>JAGPOW010003395.1:29195936-29219238 GCA_030014935.1 Caiman crocodilus
AAAATTCAGGGCCAGTTCAGAGATTTGGCCAAACTAAACAGGCAGCAGTCCTCAAGGACACTGGACACAGCTGCCTCCAGCTGGTCAGCATGTTATGGTGGGTGGAGGGGGAAGGGAAGGGGCATGGTGGGGGGCAGATCAATGCCCCTATAGTGAGGGAGGGATTGGGGTGGGGCTGGGACAAGCCACCCAGCCAGGGTGGGGGGATAGGGTGCAGGACGTGGGGAGGGGGACTCCCGCCACTGTGAGCCACTGAGTGCTGCTGGTCCAAGAGCTGTTCTTGTGGTGGCCTGGGTGGGCATGGGACCAGGCATATTTCCCCAGATATGCACAGGGCAGGCTGGGCCGGGCTGCACTCTGGACAGAAGGTGGAAGGCACTGGGAGCAGGGGCTCTGCCCTGCTGCCACTTGTCCAGCCGGGAAGGCAGGGGTGCAGGACATGGGCACAGCAGCGACAGGGGTGCAGGACATGGGAGTGGCGGCTATCCCTGTTGCCACTTGCCCCCATTCCCAAGTTTTGCACCCCCTGCCCCAGCTGGGTAGCTTGTCCCAGCCCCATTCCCATCCCCAATCCCTCCCTCGCTGTGGGGCACTGATCTGTCCCCGCCCTTGCCCCCTCCCTCCCCCCTTGCCCACTACAACAGACTTACCAGCTGGATGCAAATGTGCCCGGAGTCCTTGAGGACTGCTGCCTGTGTAGTCTATATCTGAATCTCTGAATTGGCACCAAATCTCTCCGAGAGATTCAGAGGCTTCTGACTCTATTCAGAGCTTTTAATAGGTCTTCTGATTTGATTCAGATTCAGAGATTTGGCCGCCTCATCGGGCTGAATCTCCTCCAAATTGAATAGGCTACTGAAGCTTTGCATAGCCCTATTAGATGTTAGGAAAAGCCTTCAACTATAAGGATAATTAGGCAGTATAATATCCTACCTAGGGAAGTTGTGGAATCCCCATTATTGGAGGTTTTCCAGACTAGGTTAGAATATCTAACTATATTTAATTTACCTTACAGCCGAAGGATGAACTAAACTTATTATGGTCCCTTCCAGCCTTCAGATTTCACAGTTTTATCTGAAGTTTGCAGAAATAAATACTGAAAAACAAGACTGGCAAGTAGGCCTACATTTTTCTTTTCCAGCAAGTATAATAGTAAATATTCCCATCGAGAAGACCAAGAAGCATTTTAAACAACAGCAAATTCATAATTAAGAAAATCTATATTTTTAACTACTTTTTATACAGTGGATGGGGCAAGAGGTTTTCTAATGAGAAACAGCCAGGAGCTTGGCTGGGTTTGTCTACATGTGCTATTAATGCAATAAATGGTTACTACACATTAAGCCTTCCCTGTTTACATGTGCTTCCTGTTCCCAATGGGAGTAGCCCAGTATAGGGCTGCTCCTACACTTCTCTAGCCCCTTTTGGCAGCTCGGGGGAGCTCTAGGCTCTTCCAAGGTGTTACCTCAGGAGCTGGCAGGGAGCATGGGGCTGGTCCTAATGTGCCCGGGGCCCAATGCAGCACCAGTATCCAGGCCCTATGCACACTGGGAGGGGTCCTCATGTGCACAGGGCTGGGAGCAGCTGCCACTGCGGAGATCTTCCAGCCCTGTGGACATGGGGATAAGCTCCATGCCTACTGGGCCTTCCCTGTGCAACCAGAGGCTGGTCGGGAGCTCTTCTACTTTTGGAGCAGCTCCCAGCCAGCCCCTGGCTGTTTGGGGATTTCTGGTCCAGCCAGGGATTGTTTGGGAGCTCCCCTAGAAGTGGGACAGCTCCTGGATGGCCCCAGGCTGCTCAGGGATTTGCAAAGCAGGCCCAGAAACAGGAAAGCCCCTGGCATATAACTATCCTGTCCTGGCACTGCTTGGCTCCCAGCTCTTGAAGGGGTCTGGAACCTGAGCAGCACCAGGCCTGTGGAAGTTCCCCATCTGCTCTGGCTCCCTGGTGTTAGGGGCAATTGTAAATGTTTACAGTCAAATTAACAACCTTGTCATACTTCTGTGTACACTAGTATTATTTTTATTTACAAAGACAAGAACAGGAAATAATCTGAAGTATGTGTTCACACCTCACTATCACTTCCTGATTTTCACTATACTAAATTTAGGAAGGGCTAGAAGACATGAACAAAGCGCTGAGTATGTAATGCTATGGTTTTAGATACTATGAACACTGTAACAGAATTTATAGCCTCACATTAAACACTTAAGCTCATTTTACAATTCATAGAGAGACTTTGGTGCTGAAGGAAGAGATCCTCAAGAACTAGTATGCAGGGCACACTGCTGCCTAAATTAACCACCAGGACATGCTCTATGAGGGTTATCCTGTATATTCTATCTCTTTCTAGGACTTAGATGCCTTACTCTGAGCTACAAGCATACAATTCTCCCCACCTGGAGCCCTGAACCTTCTCCTGTTGTTACGTTACATACCTTTCTTTCAAAACTGAGGAGTCTCTGCTTCTGAAAGAGAGTCAGGGAAAGAGGCAGATCTAGTCCCCCATGTGTATGCAAAGCTCCATGGTTATAGTGCTCAGCCAGGAGATGGGAGATTTGGGTTCAATTCCCTTCTCTGCTGGAGGTGAGTTAAAACCCAACCACCTCCCTGCCAAGATATTGTCTTGCAAACTGTCTAGGTTACTCAGGGAGTTTGCTTATTGAGGCCATTTTGCTTTGCACAGAATAATTAAGATTTCATTGGGCTAGACAGAGGGTTCAAGAACAAGGATGACTTCCTTTGGCCCAGTATCAGGTTACTTGCTGAAGAGCACAGGGATCTTGGTTACAGTTTCTTTTCCAGTGCATGTTTATGTATTTTATCCAATGACTTTAAGATAAGATATAATAAATAATCATTTAGTAGGACAGGGGCAAAAAAGACAAAAACCCAGGTTTTACTTTTTCCAATTGACAAAAATAGCTATAAGATGAATTTAAGGAAAAGTTCCCACTGCTAAGTAAGCAGCAGTACATTATGAAATTGGAAAACAAAATAGAAAAGCCTGCAACCCTTAAAGTATAAACTATGATGGGTTTTTGTCAGGTGCCAATTGGTTTATCATAAGGATAGATCAATTTGACACAGAGCTTCAAAATAAGTTAGCAATTCATCATATATTTTCCCTACATTCAGTGATGGGCAAAAACATAGACAATAGTTTCAAATGAAATGGGTCATAGCTAGCAAACTGGCATATAGTATGATCAATGTTAGCACTGTTCTGGTAACCAGAGCGTTCCATTCTTGTAACCACTGTGTACGTCAAAGTAATAAGTGCTTATTCAATAAGATGGGGGATATTAATGTTCCTGATCCAATCAATCATTGATTTCTTCAAAAGAAGGTTCAATTCTTCCAGGCTCTTGCTTTATTTATTCATTTATTTTTGCAATTTGTCCAGTAGTCTCTTTTCTAAATTAGATATGACTTTTTGTAGTGTATGACCTACAATTTGTTAGAAACCTCTGAACCTGCTTGAACAAAAGATTTTTTATAGAGGAAAAACATCTTACCTTAGGCCTGTGTCATTTGTTGACATCAAGGATAAAAGGGATTCTGTTCTCAGTGTTAAACCTGGTCTTCTACAAATACCTTTGTACTGAGGTTTTAATACATAACCTAAGATACAAAAAACCCACAAAGATTTACTTTATTTGGTCAAAGGGGGTATTTGTGATTCTTTCTTTAAAAAGAGGAATAATTGGAACTTATGCCCAGAGCCTTAAAGATTAGATAGCTTACTCACATGGTTTTCTCTTCTGCTCTCTAGAAACCCCTAGCTGCAGGCTATAAAAGCCTGGAGTGCATATACCAGGAACCTGGACAAGACTGTGGTTCTGTGCAGGAACCCAGCAGGCTGTGTGTCTCCCTGGACAGGCCACAGACTGTCCCTGCCTGCTTACACTCTTTAATGTATTATACAAAACAACTCTGAATTGGCAGGAGAAGGACTCCATGGTCATAGATTTTTTTTCCTTTGCTTTCTAATATTCTCTAACTAATTGAAGATAAAAATGGAAAGAAGGATGTGCAAGTTTGAATTCCCTCAGGAAACCTAGAAACTAGGGCACTGATAAATGCTTTAACTAGTTGACCCATTGTGTCTAACAGGCTTGACTTCTACCAGTTAGGCACTGCCCCTCAGTGGAAGAGACAGAGGCATGCAATCTGCAATCCTGCGTTAGGTGCCTCAGGTCTAAGGTGGGACAGAAGTTCAGAAATCCCCTATTACTTGTAGTAGCGGGTTGAGGATTGCTCAGCTCACCCTTTGTCTGCAGTCTCTGTTTATTGTCTCTTTCCCCAGGGCAAGTTTCCTTCCAGCAGGAATCAACATAAACAAACAGTTCAGCAAACACATAGATAGCAGGAGGTCTTTTCCCAGACCTGAAGAGAAGACCCAGGCTTGGTTTTGCCACTAGCTCATCCTCTTTCTTTGCTTTCTTGCTCCCTCCAGCAACTCACAGTCTTGCTCAGCTTCACTCTTGGTTCTTCTGTAGACCTCAGGCAACTCTGGCAAGGTATTCAGGGCTCTTCTAGGAATAAACCCACTTACTGGGCCATCCAATTATCTTTTTCAGCTGTACTCAATCCTTTCAGGCAGGTTTGTAAGCACTCTCTTCCTGACTGCAGCTGGCTTCAGCCTCCTTCCCACTCCACCCTCCCCAGACCACCACCACCATCAGCAGCCATGCAGCCTGCTATACTTTGTGCTTTCTTTTTTCTGGCTCTAGATATATCCCTTATTATCATCATGCTGTAAATCATTCTTTGGAGATATTTAACTCTTCTAATTTACTCTATAAGAATCCTGGGAGTCTAACCCTTTTTATTTGGATGACCCTCCAGGTCCCATTCGCCTCATTTTTAGGTACACTCAGACCTGAAATGAAGTTGCTTATGAAACTGTTTGGATCTGGCCTTTTGTTTTCTACACCACTTTCAGTTCTTTATACGTTACATGGAGGGGTATACAATACAATGCAATTCCACACAAACCCAAATTGTCAAAAGCTTAGTAAACTACACAAAAGAAATGGCATACATCAATGCTGTCATCTTGAACCAAGAAAATTCAGACTGTTTCACTAGTGTATGTAATAGTTGATTCCATCTCTGCACAATGGCAGAAAGTATTAGCCCTTAAAGTCTGTATTTTGGATGTGCAACTGATGATTTTTGGTATTAGTTTACTTAAGAGTAGAAAATACTACAGTTACTATGATGAAGTTAATTAATGGTAAACATACATTTTTGATACAACTGACTGCAACTTTACTAAAAATGCTGTATACAACTTGATAATAGGAAAGAAAATAACATCTAAATAACTAGTTGGGAACAGATGTTTGTGGTGTTTTTGTCTGTCTGTTTTTTTTCTAATATACCAGACCATGGGACACTAAAAATATTTGTTAAATTCACCATGAATTTGGATACATACCAGAAACACTATCTATACAAAATGGCAACACTTTATCAGGGTATATATTTTGTTAGTGTAGACAACCATTAGTATAGATTTAGCCTCAAGAAATGGCACATTTTAATTACTGTAGTCCTGATATTATTATATGAAGGAAAAATAAGCAACTGTTAGAAATTAAATTATTTGAAACAGTGATTCTCCTGTAGGCTGCTGCATCACTCTGGGGAACAGACAAAAGTGACAATTTTTGCCTGACTTGGCCACAGAAAGTGGTTTATAGCAGTGACTAAACACCGCTATAAGTATGTGGCTATAAGTATGTGGCTGCAGACAACTTCAAAAATGGCCGATTGGGTGAAAATCTGAACCTGTATTGCATAAGGGGTCAGATGTTTCAAAACAGAGTGTATTCTGTAACTTCTGTCTGCACTGCCTGGCAGCCTTGAGCTGTTTTCAGAATGGGAGGAGGAAAAGGGAGCGAAGGGCGTTCAGTCTGGGACTCTTTCAGCCCCCACTGGAGGGTGGGGCAGGTGTATTGGAGCTCTGCTTCTGAGATGGGGGTTCCAATATACCTGCCCCACCCTCCAGCACTGGCTGGGGAACACCTAGAATGAGCTCCCTCTGTTCCCCTTTTCCCCTCCCATTCTGAAACAGGGACAGAGGAGGTTCTGTTGCTTGGGAAAACTGATTGCAGGATCCTTGATGCCCCTGCCTGCCCCCAAACCAACAGTGAACTTCTGTTTAGTTCAGGGGATCATTGTAATTCAGAACACTTCCTGCAAATGCTTCTCAGTTACAGTGGGGAGCTGTACCTCTCTCTGCCCCTTGGGGTGTTGTGAGATCCTGTCAAGGGTGCTGCATGGTACAAGCACCTACACACATTGACAAGCTAAACTCATAGATAGGAATAGGAATCTGTAGTATCAAAAACATTCTGACCTGTTGTAGTCTTTCTGAGTTCTTTGAAAAAGAAGTATTGCTCTACTATTTTTCTGTAATCAAAAAATGAGTGAAAGTTAAGGGCTGGCAGTTTCCAAGGGATGCCTTGATTGTAATGAGTGGTGTTTAAAGTCTAAAAACATTAAGAACCAATGATTTAAAAGCTTAAAAATGAAGAAGTCAACAGTATTTCAGGAGGGAAGAGGATGTGGGGCAGGGGCGGGGTGTGCAGAGAGTGGAACTGTTATGATCATAATTTCAGCATATTCCAAGATACAGGTGATATTAAAAGACAATAGACTTATGAGATTGGAAATAATGTGGGTGATTTTTCTCTCTTTTCTGTCAGGGCATTTCCTTTAATTGTATTGTTTCTATCATCTTCTTAAGTTTATAACTGGCATCCTAGAATGGACAATGAAAAGTGAAAATACAAAATGATAATGACATGACAACACTGTTGCCAAAATGAAACATTTGTAAAGTCCTGGAGCTTCTTTCCCCATCTGCAATACTTTGTACTTTGCAAAGTAAAGAGGCAAACTTGTTTTAGGTTATTAAAAAGAGGATACTATCAAGAAAGTGTTCCTTGTCTGCATTTTCTGCAGTGGTAGCAGTTAGTAGGAAGAATCTTCAGAGGAGTGTTGATTAAAGAATCTTCAGAGGAAGATGTCACTAAGTCAAAGAAACAGCACGCCAGATCTGGTGATGATATAAATCAACATTACTCCAGCATTACCACACCAATTTATACCAGTCAAAGATGTGCTTCACACAGCTAAAAAGTAGTAACAAATAATGCAAGTAACCACACTGGGTCAAGAAAGGTTGCATATGTGAGGATAATTGGAGACAGGACGTATTATACCAGAAGTCTAGAGAAATCACCTGCAGCAAGTTTGAAGGACTAAAAGGAGTGAGGCAGATAAGAGAGATATATAGCCACAATCCCAAAAGAAGCTTAGTATAACTGGTGTGGAATTCTTTTTCTCCTTAGATCACTCTTAAAACAGCCACCCAATCTCTTCATTTGTATGGGAGAAATGCCAGAAACTGCCACACACATGGGAACATCTGCTTAGGAAGTGATTAAAACCCCACCACCACCCATACAGTTGTGCATGTGTGTGTACGTGTGTGTGTGCGAGAGAGAGAGAGTGAGTGAAACATCAGAAACATTTGTTCAGTGGATAAGGTGTAGGAAGAGTAGTAGGAATGAAGTTTATGTGGAGGGAGGGGGAAGAAGAAAGAAAATAAGAGCATAAATATGTCTGGATGAGCAGTTTCTGCATATTTTTGAAGTACACTGGGGACTGGAGGTTGCTACCTATTAGACACCTCAGTGGATTTAGACACCTAGAGTGCCTGTATATGTGGGGGGACTCTGTTCCAATGTGCTGTAATTACAGCGCATCAGAACGGAGTCTGCAGGAGCACCATTTTCATGTCTTGTATATTCAGTGCCTCCAAGCTTCAGAATGATGGTGGGGCACTTTAACTAAAGCTTTTTGAATGAACTTTAGTTAAAGTGCGCTCGCCACCATTATGAAGTGCAGGATGCTGAATGCATAAGATGCTGTGGGTGCTTTAATTAAAGTGGTTCTTGGAGCATGTGATGGGGGCAACCTGTAGAGGCAGGGTCTCATGTTGGCCCATCCACCTTTCTCTATAGGGCAATCTGACCGATCTCTTCTGCCATGGCTTTTTTGTTTCCAGAAACGAATGGTATAATGCAGGAGACTGCCCATTACTACCCTGATGCCAGAGGGCACTATCTATGGCTCTGACCTACCCTACACCACAGCCAATACCTTGCAGATGACATCCAGATTAATATTACTTCCAGTCTGAGACCAGAGCAAACTGAATCTAAAGTTGGGCTCCACACACACATTCACACCACCTTCCCTCTTACAGAAAGCCTCTTCCACTCCACCACTCTCTCACTGGGGCCTGACATACTGCCTATTATTAGGCCATGCTCCACTGCCCTTGCTCCTCCTGGAGCAGCCCCTCTTGGGCCATCAAATTTTGCTACTCTCATACTGGCCTCACCATGCAGGACCTTCAGTTCTTGGAAGTTTTGCTACTCTACATGGTCCAGCCTTATGCCAAACCCTGGGCTACTTCTGCCCCAAGCCTCTCACTGGGCACAACTTCTCACGGGGCTGGCCCTTGCGCTGACCTTCAAGTTTACTCCCATTTGACCCTACTCAGTGTGCACCTTGGGCAGTCCTTTATGCCTACTCTGACTTCAGCCCTATTCAGCCCCCTCACATGGACAGCCCTTCAGGCCTACTCACACTTCAGCCCTACTCTGTGTGGGGCCTCCCAATGTTCTCCACACTACCCTGTCTGTGGTCTCTGGGACCTCATATCTCCTGGGCTCAGGCACTTACACATGGCCATACCTGGCCCCCACTACTCTCACAACTCTACACTACCCCCGCTGAGGTCTCTGGGATCTCTCATTCCTGCTGGGTGCAGCACCTATATGTTAGCATATCTGGCCCCACTATTCCCCCAGCTGCCTCCAAAATCCATTCAAAGATGGAGGCTGGGGTTATGGTCCCCTTCCTCACTTGTCATTGGGGTGGTAACTGGCTTGGCATTTCCTGGGGACTCCTGCACCAATGGAAGCCCCACCAGGCCCCAGCAGAGTACAGTTTTAGATCATGCCCAGGACCAAGAGCATCCTGCTTCCACCTGCAAGACGTTCCATACAGGAGTTCAGCCAGGCAGTGTTTCTGCCTGGACTACCAGTAGTGAACTGCTCTGTTTATATAGGCAGCCAGTGTTTTGAAATGGCTGCCACAATCAAGCACCTGCTAGCTGCTTGACTCAACCCTTAAAATGGCAGGCAATACCAGTGCCCTGCCACAGAGCACTTTAATTAAAGTGGTTCTAGTTGGTCTAATAAAATATATTGCCTCTATCACACTGACTCCTATTACACATCTACTTTTATACACTGTCATCTTAACATCAAAACTAAGGCTAGGTACAGACATTATACTTATACTGGTATGCACTTGGAAACCCATCTACACCTGCAACTATAAAGAATTTAAGTGCAAATAAAGTGGTTTAAAAATTGTGGAACCCAGTCTAAGCCCTGGTTGTATATGCTATCAGACTTAAGTGATTTAGGTTAGACTGGTCTATCAAACGTCTGTACCAGATGCCCTAGCAACTCAATTTAGATTGCAGTCTGTCAGCATTGTAGGTGCCTTTGCAGTCCCCTGCTCTCCCCGCTCCCCATTGTATGGAGGCATGCTAGAAGTTGGCACATGCTCAGTTGCTCTGGCTGAACGTCTAGATGGCTTTGCCTCCAAATTAATGCAGAGCACCTACAGCACCACTAGGATGTATAAGGAGTCACTGGCAAGGACCCTGTTGAAAGAGGAGGTGTGGGGAGGCCTCAGGATGATGGAACAATTGGCTTCCAGGGAGCAGGACCCAAGGGTCACTGGGAAGAGCAGAGGTAATGGAGCCAGCACAGGAGGAGTCCAGTTCATCTCTTTTGTGCTGTTCCCTGCATGATCACAGGATTTGGGAGCTGAAGAGCACCTGCAGCTGGACCTGAGCACCCTTAACTTTCCTTCAGGCATGGCCAAAAGCAGGGAGCATGGCATGTAGGAGGATAGGGAAATCTCTGACACCACAGAAATTGAGACCCAGGACCTGGAGTCCAAGCCCATGCCCTCTATCTTGTTGGTGGCATCTCCACCCTAGTCCTTAACCCCATGGACTATGTCTGAGCCTGCAGACCCAGGGATATGATTCCTATCACTGCTGCCATGGGTCTTTCCTCCCAGACCTCATTGCTCTCCTCTCAGATATGCAGAAGAGCCCTCACCCCACCACTACCAGCACAGAGGCTGCTGCTGCAGTATGACTTGCAGGACTCATGGCCAGCTCTTTCCCCACTTCTAGTGACTCAGGCCCTGAGCAAGGATACTGTGCAACCTGTGGTGGTATGGTTTACCCTCACTCCATGCAGTCATTACAGGAACCCAGGATCTGGGGAAAATGCAGAGCCCCTGGGGGAGGGTGAATCATCCCACGCTGATCACTCATGGAGCTGGGCTGCAGACCACTAAGTTTCTGAAAGGACCCCCTCCCCACCCCACCTCTTCCCTTTCCCCTGCTCCCATCCTGGAGCACAGTCAAGGCACCAGGCTCCCTTTCCTCTTAGCTTCTGCACTTTTAATCCCATCTACCATTCTATGGGAACATAAATCTGCTTCATTCACACCTCCCTGCGCTATCTTTCAGGGCCATGCATAGCTCCTAGAAGTGGATCCTCACTGCAGCTGGCCACAGCAGTGGCACTGATCCATCCCCACCTTCCCCCATACATACATGACAAGGAACTAAAATACTTTATTGAACTCTGCAAGTATAATATAAAAAACAGGTACCAATGCAGATGCTCAGTGCCCCGTCCTGGTTGGCAGTGCCACAGGGAAGGGTGGCAGAGAGGTCAGTGAGGTTGAGGACACGAGATAATATACAGCTATCTATGAAAATCACTAGAATTGCAGTACAACAGGAATAAGAAAAATTCCTCCTTGCCAAACAACCCCAATTTCTCCTTCTCTACCTCCCAGTCCAAGAGTCACAGATGTGATGGCAGGAGCCCTACATAGGAACTGTTATCTCAGCCTCTCTGATCCCACCGTCCAGGTGACTCCTGAATCATGGACTGGAAGAGGCTGGCAAGTGGCACGCCAACATTTTTCCTCCTCCCCTCTGATCAAATCCCTGGGTAAAATCCATGGGTGTCAAATCCAAGTCTTACAGCACAGGTAGTCACTGCATTGACACCTTAAGGATACCCCACCCCCTCTTCAACAATTGCTGACCCATCCTGGTCCTTGACCAGCCCTCTCAACTACCTCAAAGCCTGAAAGCAAAAGAACTCCTCTTGCCACCCCCTCTGCAATGGAGTATTCATAGTAGAAGAATGGTGCTAGAAAGTCGAGGACAATTCATAACAGGAATCTTCTTAGGTGGCTGAGATCTGTGGAACCACTCCTGGGGCCAGGTCATGGGTTCGGTAGTGTAACAATAGTAGTGATCATGGACTCTTCTGGAGGTATCAGATCATCGTAGCAGAGCCACAGGTAGGCCCTGAGGTGGACTATCACATTTGAGTGGCAACCCAGGCTTCCCCAATGCATTGTCAAAGAAGATGTCCCCTCTTTTTCTGTTGAGCACCTTCTGGAAGGACCATGTCCTGAGCAGGAGCATCATGTATTGGCTGGGGATCCCCCAGGAGTAGTGAAAAAGCTCACCTATCTGGAACCAGCTGAATCTCACCAGGGGAATGTCAGGAACAAAGATGTGAGGCAGGGATGCAGGGACAAATTGTTTCTCCTGGAAGGGAAGGGGAGAGAGGGGTGGTGTATGCACTTTACTGTCCTAGCCTGCTATCACCAGCACAATGTCAGGATCCTAAGTGTCACTTCCACAGGAACCCAGGGCTGAAATGCCTCTCCTGAAAGGGAAGGATGGTGGAAAAGGGTTGTTTAAGACCTCCACTTGCATTTCCAGGAACAGTCAGGATGGGGATGGTCTGAGACCTGGACCCTCTCAGTGAGCAGAACAGGTGCCCACTGAAGTGCTTGTAGATGGACCCATCTACTCCCCCCACATCAACCCATCCCTGACTTGCTCTGTCCCCTCCCCACTCCCACCACCCTCACAAAGGGCTGGGACCCATGGTCTCCACTGTGCTGGGTGGTTACCAGTGGCATGGCTCCCAACCCTGTGTGGAGGAAGGATCCAGACAGGGGACTCACCATAGTTCTCTCGGTGTCTCCACATGAGTGTCTAGGCAAGTGATGAGAAGGTCGGAGACATTTCCCTTTATTCTTCATTTTTGTCAGTAAAAGTTGCAACCTCACACAAAGGCTCCATGTCTCTCTTGTCTGACTCCAGAGTCCCTACCTATGTGAAGGGGGACAATACACAGGAGTGCACAAGTGATGGCAGTCCAAGGCCAGTGCTCAAACAGCTGCAGAGTGCGTGAGGAATGTGCAGGAACAGGGGTCCTACTGGAGGGGCCCTGGATGTCAGCTGGGGTGGAATGGTCCCACCCCGCCCCTGACTGGGAGATGCTGCAGTGTGAGGGGGACCCAGGAGAGGCACAGTGGCACCAGGAGGGATCTGCTTTAGCAGACAGCAGTGGGTGAGGGGAGTGGGATCCTGCTGATTGGGGCCCAGTGCCTGGACCATAAGGGATGCTGTAGCACTCCCAGAGACAATCTGCTTCCCCATTATGCTGTAGTCACCCCACATGTGCAGGACGTCCAAGCAGTCCTAGATCAGTGCTAAAGGGGCACAGGAGCACTCAGACCCAGGGGAAGAGTGCTAGCCACCAGGCCACTAGGCCAGGCTGTTGCTAGGACACCATTTGGCACCAGAACCTACTGGCCCTAACTCATTCATCCACCAGCTGGGGAGCCTGGAATGAGCTCTTCCCATTCCCCACAGCCCCACTCCTGGCCCAGGTCCTTCTGTGAAAGAATGGTTCAGACTCAGCAGGGATTGGCAGCCCCTGGGCTCAGGCCTACTGCATAAAATGGGCCCTAGGCATGGCCAGAATCCTCAAAGGGGGAGAATGGGCCCCAGGGACAGGGGGTGAGGGACTGGGAGTGCTATGAGGGAGAGCCAGGAGTCCATGGTGTCTGCTGTAGTAATGCCTCCCAAACCACTGTCTCCTCCCTCCTGGCCCAGCAGCCTCCTCCCACTCCTGCCCCTGACCCAAAGCCCTCTTCAGTGGACAGTGGTTCTAGGATTACACACCTGTACATCTCCTACATGGAGAAGTCCCTGGTCTTCACTCCTGAATTCAGTGAGTAGTGTTCCAGTGAAAAGTCTCCTTACTTAGTGCCTGTCCTCCACAGTTTTGTGTTTTGTGAGTTCAGCCACTGCTGCATTCCCCCTGACCACAACCTCCTCCTTCTCTGCCTCCCTCTCCATACTAACTATCCCTTCCCAAGGTTTGCTGGTTTGTGCTAATTGGAAAGAGGGACCAAGCTGAGACATGGGCATTTGCCAACAGATTTTCTTTATTAAACACATGGAAAGTTTGACAACTTCAACATTTTATTACACTGAGGCATCTTCCTCATGCCACATTCCCCAACACCTCAGTGTGTACCTCTGGCTGGCATTAGGGAGGGGAGGGATACGTGAATGGTGCCCAGCAAGCCTGGATTGTGGGCAGCACTGTCCTGAACATAGGGTCAGAAGAGCTCAAGGCAGGAGACCCATGTCCTGGTACCAGGGCATAGGAAATCAAAGCCCTCCACCCCTAGTCATTTGGGGAGGGCTATCAGTCCATGAGGGTGAGGAGGTAGTTGGCCAGGGCTTCTCAGATCTGGACTGCCTGCTCTATGTGAGGCTAGAACCCCCAACATCAGTGTGGGGGCACACCCTCTCCCTGATCCCTACACTGCATATGCTTAGGCTTCCATTCTGTGTCCATGTGCTATGCCTCCTTGAGCCAGGCTTCATGGAAGACCTCCATAATAGTCTTATAGATATTGTTCAGGACACACTGAGAGGGTGCTAAGAACCCTCCAGCATGCCTTGAGGTGGCTGAAGTTACACTCCATGATCATGCTGCACTTGCTCAGGAAATAGTTGAAGTGTTCCTTCTGCTACTTCAACTGCACCACATAGGGTTTCATCAGACAGGGCATAAAGAGGTTATACAGGTCCTGCACAATGGGGAACAGATGATGGCATCACCAACGACTAAGAGTATCTCTTGCTCTCCATAAGCCCAAAGAGTGGAGAGTTGTGCAAGATGCAGACATCATGGGTGTGGGATGCAGACAGTGAAGATGTGGGAGAAGTGTCCCTGGTGGTTGACAATGCCCTGTAGGATGATGTATAAGTAGATCTTGATGTTTGAAAGCCTGGGTGGCTCAGGCTGGGCAGAGGATAGTGATGTGGGTGCCATCCATGGCCCCCACACAGATAGGAAAACTTATATGGTAGAAGCTGGGGATGCTACAGGTTGAGGAGGTGGATGAAGAAGTTGGCTAGGATGTTCTGCATGACCAGGAACATCTCCTAAATGGCCTCTCTGGCTGTGGTTTTACCCAGACAGAGCTGGTTATCAATGTAGCAGTAATGGTTCTCTGCTATCATGCTATAATGCATTATATTATATGATATTATATTACATTATATTATATTATATATTATATAATGCTATAATAATCTTTGATATAGTGTATCAGAGCTGGTTATCAATGTAGCAGGGGATGGCCAGCTTCATGACAGTGATGGTCACTAGCTTCTCTGGAGTGAGGGATGGCTTCATGCTGATGTCCTGTTGCACAATGTTGGGGCCTCCTTGGTGACAATGACCATGAAAGTGGTTTGGCACATGTGGAAGGTCTTGACCCATTGTTCATCATCCCAGGTGTCCAGGAGGTTCTGGTTCTACCAGTTGCTGGTGGTGGTGTGGGCCCAGTACTGGTGCTCAATTGTTTGGAGGTGGTGCCACAGAACCATGGTAACCATGACATCCTGGGTGGCCTCATCCCTATTGGCCATATAGGTTGGTGGCCCAGTCTAGTATCCCTGGTGGGTGCAGTTTGTGCTGGGTGTCCCTGTATGGGGCAGCCAGCTGCTGGCTTATGGACATGAAGGTATGTTCCATAGTGACCTGCTGCTGCATCTGGTTCAGGTGGGTGAGCATGACGTCCTGCAACTTCTGATGAGAGTCGCACAGGGGAACCAGCAGGACACATGACAGCTCCTGGGTCTCTGCTTTGGCACAGGTGAAGGGATGCCACAGTGAGGCCTAGTGGCTGGGCCATAAGGGCGTGGAGACACATGGAAGTCATGAAAGCAGGTGCTTGCTCTGGGGCTGTCCTGGAAGAATAGGGCTGGATGCAGAAGAGGTTCCATGGTGACATGGCAGGGGGATGGGGCATGTTTTCCTGTGCCTGACAGCCAGTTAGGGGTGATTCAGCTGTTGATTGTGCTTGGGAGTCTCCAGCAGCCTGGGGAACCTGCGGGAAACACTGGGAGGCATGCAAGAGCACCCCCAACCTGCTGGCCTCTGTCAGTGCAGATAGCCTCTGTGCCTCCCCTACCAAAGAGTGAACATCTGTTCTATTCACTCATGATCAAAACTTAGACCACTTCCACCTCAGTTTTTCTGAATGTCTGCTTAGCCTATGCCCTACATCACCAAAAAACAGCAAATAAAAGAAGACTCACTGACCTTTTCAATTAAGGCCTTTTCAGGTTGTGAGCAGGATCAAAAAGGATCATTCTTAAATCCCTAAGTCCACTTAGAACCTAACAGATAAAATATGATCTGGCCTTGGATTACTTTTCTATGAAAGAGGCAGATAGGTTCCTTGAGTGAATTAAATGTCAAGATCCACAAAACCTTTCAAGCAGCATCACCCTAGGCCTACAACATCTCAGAGGCTCAAATAAACCCTGATGCAGTACTGTGGATAAAGAATTGCTGGAACCATAGTTCTCTGGACACAGAATCATTGGTGATGAGAAAAATCATACTGCAGAGCTCGTGTAAGATAAGTATTTCAATAAACCATTCAACAAGTATGCTTAGCACTTACAGCAACAGAAGACCACACTTTCTTAAAGTGTGCCAAAGTGCATATGAATAAGAACCTTACTGGCATTTGCTCACACACAAGTCAAGTGATTATGAAGTGAATTCTGTTCTAGGTATATTAAAATATACAAATATTTCAGAACACATCATGGGACATTTAACGCTTAATAGGTGGCATGAAAAAATGTAAAGATGGTTGTAAGATGTGCAGGCATAGAGAACTGAGGTGGCAATATAAGCTGAGTCAAGACAACACCACTTTTTAACCATTTGAAGTCATTTAAATATTTGACACTACTGGCCAGATTTCGGTTCCAAAAGTAGATGTTTTGTGCTGCAAAGGTAGAGTCAGCTCTATGCTACATAATTTTCTCACCATTTAGACTATGTAGAGAAAATGCAGAGAGGGAAAAAGGCAGAAAGCCTCAGAATAATTTGAAGATCCATATTTAGTTCAGGATTTGTTGAGCAAATATTTCATCTGGAACTTCCTTTCTTCAATCTTTCCATAGCCATGTCCAACGTAAGATTTGTACATCTGAGGACTGAATCCTGTGGTAATATATTTTCACAGTGTTATTTTGTTCTGTTTAAATCTTTATGAATAGATTTAAACAGAAAAGGAATTGACTGCTGAGTCTGCCTTCCTCTAAGCCCCTCCAAGAGTTGTGAAAAGTTAATTAAGAAAAAAGAGCAAACACCTGTTTTGATCTTTGCAGGAACTCACTCTTTCAATAGTTGCCTCCAGGTGGCGAAACTGATTGCACATCAGTCTGCAGGTAACTTTATAGGATAATTACCAAACTTACTAAAGTTTTTAGATATCAGTTACTAGGGAACTTATGAAATCTGAGTTAAAACTAGATACCATGGATGGGGAGGTAACACATATCAGGACATATGGGATCAGGTTATGGACTGCATTTGAACTGTGCTTGATTCCCTTTGTCTCCCTCAGTCATGGAGCTAATCTGCTACTTTGCTGGTCTGACTGTAAATTGGAGCAGTCTTGAGTCTGATTTACTTCATGCCAGTTGCTAAGAATACTTAATATCCAAGACATTTTTAAAAATAGTTTTGGTCACCACACATCTGCAATTTTGACAAATAACATTTTTGGCCAAATGTTTTTGTTAAGTCTAACTAAGAAATTTAGTTGTTTTATTTCATGTAATTATGAACCTAGGACTGGTGGTATCCTTTTGGGTTGTCACCATTTCCTTGTGTTCCAAAATTTTACTCCTCAGATATTTAGGAATCTTATTCCAATTCCAAATTTCTCTCTAATACAGTTGTAGTCAGCTCATCTTGTGCCATCATGTTTTTTTTCAGCCTAAAATGTCCTTCTTCCACCACAATATTCTCCCCAGGAATATACTTGTAAAGGGTAGTCATATCTGGTCTCAGTTTCCATACTGTTACAATAACTTTAATAATGTCATGAAAAATTTCTCTGTTCTTTTAACACTTTGTGGTTCTCCTTTGCACCCATTCCAGTTTATATTCATCTTCTTTGAACACTGGTGACTAGAACTCTAGTAGTACAGTTGTAGTAGTAACTCCTTGGTTCTACTGTACATACCTCATCTAAAACAATTTAGGATTGTGTTAGCCTTTATCACACCTGTATTACACTGACAGCTCACAGGCCTCCTATGATTGATTGACTAATACATCCAGGTTCTGCTCTTCCTCAGCTGCTTTCATTCTGTATGTTTCCACAGTGAAACCTCCCTCTTATAGCCATATTTCTTATAGCTATATTTAAAGTCCCTTAGTGTGTGACTTTACCCTTCATACTGTTAAACTTCAAAGTTCAAGTCTGTTGCAAAGGCAACCTCTGAGGTTAAAGGCAGCCTCCAAAAAACAGGTACAGGAAAGTTAACTTATACATTTAATAAATATTTTGCATTGCAAAATCCTCTGATGATAATTTTCAGCTGGCTCTTAAGGATCAGTGGGAAATAGATTATCAGCTTGGTGTCTCAGCTATATATACACATTTTTAAATAGTCACTTGACCCCTTCCTCTTTCCCCCTCCCTCCAACCTCTAATTCAATCTCTTCATTTGCTTTCTAACCCCCTGAAAAGATACTCTGGGATGGCCAACTTATAGCTTGGCCTTATTTTTCATCTTCACATCCTTTGAGTCTTAGTCATGCCAACTATATGCTTCCCAAAACTTCACTTCCATTTAGTACTTGTATTGGTTGCACCCACCCTCAAAATGCCTCAGGCCATCTTGCTACTTCTGTGAGAGGCCAATGTTTCACATACTTCTGACTTACCAAGCCAACAGGAATGTTTTAGCTATTTTTATGGTGACTGGAGAACATACTAGGAACAGTTCCCTTAATGGAAAGAGGCCAAAAAAAAACCCCAAACAAAAGAAAAAACACCTTTGGTTTATTTTACATGCTTAGTAACTAGCTTCTCAGTCAATCAGTTTTCTCTGGAAGTTGTACTGTCCTCTCCATCAACATTTTGTCATCACATTTTATTTTACTACTATTCTGTTAAGGGCTAAAATTAACTGTTTTTCACATTTTTTTAAACATCCCCTGTTAACTATTCCTTCAGCTTCTAAATTTGCTCCAGGTCATCAGACTGCAAACTACACACATACTCTCTTATTGGACATATTGATTTTCCAGTAAATTTAGGTAAGTACCCATTTCCCTTCTCTCTGTTAAGGGATAGACTAATAAACAAGAAGATTCTTGCTGACTCTATTCATTCCATTTATGGTCCTTTCTTTACTACCTAAGGTTCTATTGGCTTCCATATAATTATCGTCATTATCATGATTATATTTGTATTATAAATGTAAGGGTCTTTCAGAAAGAAATGGCAATTTCAAAATAAAAAAACCATGTTGTATGCAAAGGATGGGAAACTACATATCAGCTGTGAACATGTATGGTGGCATTGTCAAATACATCCATTGTTTGTGACTATGCAGAGAAGTGATGTGATGATCCACCAAATGATCACTGCACACAAAATGGTTTTATTTCAAGATTGCTGTTACTTTCTGAAGCACCCTCATATACTATTATTGTTGATGTTATTATTATTATTACAAAAACAACAACAAGATCATCAACAACAAAGGCTCATTTAGTTTGGGTCTCAGTTGTGTTGGGTGCAGCACAAACAGTAAGACTTTTCTGTTTGTATTCATTCCTGTAGTCAGTGTCTTGAGAGCCAAATCCTATTGATATAGACATATACATGCAAGTCCTTTTATAGTCAATGGATTTGCATACTTAATTAGAAACAGGGTTTCAGCAATCAAATATACAGCATATGTTTCATAATACAGTATCTGTATTGCATTAAGAAATATGTATTTTATTACAATATAAATATAATTTCCATATGCTACTTATGAATTTTCCAAAAGAACTATTTCTGCTAACCGCATCTTAAACATGTCTCAGCAGAAATGTTGTACTAATTCACCAATACAACTAGAAATTCAGAACAGCTGGCTTGTTTGCAGAGATAGATGCTATACGTTGAATGAAATGAATGAAACGGAACCTCAGAAACAAGTGAAAATGTTTCACTTGCCTATTAATACTGAGGCTAATACACAACTGTAACATGTTTCAATTCTAATCTTTTCACAAAATTTCCCAAAACAGTTTTATAGAAAATATAACACCTATTGTCCATGTACAATTTGTCAATGATTTGGAAAGGCTGTAAAAACTTTATCAGGTTTTTAAAAAGTCAGAGGAAATTAATGTGAAGAGAACACAATTCATATATAGATTTATCTAAAAAGGGCAAAACATTCGCGAAGGATTTCTTACCTTCCTGCAGAGATCACAGGACTATTCACATTATTTTCTCACAAAATCAAGTACATTTGAGCTAGATCCTGACAGCTTTTCAGCCAGCTTTGTCTTCTTACAGCAGTGGAAAACAGGGTGCCAGTTGAACTGCTTAGCTGCAGTGTCCCTCAGAATGGGAAAATACCCTGACAACTTAGAACTGGCCCTAGTATGGAAGATGAAGTGAGTAGGGAAGGATGACCAGGGTGACTGCAGTCTTTTTGGTCTCTTGGACTGCTGTAAGGGTACTAGATAAAAAAGGTCTGTGTCAATGGATTAGAGAAAACTAATGGTGTTCTTAAAAAACCTTTTGATTTTGTCATCTGGCCTAAAGACAGAAATTATACGTACATCAATATAAATGATTTGAAACCAGTTCAAATCTGTAACACAACAGAGGTTCAATATCCATAAACCACCTGTTGTTTTAAAATGGCCACAACCAGTGTAAGATAAACCTGGATGGATGTAGTATCAGACTTAACTGATTTAGGATACATTGGTTTATTGAACTTCTATCTTTAATCTCCTCCAGATTCAAGTTAACTCATAGTCCCACAGCATCCCAGGATGCTTTGTACCTCCTCTACAAGCCCCCTTTCACAGGGTGGGAAGCCTAGCTTTGACCCAAGTTGTCTGCTCCAACTGATCTGGGCCACTTCAGGCATGTAGCTGCATTTACAGAATCAAAAGTGAATATCTGTTAGCTTGCTTATTGGTTCAATCAACAAAATTTAGATTAACCTGTGAAGATGTAATTGAATTCAGCCTCAAGCTTTTTGACGATCAGTACTTAGTCCTACAGGTGAAGCTTCAGCACACCTTTCAGAATTAATTTAGGACAAGTAATATAATTCTGTTAGATTCAAAATACCTAGTTATAGTTTCCCAAGATGTATTGATTCATATTTTTGTTCTCCTCTTCAGTTTTCTTTGAGGGAGTTTCTAGAAACTAGAGTGAACATTTTGTTACACTGAAGTTTGTTAGTTTTGAAAGAGCACTTCCTAAAGGATCAATTCCTGTAGCATGGAATAGCCGGCAAATGCTACAAAGGTGACTGCATTGAGCATGCACAGACATAATGTTTAACCAAGTTAGAAAGATAAATTGACTACATTTATTTATTACATTATTTTAATACAGAAAACAATATCTTACAATATTGCATGATTGATTCAATATTTGGTTATCATCTTCATGCATGTCTAATGTTGGCACTGTAGTTGCTGTCAGGGACAGCTTTGTATTGCCATGAAGGAAAGAGTGGGAAAGTGAACATGTATATACTTCTGAATCATCTGCTTCTCTTCCTCTTCCTTCTCTATACCCATTGTGTTTTTGCATCTTTAATTTAATCAGTGGTGGAATGATTATTGATTAGACACTTCGGGAGCTATCAGAACAGTGTCATCCACATAAATGTAACCTTTGAGTATTCTTCAGTTTTCCCACAAACCTCCATCCACTTTTGTAATATAGCTGGGTCCTCATGTAGTTATTCTGGCAATGATTTGTTAGCTTTCTGCTGATGTTCCACTGGCAGTATGCCTGCTTTAGGCTAATAATTGGTGATGACTTACTGGGTAGGTTAAGTCTTTGCAACCATTTCTGTACAAACAGCATGAGGAACATTGATTTTTGGAGATCATCTTTTAAGTTTACTAAAACTTTTGCTCATTTGTCTTGGTAGCATGAATGGCATCTCAATGGGCATTAGCAATACAGTTGTCCAGCAGCACCAGCACTATTCGCCAAAGTGAAGATGGAGGCTAGGTTCAAACAAGGCCACCATTTTTAATCCCTCCTCCAAGAAAATGTGATGGTCAGCGGCAGTGATAGGCAACGTGCACTATTTGTTGAGATGGCTGCCTTAGTGCCAAGGAGCAATAGGCTCCTTGTAACTGGTGATATCAGTTGGAGAGGAGCATTGAATAACAGAAGCTTTGTACCGTGAGTTCTTGTTGACATAAATATTGCTGGTAAGACACTGATTGAATTTAGTCAGAAAAATGAATTTTCTGTTACTAAAACAATGTTTAAGCAGCACAAGAGATGATGATACGCACAGATTTCTCTATATGGTAAGGTCAGGAATCAGCCAAAGGTGCGAATGTTGAGCCTCTATATTTCAGGAGGTGTCTGGGTACACGTTGTGGTACTGACCACAACTTCCTCTCAGTTTAGCTGAGAATCAGACTTAAATGATTGTAAAAACAAACAGAAATCCTTAGGTACAGTACTGACTGTGCAGTGGCAGGCAAGAACAGATACAAAGCTCTGAGAAGTTTAAGAGGTGAAGCTGCACCTGAAGAGATGTGGAAACAACATAAAGATGATGTACTAGCATCTGCCAAAGTAACTCTGGGCAGAGAGAAAAAAGTAAAAGTCCTGGATATCAAATCCCATAGCTGCAGTCTGTCTCTATCATTCTAACATCTGTGCAAAAAGAATAATTCAGAAAGCATTAGCAGGACTGAAAGGCTGTGAGAATTGGAGGCAGAAGCCTTAATAATCTGAGGTAGGCAGATAGTATTATTTTCACTTCCTCTACTCTACAACAGCTGAAAGGCATAGAGAAAAGATTAACTGTGGAAGGAGAGAAACATGATTAATATTACAAAGACCAAAGTGATGACCACAACTGGAGAAAGAATCTAAGTTTGCATAAAAATGAGCCATTTGAACAGGCCTCAGGTTTTTCATACCTAGGTGTGATCTTACCAGAAGACAACACATACACAAACTTTGTAAGATGCAGGCTAGACAAAGTTTGTGCAATGGTAAATCATTTAAATAAAATATGGATAGGTAGGCCATTACTGATCAAACAAATGTAAGATGATAAAAGCATTAAAATGGGTGACAGCAACATACACTGGGTTTATGACCCAGATACCTTGTTCCATATCAACCAAAACCCTCAGACTGACCATGACCTCTCCATTTGATAATATGCAAATTTTACTGATACACAATGATAGCAGATAAATATAATACAAGCAATTCTATAGCTACCAGTACTAGATCTGTCACAGAGCCAAGTTACAGTTACATCTGGCCTGTACACAAGCTTCACCCTAAGGTTTTCTCTTGAATGTCAGATGCCAGCAGCCTGGAGGTCAAAGGCTGAGGGTCCCTCTTTCCTCTGTGGGGTGGGTGAGATGAGCACGTGGTATGCCCTCTGTCCTTGGTAGCCTCAGTTTCCCCTCTCAGGGGGACCTTTTGCTGCTCTTTCATAGTTTCATAGGAGCTAGGGTCAGGAGGGACCTGAACAGATCATCTAGCCTGATCCCCCACCACAGGCAGCAATGAATGCTGGGTTCACAAGACCCCAGGCAGGTGATCATCCAACCTCCTCTTGAATTTTCCCAAGGTAGGGGTGAGGACCACTTCCCTGGGAAGTTGGTTCCAGATTTTGGCCACCCTAACTGTAAAATATTGCCTTCTGATCTCTAACCTACACCTA
>JAGPOW010003395.1:29219338-29234693 GCA_030014935.1 Caiman crocodilus
TAGGGGTGAGGACCACTTCCCTGGGAAGTTGGTTCCAGATTTTGGCCACCCTAACTGTAAAATATTGCCTTCTGATCTCTAACCTACACCTATTCTCCATCAGCCTATTACCATTTTTCCTTGTCACCCCACGTGGTGCTGAGGAGAAAAGGGCTCTGCCTATTTGCTGTTGATCCCCCCTGATGAGTTTGTAGGCAGCCACCAGGTCCCCCTTCAGCCTCCTCTTGCTGAGGATGAACAGGCTCAGGTCCTTCAGTCTCTCCTCATAGGGCCTGTCCTGCTGCCCTCTCACCAAGTGGGTGCCCCTCCTCTGAAACCTCTCCAGGCTGGCCATATCCCTTTTGAAGTGCGGCGCCCAGTACTGGATGCAGTACTCCAACTGCGGCCTGACCAAAGTCGTATAGAGGTGGAGTATCACTTCTCTGGACCAACTTGAGATGCATCTTTGGATGCAAGACAAGGTACGGCTGGCCTTGCTGTCTGTGGAAATCCCAGGGGCTCCGCAATTGGGCGCTGTGACCTGGCCAACATGGTGGAGTCCCTTATCTCATGTTATGGAACAGTGTGGTACATGTCTTCAATTTCCCAGCCTGTGTGTCCATTTGCATGTCAGACACAGTGGACCTTGAAGGGAACTTTGTCACAAACAAGCTTTTAGAAATCAAGTAACCCTTACCATTCCCCTGGACCATTGTGCTAAGGCATATCTACTTTACCTATAAACCAATTCCTAAAAGCAGACCTCTAAAAACCATTTTCTAGCCATCAAGCTGAGAATGCTGAAGGCTTAAGAAGTAGTTAGGGAGAGAATTACAAGCATTTGAGAAGATGTATTACAGAAGGACATTGTATATTTCCTGGACCCAAAAAACCCACTAACAAATGGATACTTGTTAAGATTAGAACCAGGTATGAATTTATGGGAATGCTGAAAAAAAAAGGAATGTAAGGACTATGGACACACTTTGATAACAGGAGACAGCCCAGAAAGGCTGTGTGCCAGGGAGGAAAAAAAGGGGTTGACAATGGAAGAGATGGTATGTCAATATGAAAGATGGCAGGATTACATATAAATACAGTGCCAAGGCTGATAAACAGATCGAGGTAGATAACATTTGTCTGTTATGTTACTAGCCTTCTTGATGAAGATGACGCTTGATTCATTAATTGATTATGAATGATTCCTTGATCTAGTGGTGTAGGGACTGAATTATAAAAAGAACAGTTCTTTTCAAGATTCCTCCATCCCCCTTCCCTTCTCCCCCACAAAGTTTGTATTTTCTTCATCTTAATGTCAAGATGGCTATTTTTTCAGTCATCCACACCTTTACTTTGGACAAATAGCCATAATGCAATATGTTTACACTTTTAAAGCACACAAGGCTTTTATATTTGCTAGCTACTAATAGCTTTAATTTATCTGTGCCACTTACAGTACAAGTCAACTTCAGAGTCAATCTCAATTTCCTTCATGGTAGTTGTCAACGTTTACAGAAAGAGTCTCTTAATATGTTGGCTAGCACTATGGATGAAAGGGACTTGGGGGTCATGATTGACCACAAGATCGAATGGTCACAAGCTCCTCCAGGACCAATTCAGGCTGGACATAAGGAAGAACTTCTTTACTGTCCAAGCCCCCAAGGTCTGGAATAGGCTGCTGCCAGAGGTGGTTCAAACATCTACTTTGAACACCTTCAAGAGACATTTGGATGTTTTTCTTGCTGGGATCCTATGACCCCTGCTGACTCCATGCCCATCAGGCAGGGGCCTGGACTTGAAGATCTTCCAAGGTCCCTCCCAGACCTAATGTCTATGAATACCATAACATTCACAAAAATGATTCAGCCACCTTTAAATTTGATTGCATTAATTTTGCTTGTAAATGCCAATGCCTAACTTCCTTAGTGGTCCACTTACTGAGGTAGGGTTGGGTATTTGACCAGTCAAATACAGTTTAGTCAATTGACTGGTCAAATATTGGTCAAAAACTGTAAAAAAAAATTGCCAATAAGTCCAAATAATGCAAACAAAACCCACAAATTTTCCATTAAGAAATGTGTCAAAAAATAAAAAAATTACATTTCTGTCATGAAACCTACAAAAAATGTCTGTTTTATTTTGTAAAATTGGTATAATTTTTGACTAGTCAAAAAATATGCAGTCAATTGACCCATTAATTGGCTGGCTTGCTGACCTTATACTGAGGTACATTTAGCATTTGTATCCAGAAACCAGATTCCATCACTTTAGCAATATCTTCAAAGTTGCTGGTACAGACTTGCTCCCTGGGTAGCCTAAGTTCAGGGTCTTGGATTTTCTTTCCAATATATGTCTGTCTTTCAAAAGAATGGATAGATATGATGGCATTATTTTATTTATTTGAGAAAGAACACTCTTCCTGACTTCACTATTCCCTTCATTCTAATAAATAATTTGTCTTTCAATGACAATTGCTTACACTTCCTTTCCTTCTGTTTTGTAATCAAACCAATAAGGGTAAAGGGTCCCATACATGGATATGATGACATGATTTGTTGTATGACTTCCTGTACCCAAGGCCTATACAGTATGCATTACTGCTGGCTGCATAACAGGAGAAAGGCAATTTTGCATGACACAGGTGGTTGTGTTTGCTTTTGCTGTTTAATTTAATCTGCTGTTGTATATTTTATTGAATTTCATTTTCCTGGTCATAATAATACACCCAGTGGTCTCAAATTATGTTCATTAAATTGAAACATTTGCTGTATTGAAATTCATTATACTGAAACACAATAATGTAAGTTCATGTGGGAAATGAGCCAGGGATTTGTATTTTGTTTGTTATACTGGAATTTTTGTTCTAATGACATTCATTCAACCAGCATTTCACTGTATTTCTAATGGTGGTCTTACCCAGGGAGCATCAAATAAAAACTTTATATGTGACAGGAGCAGAGCAGAAGCTACAACAAACCCTCAGATCACAATAGCGCTAAACTTTGGCTTGGGGTTCATTGGTGTGCTAGACAGAGCACACACTAAACTGTTTATAACAAAACACAGACACAACTGGCAACTCAGATTTACAGACCAAGATGATCTAGAAATTTCTAATAAATTCCTGTGGAGTCAATATGTCAAGATTTATTCTTCATATGATTAAAAAGGCAATAAGTTGGTATCTAAAACTATATGCTACTAGTAATTTTAAACAGTTTAGACTCCTAATATGTTTACATGGAAACATCCTTTGTACCTTATCAGGACTATGCACATGTGCTCATGTGGAATAGCTCCTGGATTAATCAGAACTACACTGTTCCCTAATGCCCCCAAGTAGTCTGATACAGTATGTAGAAACTACAGTGGGCAAGATTAGCATTCATATATTCTGTATACCAATATTAAATATTCAGATTTTAATATCTTACTAGTGTCTTAGCAACTTTTCTGTTCCATTGTATTAGCCTAGCACAATACTAGTGTGATACAGAACTTTCCTCCATCTCTTTTATCACACTGCTGTATTAGATAGATACATGAGTAAGCAGCTTATACAGTGAGGAAAGTATTGCATTAATATTTGCTAGTAAGTTAGGCAAGCATTATGCAAATATGATCAACTAGTTAAACATGCTAATACAATAATAGGTTTGCTTCAACTAAAATACCTAAGTGTGATGCAATTAGCATAAGGATTGTTCATTGAAAGGATAGTGCTAGAGTGTAGGCGGCTGTGGCTTAATTATTTGGAGAGAGCAGGCAAAATTATTCCTGTTCAATTTCTATGTCTGGCACGCCAAAACAGCCAGCATTTTGGTGTAATTATAGTAAGCCTTCACTAGGGAAGACCCACATTTGAATGTGTGTTAAATGAAGTGGTTTGAGAAGACTCAGTTTCTCTTCTCACATTTGTCTGTACAGCTAGTCACCAACTGATTGGGAACAATTGACAATTAATATAGGTATGGGTTGAAATGAATTTACAAACCCATCTGAGGAAGTCTCGTTCATATTACTGCCTTCTTTTCAAGAATGTTGAAAAATCTTTAATAATACTAAGAGGATTCTAGACATAATGCCCTATCATATCTGTAGGCATCCCACTGTATTCTTATAGATCGTTGAATTTAATGAGTAATAAATACAATTTGGAGAACTACTGTTGCCTGCTACAAAAATGTTTAGGTACAAGACGTATTATAGACAGTACAATAATAATTAATTTGAGGGAAAATGTACTTTTTCTTTTATTATAGAAAGTCTCATACTTGATTGCTATTTTTAACTGCATTCTCCCTTTAGCAAGTTACTTACAGAATAACTGAGATTTAAGCGTACCTCCCCTACTGTGTTGTTAGAACAGAGATATTCTTTTGGACATGCAGTCTTTTAGGTAAGTGGCTTGACTCATATGGATGCATAGGAATTTACATACTTAATTCCATTAATGCCACATGCCCTTGAATAGGAATATGAAAATAGCTCTGTTAGTCTTGCACGTTTTGTTCAAAATACCATTACACTTGTCCCATTGCAAACAATAGCTTTCTGTGGCTATGACAAGATATAGTAGCATAACTGTGGAGGGCAACTGGAGCAGTAGCCCCAGGTGCTGCCTTTGGTGTGGGATACAAAAATAGTTACTGTTGGAGAAGCCACACCACAACAGCCACTGCTGCCCCATATACCAAAGCTACCCAAGGTACAGAACTGCCTTGTTTACACCTCTGGCAGGATAAACCTGAAAGAAAAGAAGGTAGAAAATACCATTTGATAAATCTGGCTTTTACAGACTTGCCTATTCATTCCATTATTCCCAGTAGTGTTTTATTCAACTTCTCCTTAAGCATTTTTAGTAAAGGTGTGTCACTGTCTTTCCTGTCTGCATGTGCTATTGCATAGCTGTGTTGATAATGCTGTCACCATACAAACCTTTCCTTTCTATATTTTAAGTCATTGCTCCTTTTTTTAGCTTATAAATAATTCCTTTGCATTTATATTGCTACCTTGATGGCATTTTATAAGCTGCCATTATGTGTCTCTTGGGTCTTCACTTCTTCATACTATAAAAATTTAGTTCCCTCAATCTCTCATCTTATTACTTTCTTAACTGTAACATAGTTGTTTTTCCTTGTAGTTTTCATGTTACTTATATACTGGGAATGTGGACTTCAGTACTTAGTTTGGTTAGTTCTTGAATGGGAGATGTCTAGAAAACTACTCCTCTGTGATTTTGGGGGAATCTGTGGTGCTGGACATTACATTCTTCAGCTGAGAATCATAATGGAGCTTCTTTTTTAAGTGAGAACTGGCTTCCTTGTCTCATCCCCTTTTCCTTTGTGTCAAATGGCCACAGATGTATAGATGCATAGATTCATAGATGTTAGGGGCTGGAAGGGACCTTGCAGACCATCAGGTCCAGCCTGCCTGCGCTAGGCAAGAAGACAATTGGGGTCAAGTCAGCCCAGTGAGGTGACTGTTCAGTCTCCTCTTGAAAACCTCCAGGGTACGTGACTGCACCACCTCTAGAAGGAGTTGTTCCACAGTCTGGACACCCTGACTGTGAAGGAGTTTTTCCTGGTATTAAGTCTGAAGTGGCCTTGCAGGAATTTGTATCCACTGCTCCTGGTCTTCCCCAGGGGTGCCCTAGTGAACAGTTGTTCACTGAGCTCCTGATGCACTCCTCTGATATAGTGGTAAGCCGCTATCAAGTCCCCTTTCAGTCCTCTCTTCTTTAGGTTAAAGAGGCCCAAGTCCCTCAGCCTCTCCTTGTACAGCTTACCTTTCAAGGCCCTGATCATATGGGTAGCTCTTTTCTGGACCCTTTCAAGTTTTTCCACGTCTTTATTGAAGTGCGGCACCCAGAACCGGATGCAGTACTCCAGCTGCGGCCTCACCAGTGCTGAGCATAGTGGGAGTATGACTTCCTTAGTTTTACATGAGATGCATTGGTTGATGAATGCCAGCATGTTATTTGCCCTGCTGGGCACTGCATAGCACTAATGGCTCATATTCTTGTGATGGTTAATCATTATCCCAAGTCTGTTTCGGCTGTGGTGCAAGTCAAGCTGTCACCATCAAGTCTGTAGGCATGTTGAGGGTTGTTTGCCCCCTTACACTTTTATAAATCATGCAATGCCTGTGTGTATGTATGGAAGTATCTAAAATCTATGTACAAAAAATGTTTTAAGTTTTTACTCAGGAGACAGTGTAATGGAAGTACGAGGTGCATGTAACCATTTATGTACAAACGTGGATGGTGGCTAGTGACCCACTGGGAAATTTATCCCTAAATGATGCCTAAATGTAGGACTATTTTTCTTGGTTTCCATTCCATGATAAATTACTAAAATTTATCATGGAAAATGATAAATGGAATGGATTCCCACCAGAGAAGCTTTAAATTCTCTATAAATGATAACTATAAATGAATTATCTTTTTTCATACATAAAATTCTGATTATAACCTAGGGAATATAAGTGCCCTCAGAGGGGTTGCAAGGAACTAAAGTCAGTATCGTTTGTCTCACAGTCTGTATAGTACTAAGGGATCTTTGAGATGAGTGGTCAAATAGACTCTAAATGTAAAGTAATCTTGCCCTCATTTTTTATCAGTAGAAGTTCTCTGTTGATGTTTTCAAGGGAAGTCTCTGTCTCTTTCCTCACCCCCCCAATTATTTTTGCATTGAAAAAGTATATTAAAAGAATCCTCGGAATGAAAGCCCCAATTAATGTTGAGTATAAGTTAACATGAAAATTATATATATATATACACACACACACACAACACACAATGTAGCAAACTAGTAGAAAAAAATTAAGATTGTAAGATTTTCTGCTCAATCTTTCCCTATCCTTTCCAAGTGAATTTTTATTACATTGTCTAATATATGAACCTGTGAGTTCTATGTAGTATATGAGTTGTTTTTTTCCCACTTCTAGCAAAATCTATTTTCTCATATTCTTTTTCCAAAGTGAGCAATCCCCTTGCCTAGTTTCTGATGTATATAGGTATTGGGGCTGAGTTCTGAACAGTTAAGTAGATGTTGCCTAACATGCCAATAAAGCCTCAAACACACAGCTTCAGGATACAGAAAGTCAATTTACTCCCAGTGGTTTTGTCCTGATCCCCCCTCTAAGTGCTTCTAATGATAGCTTGGCAGTGTTGGTAGTATTTTTACATTGCTAAAAACAGGCTAAGTCTGTCTAAACATAGCCTATTTACCAGGTCTCGTCAAAACAATTCATTTTTTTTCTACACGATGATCCAGTGGACCATGGAAACCTGCTACACAGACACTAGTTATTTTAGTCCAAAGCTGGGCCCTCAGGCTACGAGCAAGGCTATCCGACCAGCGGTCACATTAAATACTGTTTCACTGTCTCGTACAGAAACAGGGCCTCTCTTTGAGAGGAAAATTGTGAGCTGTGTCAGCAAAGGCAACTCAGTAAGATGCCATGTATCTGACTATAAAATACTATAGGGCAGTAAAACTGGGCAACTCTGTGTAGCTAAGGAGGGAGGGGGCTAAGATGGCTGTAAAACATGTTCCTCTTTTCCCACAGGCCTGGAGGCATTTGTATCCCACCAATAACTAAATGCAAATGAAAGCAGCCTAAAGGGCTATTGCCCCAAAGAGTTTTATCCACTATGTATTAAACTGTTTCTTTTATACTACAGGCTAAATAGAACAAAGGGAACCAAAAAGAAAGCTTCTATTGAAGAAAATCAGCACAGGGAATAGAACTTACAAATAGGGTGTGATTGCTTTAACACTAGTTGCCAGTACCTCATATAACAGTATCTTCCTCTATGATGGAAAGTGGAGTTCTGATTTAATATTTAGGGCTAAATTGTCACAAACTCTGTGATTGTGTTGAACTACCAAAGGGACACCCCAGGAATCAGACTTCATATTATACTCTTCGTATCATTATCTGGCTTCTGTTTCATCTCTGTTCTGGAGAGTTAGTTGTATCAGCTCTATAACTGATTCTGATACTGTGTCTGTCCATGTGCATGTGATGGTGGGGGGGAGAGGGTACATCCACATGAGATGCTTTACTGCACATTAGACTAATTTAATGCATATTAAACCCATCAACATCTACATGTATGCGACAATTACTGCACAGTAGATAATTTAAAATGCTTTTTGGTAGTACCGACAGATACAGGTAGTAGAAAACAGAGCTTTAAAATAATGCACTGAAGTGCATGTGTAGACACTGACAAGGAGAAAATTGCTCCTGGTCAGGCTGGGCATCAGGGGGCCACAGTGTGCAGGGAGGAACTGTCCTGGCTTGCTGGGCAGCTCCTTGCCAGCTGCAAGGAGCCTTGGGGGCAGGGGCAGCTGTCTCAGCTCAGAGGGCAGCTTCCTGCCAGCTGTGTGCAGATCAGCCCCCACCCTCCACTAGAACCTGTGCAAATTGGGGCTATCCCTAGAGCCAGGACAGCCAAGGGCTGGCACCTGGGGGAGCCTAGAGTTCCCCCCTGACCGCTGCAGAAGGGCAGAGCAGAGCAGGAGCAACCCTGCTCTGGGCTGATCCTGTTGAGCACAATTTGCTCCTACTGTGGGTGCATATGCAGATGTGCACTCAGGAGCACTTTAATGAGCCTGTATTTTCTGCAAAGAAGATTCAAGCACATTAATTGCATGTGTGGATAAGCCTGAGGTGTAGTAAAGATGCTGCCTATTCTTCACTCTTGTTTCCTGGTTCCCAAATATCTGTGAAAGATGGCAGAGCAATAGCTCCACTAAAGTTGCACCACCTCCATATGTTACTCTCTGTTGTGAGACAGTTGACACAAGACAGTAGGAGAGAAGGTTATGCTCCCTTACTATCCTGAATGAGTACCCTATACTAATTTCTAGCAAGGCATGATCTTGCTCTAATTAAATATTACTTTTTTTCTTAATTGTTGCTGCTTTTAAGGGAACCTGTTAGTGGAGCTAAGAGCTAAGTGTTAGAAAAATGAAGCCTAGAGCCTACTGAAAAAACATGCCTATATTTGCTTAGGCAAATAGCACATGTTAATGCAAATAAGAATTAGATGTCTGAAGACACAAAAGGCAGTTTCTTTTAGGAGGATATTTTTATTTTATAGATTTTGATTACTGTCATACTTCAAACTACTATGAGCTGGAAACTTGCAACAAAACTCAACTTTCTCAATTATAGCTAAATGGTGCTTAAAAAGATTTTAGGCATGTAAATCATTAAATGAAATTCTACTTCACTCTGCATAATGGCTTAAAATGTGTTAAAACTTCCAAATTTCTTACTTGTCTATGCATTTAAGTTTGTCCTACTATACACATTCAGATGTGACTAGATAAAGACACAGGGTCATCCAACTTGGTTTATACTCCCTTGTGATTCAATTTTACCATAGCAATGCAAAAATGCTACTTAAAATTGTTAAACTGTAGGTCTTTACTGATTACAACTAATGACTGTAGGCACAGCCAGAAATGCAAGTTCTGCACTGTAACTCATAATGCTTTGCAGGAAGTGTTCTGAGTTATAATGATCCCCAGGACCCAACAGAAATTCACTGTTGGGTCCAGGGGGAAAGGACCTTGGGGAATCCAGCTGCAGCCAGCCCCTTCTCCTTCCTAGCTACAGAACTGCTTTCAGAATGGGAGGGTGTGGCAGAGCACCTTTGGCATCTGTCACTTTATGTCTTGAGAGCGGATAGCAGAGTGGCCTGCAGGTGTGGGCTAGCCATAATGAGATGATTACATGAGTCCTGGAGGGCCCTGGGATTGGAGGAGGGGTTGAGCAGCCTCCATTTTGGATCCAGACCTTCAGGGCTGAGGCAACAGTCCGCTGCTTGCAGCTGGAAAGACCACCTGACTGAGCTGCTGCTTGGAGCATCTTGGAGGTAAGGGCAGGAGATGTGGGGATGATAGAAGGTTCCTGCTCCTGTGCAAGACTTAAAACTGCATCCTGCTAGGGAAGGATGGCCTGGTAGGACTGCCTCTGGGAGGGTAATCCCCAGAAATGCCAGGCCAGTTGCCTCTTCAGTGAAAGGCAGGTAGGGGTGCCAGCTCCCACTACCCAGTGGGTAATTTAGAGAGCAGACATAGAGGGGGGAGGGGAGGACAGGAATGTCTCTGGGCACCTGAGCCCCATGGGCTGACCTCCTCTCTGCAGGCAGGCTCAGGACAAGCCAAATGAGGACCCCATGGGCCCTGGCGAGGGGGCAGAGAGAGAGAGAGAGAAGTCCCAGGGAGGAGAAAGAAAGTGACCCAGAGAGGGACTGGTGGCTGAGTTCATCCCAGTGTGGGACAGAAGGCTGGTGGCTGTGAAGAGTAGGGCTGCATGTGTACTGCCTAGAGTGTGTGAGTGAAGAAGCCTGAAGGACCATGTAGAGTAGGACCCAAGGGGGACTGGAGGGGCTGTGTGGAGTAGGGTGGGATGTGTGAGGCCTGGTGGGGGGCCAAGTGGAAAAGCCCCTGTGAGAGGGGGTGGTATGTATGAAGCCTGCAAAGGGCAAAATGTTAGAGGCCCAGCAAGGGAAGAATTTGGCCTGGCCTTAGCTAGAGAAAATGTCAACTCAGGATGCTATCTGCGAAGCATGGGGCACTGTGTAGGGATGGTATGGAGCTGCGTATACCATCCTCAGCATCAGGGCATTAAAATGGGCAGCCTCCTGCATTTCCTACAAGTTTATTAAACAACAAGTCATAGCAGGCAGGACTGGGTGGACTGCCCCATATAGCCAGAAGGGTGGGCCGATGTTGAGACCCTGCCTTGATCTGGCCTCCTTATAATAGAGGGAGGAAAGGGAGCAGAAGGAGCTCACATTAGGGATTCCCCAGCCAGTGCTGGAGGGGGTGGGATGAGCAGATTAGAGCTGACCCACCTTGGGGACAGGGGAGGGAGTTCCAATCCAGGCACCCCACTCTCCAGCACCTGCTGAAAAACTCCCTCTGCTCCCTTTCTGGCTTCCCATTCTGTAAACAGCTTGAAGGCTGAAAGGCAGGCAGACACAAGTTACTGAAGATGATATGTTTGAAATGACTTAATCTGAACCCGTGTGTAGTAAGGGTTCAGATTTTTGTGGGATTAGGCCCTTCAAAGCACTTTGCAGCTACATACTTCTGTTTGGTAATGGCTGCAGAGCACTTTCAGGGGTCAGATTGGGTGAAAACTGTCATTTCTGTCTGCCTTGTTTGGCAATGCTCAGAAGGTGGTGAGCCTAACCTTCAGCTTAGTAGTTAAAGCAGTTACTTACTGAATGGGAGAGCTAGATTTTAGACCCATCTCCTCCTAGTAATGTTTGAACTCTGCCTTCCTACAGCTGACTGGCTAGTCAGGGTAGATGGTACCTTCCTGGTGAAGCAGTCAAGACAGAAAGATTCATGGGCTCAGAAGGAGAATAAGAAAGAAGGGCTTTCTAGACTAGAGAGGTGAATACTGTAGAAGGGAAGAAATAAGCCCTTATTTCCAATATCACTTATTGATTTTGTATAATATAGTCAAAAGATACCATTTGGAACAAAGAGCCTCACATGAGGCTCCACCTGCTTGAGACTCTCTCCTAGTATCCATACTGTGATATTTAGAAATCCTTGTAGTGGGAGCCTTCATTATAGTATTTCATGCAGGAAAACAAGAGTATAGTGTAAGGATATAAGTGAGGTGTGAGAAGATAAGCAAGGCTTAGGCTTGTCCCTGCCTGAATGATCCTGCACTCCTACTGGTCAGCCCCTCTGTAAGCAGGTAAGGACTGTAATATAAAAATTAGTTTTTGAAAGTTGGTGCCACTGAATTCTCAAAGTTATGAAGGTATGCCTTGAGTCAAAAGAGGGGTTCTTCATGTCCAGGGAGAGCTGCCTTGAGTCCAAAAAGTTTAGGAGCCATTGCTTTAGAGGTTCAAACCCATTGAGATAGGGTTAACCCAAACATAGCTTAAATTCCCATATGTTGGCTATATTTGACTGAAAAGGAGGAAGATGAATTTAATCCTGAAGTTAATTTACCTTTGAAGTATTCATGTAGATGCCCACAGCTCAGGTCAGATGTCCTCATAATAGGGACAGGGGACAGTGGAATTCTGGTCAGAAGATGCATCTTAGCAGTTTAAGCCTCCCATCAAAATTAATGGAGTGTTATGCACCTTCTAGGCAACAGAAAGTTGCATCTAGAGGCATCTGATTGCTTCCCATTGAAATAAATTCAGGGTGAAGTAGAATGCATCTCCAGAGATGCCCTTGCTCCCAGGTGAAATGTACCAGGAGAAGTGCATGCCACAGGTGCAGTAGTATGCTTCCCTGTGCCTAGTTGTGTTAGCCTGCAAAAAGGAGTTAGAAGTATCTTAGCAGTGAAGTAAAATTTTTCCCAAAATCGGTGTAATCAACAAATAACAGCAAAATACATTTCCATCTTGTGCACCTTCCCAGTATTTGATATGCCCAGCTATAGATAAAGGACTGAAGGCTTGAGCCTGTGCCACTGAAATGCATCTTGAGTTTTTGCCTTTGAACTGTATGAGGGCAGCAGTGAAATCTGAATGCCCACATATAAATACTTTGTCTAGCAAGGCAGAACTACCTATGCAATTGCTAGATGTAAAATTGTGTGCATGCTGCATGTGTTCATTCCTCCTCCTTAATTCTTGTATAAAAAATATGAACCAAAATGTCTGGAAATTGTTACAAAGCATCTTTTGTTAGCACGTGTGAACAAGTTGAAGAATCTAGAGATTAAGTGGCCCTTTTTGACAACCGATTCCTTCCCTTTTCTAATTTATTTTGTTGGTGGTGCAATGCAAAAGGAGGCTGATCCTTGCCAGGGGACATAAGCCCCAAACTAGAATTGAAAACAGAGAAGAATTGTATCCTGTCCTTCATTAGATCCTGGGAAAGAGAATCCTGGAGATTCAAGGAATCCTAGAAATCTGAGAAGATTCGGAAAGAAGAACAGGAAGTCCAAAAGGAATGATTCTCAGAAAAACTGAAGAGTCTGTTTGTCAAGTATAGCTGAGAGGTACACTTTACTGACATGACTACTTCAGAACATTAGCATGATAATAAAGAGATGGATGATATAGCGATTTAAAATCAAATGGACAAAGATAGAAATATATAGATTTTTTTTTAACCTTTTCATTTATTTGTCACTAAATGGAGACCTGTGAAAAAGAAACAAGTTAGCTGATCCAGCATACAAAGGGCTCTTGTGCAATTTTTACAGTGGAACTTTCATATGGGTTTTGCTAGCAATAATTACAATAGGAACATCCATTACATGTACTCTGTTGTCAGGGAGTGAGGGGAAGGGGACTGAATGCATATTTTTGTGTTTGAAGAAATCAGTTCTAGGCACAGAGGAAAGCATTCTCCAATCCCTGGGTGGAATTTTATTCACTAAGTTTTCCAAGTTGTGGTGCCAAATATTGGGGTGGAATGGCTGACTCATCTGTGGGATTTATACTGCCATTACCAGTGACCACTGAAACACTAGGATAATTAGAGGGATAAGCAAATAAAGCAAAAAGTTATTCACATAGGAGAGCTTCATTTACAATGAACTGATTTTATCCTTCATGCCCTCCATGTGGTGCATGAAACTTCCATTAAATTAGGTGGAATTCTGCACATGTAGACCTGCAAAGCCAAACTCAGTGTCTAATATTACGGTAATAGGGAATCTCCAAATAAATCCATTTATTTCCATAAGCTCAACTTCAGTGACTAATGCAGTAGAAAAAATCCTGGACAAACCTCCTCAAGCTATTTGAGTCCATTTGTATCCCACCCTTTGATTCACCCTACTGTGAAAAATCCCCACATGGCATAAAGCTAGCATAGTAACATCTGACTAACTAATCTCATTGTATATATGCGTATATCATCTATAGCCATGTACTGTTGGTACATTTATTCTAACTTCAGATCAGTTATTTGCCTTATACAGATTCAGAGACTAAAGAAGCATGTGCTCTTAGACACAATAACAACCAACACAGAGGCTGCACATTGTATAGCGTCATTCCCCCTTTAACACTATAAAGAGACTTTACTCCTATTTTTACTATGCATTTGAGTTAGTTTTTTCACAGGAAATTGCATTATTTTCTTTTTCCACACGATCAATTCTAAACAACTCCTATATTAAAGGTGCTTTATATTTTTTTAATAATTATAAACTAAATATTGTTATGTGTAATAAGAGCAGGGACAGGTATATATAAACCAAAAGACAAAGACTTCCCTTCCAACCCCCCTCCAAAAACAAAAAACAAAGACCCGCCCCCCCCCTTAAAACATAGACTCCAACCTCACTTTTCCCCCCTCAAATTTTATATAGTGAGCTTAAAAATCTTAGTCTTCATCTCCATATCTACAGTTCTTCCCTCCCACTTCCCATTTAGTAGATTGGGTACATGATGCTACAAAAGTGTTGATTGCAGCATGCAGCTTGATAATAGTTTATGCAATCCATCAAGTTCATTAAGGAGTCTTTGTAAAGCAGATCATTCCAAGTATTTCTAGTGGTTTATCTTCAGTGTTGCCTTTGCTCCAAAACCGATTTAAAAGCATAATTAAAATAGAGATTTGTTCTGCTTGATTTGGCTACAAAATATCTTATTCTTGCTTGGGCTTAGGGATAGTTTGAGTCTAGAGCCAAACTTTGCAGATTGAGCCCATCTTTAAAATGAGTGTTTCTAAAAGAATTGATGAAACATGAAAAATGAGCCTCATATTGCATTGTTGTGATCTGTTTAAACATTTAAGACATGGTCCTTTGAAGTGTAGCTCATCTGAACCCAATACAACAAAGCACTTAAATTCATGCTTAACTGTAAACCCAAGTAGCCTAAATGAAGACAAAAGCCTAATAGTTCCATTAAAGTTAAGCAAGTGTGAAAGTGTTTTGCCAGATCAAGGCCAAAGCACTCAGTAGGAGCCAATAAAAATCTCTGTCGATAATTTGGAAGAAGAGATATTTATGTCAATTTGTCTTTATTATTTAGGGTTGCATTCTGCCACTGTTAGTCACAATGAAATCAATGAGGCTAGTGCTGGAATAAGATAGTACTACACACATGAGGAAGGATGATAGATTCTAGCCATTAAGAAGTTCCTGTATTTTTGCTTTCCTGCTGATGCTCTCAGAGATATTAAATGTTTTCTTTGAAACTAGGATTTAAATCAGCTCCTAGTGACATTGATGGAAAACAAACAGTTGTCTCCCAAAGGAGTTTCATGTAAGCAAAATCCAGACCTTGAAAAGGAAAAACTTGGAATTCCAAAATCTGGGGTCAGAAATCCATGGTCAATATACAATGCCAAGGAATTATTAAGGGACTGAGATATTCTGGGAGATTAGTGGGAGGTTAGATCACTTAAAAATG
>JAGPOW010003395.1:29276324-29286848 GCA_030014935.1 Caiman crocodilus
TTTTTTTTTTTTGCAGAAATAGAAAAACAGGAAAAACACAAAGGTAGGGAGCTGCAGCCCCCTCCACACCCCCTGTCCCCCTCAACAAGCTGCCCACAGCTCCATCTTGCTGTCAGGGGGTTTTCATTCATCACCCTGGCTGGGCAGTGCCTGCCTCTACCTCACTGTGGGGGCCTTGATCTGCCCCCCCCCACTCCTTACCTCTCCTACATCCCTTCCCCCCACAAACTTACTAGACAGATGCTACTTTCCAAGTTGCCGGGCTGCATTCCTGGCCACATGCATGCTGTGGCTGAGTGCATGCACATAGCATTTTTCAGTGACATTATAGGCTGCAGTGGCCAAAAAAAGCCAATTGCTGATTATGTTATTTTTTCTTTTATTAGTGTTGATCTGATATGTGACTGATATATTGGTGCACCTCTAATAATAAGCACTAAAAAAGCTGGTAAACCTACAAGTTATCCATTTGCTTGATTTGTATTCCTGTCAATTTTGAATGAAAAATATAATTTTAAATTTAAAAAAATCAAATATTAAAATGAACTGTTTGACCATTTTCAGAATAAATAATTTATTTAAAAATAATTTAAAATGTTTTGAATTTTTCAAATTTTTACCCTATGTTCCTTTGGCTGAAATTATTTGATGAACTGAAAAAAAATCATGAGTTGATCTAGGATTCGATTTTATCACACTTAAAAAGCACCAGAGAAAATTGTCTTAAAAAACCATGCAATCTTAACAATGATAAAATAGTTTAGATGAGAAAGTTGAATCTTTCTATTAACGGACATAGATTTATCTTTGTATATGTGGCTCTGTCCATGGTGTGTAGACTGTAGATTTTTAAGATAGATTGCATCTTTCATTTGGATAATTGTGTTGGTCATGTGCATGAATGATAGAAGTAGAAAACAAATTGAAAAATGTATTTCTTTTGCCCCAAACTAAATTAGAAAGATACTGGGAACAGAAACTGATTTGGAGAAAAATGAGAGAAGGAAATGGGAAGGGAAACCAAAATAATTCAATTGTCCAGTCTTGGACTCTCTGGACATTTTCTCAGAAGATAAATGAGACACATATGGAATTATGTGCTATGCAGAGAACATCCTTTTCTGAATCTACAAATTGTGGGGAAAACCCTGTCCCTCCCACATACAGGTACAAAAAGCAGAGCACTATAATAATCAAAAAGAAGGAAGAAGGTCATATGGTCTCCCTTTTCCTTGATTTGATAAGTTTTTCAGTTCTGTATATTTATGGCTGCCTTTCTGATATGCATTCTCCCTTTCTTCATTCCATGTGGAGATAGTATATAATTCAGTCCAATAAATAAGCTAAGAAAATATAGTCAAGAGAAGGTCTGAATTATGGACTCATTCAATTAAATATTTTGGACGGCATGATTGCTTTAAGTCTGAAATTGAACAACATCTTAGCAAAAATTAAAACATAAAGGAATGAACTCTGGTAATTGCCTATTAAATCTTCAAACCCCAATGACAATAACAAGTTTAAATTGATTGCTCAATATGTTTAAAATAAATGATGCTATATATACAACAAAACTCATCAGTGTAGCTTATAAGTAAACCTTATTGAATGGATAAGTACTGCAATACTTTCTTACCTCTAGAGAGTTTTAGAGAATTCAATAAGGTTGACTGGAATGGATCAGATTAAATTGTTCAATGGCAAGTGTAACTAATCCCAGTTTGTAGAGATCTCTAGCTCAGTTGAATATTTAGATATAATACAAAAATCCCTATATATGCACATTTTGGTTTTATCTATAGAAAGCCTTTTTGAAGCTCTCCATCTTCTTATTTCTATTAAAAAAACATGATTAGTTAATCTGGCCATGTACAAACATGTAGGCACCTTTCATTCAGTTAGTTATTGAGAGAAAATGCTTCCTCTTCCACTAACACAGACTTCAGCATGTGAGAGTGAGTGCAGGCAATGGATCAATTATGGCAAAAAGTTAAAGACTTTAAAGTCACTTCAAAAATGCAAAAAGTTGAAGAGAAGACATAAATACAAGGAAGAGGCAGACAAAAATGGATTCTGAGAGTGGGAAAATAGTGAGAAGAAGGGGAAGAAGAGAAGAAAGGAGAAAAAAGAGGAGAGAAGAGAAAATAATAGATTGGGGCTAGATCAGGGGTGGGCAAAATATGGCCTGAGGGCCAGATCTGGCCCACCAAACCATTCTATCTAGCCTGTGGGGCCCCTAAAAACTTAGAAAATTAATATTAATTTGCTCCTAGTTACCTGTGAAAAATGACAGGAGCCAGGGGCAGTAGGACCCAGAGGAAGTTGGTGGCAGGAGTCAGCAGCAAGGCCTTCCTAGTTCTGCCCCAATAACCAGAAATCCCTGTCTAGCAGGAGTTCTGGCCTGGGACCATGAGACTGCTCCTGCTTCCCTGCACCAAAGCAGGAAATGTGGCCCTCAACAGCTTACCAAAACTTGCTAACCAGCCCTTCACCTGAAATAATTGCCTGTCCCTGGGTTGGATTAAACAAGTACCTTGGGGATTTAGGAGCACCAACCTGATGGCCTTAACCACTTCACTGAACCACAAGAGATTTTTCAAAAAGCCTAACAGATGTAGAAATGAGTGCGCCACTGGTTTTCAAAGGACTTCAGCTTTTACCTGTATCAGGCATTTTGAAAATCTCCGCTGATGGGAAGAAGAGTGAAACAGGACACAGTGAAAGTGACAGAGATGGAAATATGAGATGATACCAGTTGTGATACAATAACTAAAGACAAGAGGACAAGTTAGAGTACTAGACTTATTGGCCACATCCACACAAGCATAGATGTTTGGTTCCCTAGGGACAACTACCAGAGGGACACCTTGTGCCACTGCTAGTTGTTCTTGGGGAAATGCCTGTGCCATGCCTCTGGTGTACAGCAGGTTACCCCAGGTGGGGTAGCGGGGCTGGAGTCAGTACTGGGTTGGCCCCAGAAGCCTTATCTGGAATCCTGGAGGCCTTCTGGGGCTGCAGCAGCAGCAAACTGTTGCTCAGAGCTTGGCTAGCAGCTGGAGTGTGGCTCTGGTTGGCCAGGCTCCAGCTTTGAGGGGTGCACAATGCCCTCTCATGTGCCACTTTACATTTTTTTGGTGCAGGTTTTTTGACCCCTGGATATCCAGGAGCCAACCCTCCCTGCCCGCCCCCCTTCCCCCCACATGCACACACACTGGTCCCTTGCAGTGTGGAGAACAGCTGAATGTGTGGTACGTGGTACTGCAGAGGGCTCTGGGTGCATCTGGACATGGCCATTTTGGGCTTTTCTTGACATATTATGGTTTTAGGGTTAGTCAATAAATTAGTAGTATATGGAGAAGAAGATGGAGCTTATGAAGTAAATATATTTGTCTGTTCATCAGAAAACATACTGTATAAGAAGCTGTCAAATAAATATAACAAAAGATTTGTAAGAACTAAACATAAGTTCAATCAAGTAAACCAATCAGCTTAAAGTCAGGAACCAACATGTACCCTATTGTTACAAAAGCAATAATTTCACTGCTTTGAACACACAAGTGAGCAAATTATTTGATAAGCAATGTGAACTATTGCTTCTTGCCAGCTGCTGTATTTAAGAGTGATGTAGATTAGAATCCAGATGCACAACATTAGAATTTTATGGTTTAAACATGGATTCATGGATCACTTTAAAGGTAGCCCAACCTGTGAAGTTAAGAAGTGAATGTAAACTAAATTACAGATTACAATTGGGGATGTAAAATGTAGTAAAGACTGTATTGCACCTTTAGTGAGGATAAAACTTTCAGATAATAAGGTTATAGTTCCTCACAAATGAACCATATAAATTTGTGCGCTACTAAATAGATGCACAGTAATCACTGTGCACTAGCGATGTTTCATGTGATGCGCTCAAAGATAATGATGTTGATCCCACTTTTTTCATAGTTGCCATTTCAAAGGAACATTTACTTGTTTTTCATTAAGTTCATATCTACTATTTTAGACATCATCAGCCGGAGAAGGGATAAAGTAAAAACACAAATTGGAAATACAGTTATTATTAAAAATGTGCACTTTCATCCTTTCCCTCAAAGGTAAGTCATGTGATCCAATCTTTTCCTCTTTTCCTTTCAACCTTTGAATGGGTTTTCCTTACCTTCTCCTCTTTCTTCTTGTATTTACAGTGTTGCCAACCAACAAGGAACTTTCCTCAAGGAACCAGCTTTTATGATTGTAGAGAGAGGCTTGAATGATGACCAGCATTTACCTTCAAGATTCAGAAAGGAGAAGGTAAATTAAACAAAACTAACTATTATCAATGTTGTTGTTTGTTTTAAATCCCATGGCTTTTAAGTCAAACTCATTATTTCTGTGAGGCTGACTCATGATTTTTTAATGGAAGCAATGCAGTGTTATGAGTCTTCTGTGAATTGCAAGGTTTCACAATGTACTCTCCTCTTTTTTAGTTTTGCCTCTGACCATTTTCTTCTTCCTTGACATCTAAACATGCTCACTCTTCCTGATCAGCCAAATACAAATAAATAACCCTCAAATATCTCACTTCCTTTCTATATGTGATTTTGGAAGCTAAGCTTTCTGCGTCCTCCTTTGCAATCTTTTATCTGCTAACTTCATCTTCTATCTCTGCCTGTTGATATATATATCATTCCTCTTCATATTTTGAACTCTCATGGTTTAACTCATTCTTTAAATCAACATTTTCAATCAGAATCCTTGATTCTAGATTGAAATTCCTGATTTAAACTTTGTGGAATTTGGGATCAGAATCTGAACTTTGTGGCTTATGCCCACCCCTGCTTGCTTGCATCGTTTTAGTGGCCAGAATGAAAACTCAAGAGCGTGCCTGTTTTAAGAACAAAAGAAACTTTCTTTCCCCAACCAGCATCTACCCACACACAAATACAAAGGTAAATTGAATGAACCATCGCATCTCATAAAGGGGAAAGGATGCAGTTTGGTAGTATTCAACAGCTCTTTATACCACACATAAAGTACAATTCAACTGGAATGAAATATAAAGAAAAAAGGCAAGAAAACATACAAAACCACATTGATCTCATTTGATAACAACAGAGGAACAACTCATTGTAAGTGACAGCAGGGGGCCTAGCTCCAAGACTGATTTTTTTTTTGACAGTGGGCATGGCATTTGAGGGTAAACATGAATCATGAAAGAACAAAAAAAAAAGGCATTTACAGTAGTCAATCCAAGAATGAAAAGTTATATTTTGCTCTTTGCCATTCATAGCTGAATTTGTTGTTATCTTTAAAAATCTGTTTATTAATATGGAACCACTACTGCAGAGCAGTATCAGGCAAAACTGTTCAAAACATTGCTGCCATTATACTCTATGTCTGCAGTGTTCCTACATCAATACAGACCGCATCAACCTGACCTAAAAACAAGGAATAAAGGAAGAGTCATTCACCTGCAACTGTACCAATGTCATATACACCATCAGCTGTCTAGATTGGATAGCCAGGGTGATCTCTACCCATAAGAATGAATGAACACTGATTGGACATCAGCTGCAGAAAGACACAAAAACCTGTGGCAGAATCCTTCAGCCTTCTTGGACACTGTCACTGGCCTCAGGGTTGCTGTTCTCAGGCAGAAAAATTTAAAAAGCCAGTTTGAACTTGAAATTGCAGAAAAAAAGTATCCACAAACTGGGCTGTGTTAAGTGTGGCTTAAACAGGGACTAAAGATTCTTATCTCATTATCAGGAGTAACTTTTGTAACCTTTGTTTGGGTTTTTTGCTTGTATGCCTCTCACAGCATTTCTTTTCCCCCCTTTCCCCACTCCCTTTCCCTCCAGCTTTGCTACCTATTGTATTGTAATCACTCATTCTACTTTGCACTCTGCTTTCTGAAGCTCCTTTCACAGCATTTGCTGAAGTGGGTTTATGAAAGATTGTGTTCTCTCTCTATATATATTATTTAGTTAGCCTATAAAGGCACATATCTACCCTGCCTTCTGACTGACTTCAGTCTAACATGGCTAACTACCTCTCTAGTGATATGTGCCAGTGTATATACAGAACATGGTGGTGCCTGATTTCCTGCTCATAAATGGACCTAATTCAGGTAATCTCTGTCAACAGGAGCAGAATTTCTGAATAGTGGACTAGTTCACTTCAGCTGGACTGTGCTGAGCTACTCCAGGATTTGTGCCATATGTGGTGTGGGTCCCAAATCAGCTGCAGCAGCCATCAGATCAGTGTGGGGAGGGATCAATGGACTGGATCCAGCCTGTGGACAAGCCCCATGCCATGGGAGCATGCTGTGCCCCACGTGGGCCTGATTAGACCCAATAGCAGCACTTACTGCTGTAACTGGCTGCCCAGGTACATGGCTGGAACTCTACTGCTGATGCTTTCTCTTTTGTTGGTATTTTTTTTTAAATCTGTGAGCTCGCTAGATGGTGGTGCTCCATGGGCCATTAATTTGAAACCCATGACCTAGTGGGTAGTAATATTGATAAGTGGTGCAATCCTGGCCTTTTTACTCCTAACCATGATGTCTGGTCAGTTGTGTGACACAGGGTATGGACACATATAACACTTCTACTAGTTTAAATAGAATGTATACCTAAAGCAGGCAGACATACAAGATCGTTAAAATAGTTTAAAACCTGCATGGAATGGTTCAAAAGTCTACCTTGAAAATCAAGTACTGCATGAACTGGCTTAATGTTACATGTGGACACCAAGCATTCCCTGACATATCTGGTCATCAGTGATTCAGAAATCCTGCACTGAATCACTGCTTGGCACCCCTTCACCACCTTTCCCTTACTGCTGTAACTGGCTACTCAGGTACATGGCCAGAACTCTACTTCTGATGCTTTCTCTTTTGTTGGTATTTTTTTTTTTAAATCAGTGAGCTCACTTGTTCAATAGAAACTATATCTTTACAACCGATTGTAGCCTTGCTCCTTATGTGACCATGGACCTTCATTCTTCATCTGCTTCCTTCCCTGCCTTCCCTCCACTGTAAGGCATGCTAGGCTGGGTACTCATTCCCGGTCCCTGGTGTTGGAGTCACAGTTTTTCAATGCCTAACAGGTGACTTTCTACTTGGAAAGCTAGGACATTGTAGGTGTGGATACCTTTGACCCGTGACAATTGTGGGACAGTTCCCAATGAGAGACATTCTGGAACATTTCAAATGTTATGTGTGCTCTCATCCACAGTGTGGTTGGTCACTGATCGTTGTTGTATCTCAATACACTTCAGAATTGATGTGACCCATGCTTCTGTATATAGGGTGATGGCATTGTTCAGCTTTCTGTTATAAGCAAATTGCTGATTCACAATTTTGACCACAGCATTATGTTGCCACATGTATTCATAGATTCAGAGATTATAGAGTTGGAAGGGACCCAATGGATCATCGTGTCCGACCCCCTGTCCCTGGCAGGAGAGAGGTCCGAGGTCAAACGACCCCAGCCAGGTGATTGTTAAGCCTCCTCTTGAAGACATCCAAATTAGGTGATAATACCATCCCTCTTGGAAGCCCATTCCAGACTCTGGCCACCCTTACTGTAAAAAATGTCTTCCTAATGTCTAACCTTAATCTACTCTCCAGTGGTTTGTACCCATTATTTCTAGTTACTCTCTGGGGTGCTCTGGTAAACAGCACATCCCCAATTCCCTGCTGTCCTCCCCTGATAAACTTGTAGGCGGCTACAAGGTCACCTCTCAGCCCTCTTTTGTAAAGGGTGAAGAGATCTAGATCTCTCAACCTCCCCTCGTAGGGTCTTTCATGAAGACTACTAATCATGCAAGTGGCCCTCCTCTGAACCCTCTCCAGATTCTCTGTGTCCATCTTGAAGTAGTGCGCCCAAAACTGGACACAGTACTCCAAATGCAGCCTGACCAATGCCGCATAGAGGGGGAGCATCACCTCCCTCGACCTGTTGTTCACGCATCTGCTAATACATGACAAAGTGTGATTGGCTTTCTTGATGGCCTCATTACACTCCCAGCTCATGTCCATCTTGGAGTCAACTATGACTCCAAGATCGCTCAGCCTTTGAGCTGCTGGGGAGGTCATCTCCCAACCTGTAGGTGTGCTTGGGAATCTTCCTTCCTAGGTGGAGTACCTTACCCTTATCTTTGTTGAATTGCATCCTATTTCATTCTGCCCATTGATCTAACCTGTCCAGGGTGGCCTGTATCTGCTCCCTGCCCTCCAGTGTATTAATTTTGCCCCATAACTTGGTATCATCTGCAAACCTGGAGAGGGTGCTCACATCTTGTCCAAATCTCTGATGAAGATATTAAATAACACCAATCCAAGGACTGAACCCTGCAGGACCCCACTGTCCACCTGCTTCCAGGTATAGAACAACCTGTCCACCAACCCACTCTGGGAACAGTCTCTAAACCAGTTAGCCCCCCACCTTACTGTGTAGGCACCCACTCCACAGCCCATTAGCTTCCCTATGAAAATAGGATGTGAAACCATGTCAAAGGCCTTCCTAAAGTCCAGGTAGATGACATTGGCCTTCTCTTCCACAAGCCTGACCTCATCAGGTATTTGAACCCAGGACTTCTCACACCCAAAGTGAGAATCATACCGCTAGACCAACAAACCACTCTTTACCACTTCTGTGTCTTGTCAACTAGCAGTTATCTAGCATCTGTTCATGATCTTTTGGATTGTTTCACTGAGGCCCCATAGAGACCATGTCAGCAATATATTTTTTAAGGATTAACATTTCTTATAACTGTTGAAATAATCTCATCTTGGGTAGTGTGCACAAACCCCTCTTTTTCACTAAGGCAGACAAGGTTTCATAGTTTCATAGTTGGTAGGGTTGGAAGGGACCTGAGGAGATCATCTAGTCCGACCCCCTGCCGTGGCAGGAAAGAATACTGGAGTCAAACAACCCTGGCCAGATGTTCGTCCAGCCTCTTTTTAAAGACCCCCAGGGTAGGAGCCAGCACCACTTCTTTTGTAAGTTGGCTCCAGGTCCTAGCCGCCTTGACAGTGAAATAGCACTTCCTAATGTCTAGCCTGAAAATACCCTCCATTAGCTTGTGTCTGTTGTTTCTTGTAAATCCTGGGATTGCTCGGGGGAAGAGGGACTCCCCCAATGCCTGCTGGTCCCTCTTGACTAGTTTGTAGACTGTCACTAGATCCCCTCTCAGCCTTCTCTTTTGTAGGCTGAACAGGTTCAGGTCCCTCAGCCTCTCCTCACAGGGCCTGCCCTGCTGATCCCTGATCATGTGGGTGGCCCTCCTTGGGACCCTCTCCATATTGGCCACATCCCTCCTGAAGTGCAGCACCCAGAACTGGACACAGCATTCCAGCTGCGGCCTGACCAGTGTCGCATAGAAGGGGAGGATAACCTCCTTGGATCTGCTTGAGATGCATCTGTGGATGCATGACAAGGTATGGTTGGCCTTCCTGACCACGTCCCCACACTGTCGGCCTGTGTTCATTGTGACGTCAATGATGACTCCAAGATCCTTTTCTGTTTCAACACTGGTGAGAAGGGAGTTCCCCAGCCTGTAGGTATGCCGCTGGTTCTTCCTCCCAGGTGCATTACCCTGCACTTGTCAGTGTTGAACCCAATCCTGTTCTCTTTGGTCCACCCCTGTAACCTGTCTAGATCCACTTGCAGCCTGTTCCTTCCTACTAGCGTACCCACTTCCCTCCACATCCTAGTGTCATCTGCAAACTTGAACAGGGTGCTTTCTACCCCCTCACCCAAGTCACTGGTGAAGATGTTGAATAGTGCAGGCCTGAGGACTGAGCCCTGGGGAACCCCACTGCCCACATCCCTCTAGGTCAAATAAGACCCGCCCACCACCACCCTCTGGGTTCGGCCCTCCAGCCAGTTAGTGACTCATCTGACCATGTAGGCATCAACACCACTGTCTCCTAGTTTCTTACCAAGAATGGGGTGAGAGACCATGTCAAAGGCCCTCCTGATGTCCATAAAGACTATATCCACTGTGGCACCTGCATCCAAGGACTTGGTGACCTGTTCGTAGAAGGCCACCAGGTTGGTTTGACAAGACCTGGCCCTAATGAACCCATGCTGGTTGCCCCTGAGCATAACCTCCTCTGCTGGCTCTTCCTGGACACGTGCCAGGATGATTCTTTTGAAAAGCTTCCCCAGGACCAAGGTAAAGGTTCTTTGGTTAAATGTGATATCTTTTATTAGAACAACTAAATAGTTGGAAAACAATGACTCTCTCTCATTAAAGAACTCTCAGAGTTTCAAGTTAGCATGTGAGTGCTGATGCTCAAGTTGGTCTGTGGAGAGCATAGAAGTGAATTTACCATGTGGAAAATTCTGCTGCTTTCCTCCATCCATTACTGAGCGGAAATCTTGGCTACCCCCATGATTGCCTTGCGCAACAGCAGGCCTTTGCTGAAAATGTATTTCCTTAAGTCTTCAACTTAACTATTGCAATCCTGCTCAACAGCTTTCTTCCTCACATCTCATGAAGAATGTACAAAACCTCAGTAGAGCTGTTTGG
>JAGPOW010003395.1:29288011-29298918 GCA_030014935.1 Caiman crocodilus
TTCTTCATTCTTAGTCAAATGGAAATGTTTACCTTTCTGGCTTCACTGTGAAGGGATCTCACTCCAGAAGGCATAGAGATCCTAGCATGATGGGGAAATCCTTTGCATGCTGTTTTCAGGATCTGATAGCACTTAGTATAAAAATCTTTGTTTGGTACTAAATGGACAGTGCTGTGTCTTTGTTTGATTGTTTTGTGATAAGTTCAGGTGCAGCAACCTCAGGCCATAACTGGTGGATTGAATTGCTTGAACTGCTCTTGTAGATGTTGACAATATTTGTGGTTGGTAAGCCTTCATTTTTCTCATTATTATCCCCCTTGTGTTCTGACTCTATTGTTTTTGAACTACAAGATCAGGACACATTTCTTTCTCCCAGCTGTAATCTAGCTTTCCACCCAGAATCCTCTGTTTGCCATGTCCTTGGTAACTAATTGTTTCTACTCCTACTAACTACACTGTTATACACTTACATGCTATTATAGCAGTATGTTTACAAGATGCTATAATGCACTACAAATTCTCATTCAGGACAAAGTGCTTTGCTAGTGTGTAGTCAGGGAGTTTTATTACTTCCAGATATCTCCCTCCATGTGGGAGATATAGAATAAGTGTCTGTCCTTAAGAGCAATTTCTTCATGTTGCAGTAAGAAAGTGGTAAACATTTCTTCTACTTTTTCATATTTCTTGTATTGTGGTTCAGATTTAATTAGTTGGCAATCATCTTGTTCTCCAACAGCTGGGCAGACATTATCAAGCCACCATGAGGGCTTACCTTCATTTGGGCAACTTTGCCTTTTGGTTGTGTCAGTAATTTCCCTTTTGATACATACAGTTCCATATTGGACAGAAATCTCCTGCTTTGAACAAAGGGGACAGAGTCTGACACATCATGGTTGGGCATAATTTCTTCCACACATTAGCCATCTTCTTTCTATATTCAGTTTTGCAGGTTAGTATGATCTCTCCATGTAATTCCTTGGTCCAGTATTTTGAGAGCTAAAAAATTGTGCTTACTATATAAGCAAGGTTCAAATTACATTCTGACTCTTGGTAGGGGGTCTGTGGTGGGAGCAGCTGGAAGCCGGAAGGGACCTCTGCCTGAGCTGCTTAGAAAGTTGTGTGGTGGGCCAGGAGCTCTTGTCTCTTATGGGTGGGGAACTTATGGCTCTCCTTTCTTATGGAAGGGCTCAGCCCCCACAAATCCTGCCCTCATATATCAAACCATGAATATAAGTTTGCCCTGATATTTTGCTTGATAGTTTGGGGAACCTTCCCAACATCATCGGCATAAGAATCACACACCAGTCCAGAAATGCCTGCAGCCCTTGTTAACCTGGTTAATGAGCAACCCAGTTGGAGAATTTCTTCTGCACTTTTCCATAATACCTGTTTCACTGCATTGTACCTGATGACTTGGGTGCACAGACCCATCAGGTTCTGAAGGCAAAAGCTGTAGTTATTGTTTTTTATTATAACTCCACATTTTTTTTCTCTTCCTCCTCTTCCCCTTCTGGTTAGTTGGAAAGCTCTGAGGTTAGGGCTGAACTGGGACTTCTTCATTATCAGGTAAAGTCCGAGTTAGAGAACATAATATTCCTGTGAACATGATAGGAAGGTACCTCTTTCCTGGCTTAGAAGCCAAGAGTGTTTCCTCCTTGCTTTCCTTGATGTGGCTCATACTTCTTCAAAGAGCCAGAAAAATATTTCAGTACTGGATGAAGCTAATTATACTTTTAGAAATTTTCCCATCTACAGGTCAACTAAAGAATTTCCTGAATGGGGTTCAGATTTTACATATTGTATGTGCTAACCTTTATCACAGCAAGTGACTGGAAATGCTGAAGTATTTCCATATCAAGGGAATATCGTGTATGAAGTTCAAAACTACATAGGCATTTATGCTAAAATTAAAGGTCTAGTTTAAACCTACAACATCAGGGAGGCATAAATTAGATTCCATCCTTGACAAAATCCACTCTATCCCTCTTTAAAAGATAAAAGGAAGGTTTTAATTAGAATCAGTAACAACAGCTTGTTGTAGGCCTTTATGTAAATCTGCATTTTTATTTTTGACTTATAACCATCAATATGTAATTAAGACTTTTTAAAAATATAGTTTATTGACATAATGGGCAGTAGGGACTCTATAGTCTTGTATCCCTGACACAGACTTAAGAACTTTTTTATCAGAAAATGTTTTATTCCATTGCACCAGGCATCTGGCCATATTTCACCTAACAAGTTTCTTGCCATTGTAGAGGCCCAACACACTTGCAGTGCCTCATATTGCCCTGCTCTTTTCTTTAGTCAGATGGTAGTTTTTGAGGCTTTTGTTTAACAAAATACATTTCATAGAGTTAAACATTTTTAGGTTGCAATATGTGGGAGAGAGGATGAAGTCTTTTTTTGTATACTCTCCTGGATTTACCATGGATGCCTGTGACTGCAGGGGAATACAGGTTATGATCTAAGTGGTTCATTTCTATGTTTAGTACATAGGGAAGTAAGTGCCAGAGAATAAAGTTGGTAAGGTAAGGTAATATGTTTTATTGAGCCAAATTCATAGTTGCGAGAGGTAACAAGTTCTCAGGATTCAGTTGTATTACATCAGGTCTGGGTAAAAAGCAATTACCATCCAAACTAAGCACAAGTTAAAACAATTGCTATTACTTTAACTTAATTATATTAATCAGCAGGAACCCTTGAAAACAGAACAGTTATCACCTGAGAAGTGAAAAGGCAGGCCAGGTGTAAGTTAAGCTGTTATAAAAAGCAATGTTTCTGTTAAGTCTCTAGTTTTTACTGTTTGTTCCCAGCTGCATCTTCTCCATGGCAAATATTTGCAACACTCATCTCATCAATCTAAAAGCTTGATTGAATAGACCTCATCTTTAAACAAGCCACCCAAATACCTTGCAAAAAGGAACTACAATGCAGAAGTTTAGAATGCTATTAACTGTGGGTGCCCATACACGTGGTGGAGGCTGCTCTGACACGTAATTATAGTGCGTTGGAAAAGACTCAATGAATTGAGTCTGCTGCAGCATGGTACTACCATGCTTCAACCAGCCTCTGTGTCTTGTGTATTAGCATCTCCACACTTCAAAGTGGTGGTGGAGGTGCTTTGACTAAAGCTGCTTCAATGAGCTTTTGTTAAAGTTCTTCTGCTGCCATTTTGAAATGCGGGGATGCTGATACATGAGATGCTTCAGGCACTTTAAGTAGAGTGGTTCTTGGAGTGGCTCTAATTAAAGTGCCCCCTCTCCACCCCCAGAGCACATGTACAAACACCTTATATTCCCCTGGTTGTCACACACTGTCTCATGCTGGAAGCCATGCAAATGATCATCACACACCTGATTATAATCACACACCTGAAGAAAATTTTATCTTAAAAGGAAATTTTCCCAGGCCTCTCCCCCCTCCCCAGCTTTCAGAGCACCACTAATCTTTCCAAACTCAGCATCAAAGCAAATTTCCTTCAAGCCAACAAACACCAAGTGGAAGCAGGCCTTGCCAGAATAGCAAATACCAAACTCTGCCAGCATCTCCATCACCAAAATAATCAATATCCTCTACAACACTATCAGAACCCTTGACTCTTATGGATGCCTTTCTCAACCTATGAAATACTTCATCTAATCCACCAGATGCTCTGAAAAAAACTGTGTAGGTAAAACCAAGCAACTACTACATTCTTGAATGATTTCACATGGAACAACGATAAAGAACAGAAACACCCTTTTATCACTGTGAAGATATTTTTTCCTAAAGTAACCATAATCAGATTGCTGGTTTGAGAAATGTTATGCATGATAAGTCTGTATATGGGTGTTCATTTTCTAAACAACAGCCACAGAGAAAAAATAAACCTGGTAAGTCTGAGATACAAATAGGTCCTGAGAAGATCTCTGTCTTGAGAAGATCTATGTCAAGCAACACTGCCCTTTTTCAGAGGAAGAATTGTATACCGCAACCGTATTTTCTGTAACACCCATGATGTATACTGATCACGTGTTACAAATGTCATCACCCCTCTATTTTTACAGGTAGGGAAACTGGTGCATAGAGAGGAGAAGCAACTTGCCCAAGGTTATCAAGCAATGACAGAGCTGCAGATGGCCTCCTAAATTCCTGTTAATGCTGTGTCTGCTGGGTTATAGTTCTTCTAGGCCTTTGATCAAACTTAAATACCCTGGCTTACCTGGTCTTGGTTTTACAGTGGTGGCAAAGTGTGCATAAATATGTTCATATCAATACTGTATTGTATTAAATCCTAGAATCTGTTTAATTTCTGAAAATCTTCATGCTGCAGTCATCAAACTGAATGGTAATCTTCTCTGTGGAAAATCAGTGAGGTGAGACTAAATTCCACTTAATGCACATCTTTATCTCTAAATCCTGAGCATTTAAACTTCCTTTGGCTTTCAGAAAGACACAGGAACTGATTTTGTTTTCCATTCTGTTATTTTCTTCAATTTCTACCAGGTAAATCATTCGAAAAAGGTATTGAGAACAATAAGTATAAAATAAACAGCAGAAGGCTGAATAGTCAAGTGTCCAAATGCATTCATATGGGTCATGCATTGATAGTTTTCCAACAAGTACTATGAGATTAAAAATGATGTCTAGCTGGTAAAAAAAATTCTGCTAAAACCTCTTCAGTTGAAAATTGGGGTTTTGATTAACAGTGTATTTCACGAAAAGAGGTTGCTTTCCTCAGGAATAATAATAATAAAAAACCTTTGATTTTTCTTTAAAAAATTTTTAAAATCAAGTTCTTGGAGTGTGGGTCAAAATGTTTAGTAGTTGAAAAAATCACATAAATAATTGAAATTGGAAGTTTCCATATGGAAAGAAATAACAGTTGTTACAGATAAAACTGAAGGCAGGCTACTTTTCACTCTTTAATAAAAAAGGTCAAAATAATTTACAAAAGTAATGTAATTTTCCTTTATATGCCCCATGGTACTTTACACTTGTGGCTGACTGTCTGAGTTCCCCACCACTTCCCTGTGTCTCAGCACTCTTGCTCACAGCTGAGAATCCAGCACAAATATATTTTACAAAAAGGCTATGTTATCTAATTAATCACGTTTAAATGATACCATCTCCTCAATAGTTTAATTCAGTTCAGTGCCTCTAAATATAGATTGTAAGAGATAAATGGAATATAGATTGTAAGAGATAAGTGGAAGTTATCTTCTGTTGCCCTTGTTTAATCTTCTGACTTCAAAGGGCATGAAAATGGGTATATAAGTCACTTGAGAGAGCTGTTGGAAAACCCCACTTGAACTGTAGTCACAAGCCATGAATCATGTAGCACAATTTTCAGCTTGAACTTAAAAAAAACTCTCTCATCAACCTCTCTGACTTATGACAGACTAGACAATATAGTTTATTTTCCACTGATATGCCATGAAAGATACAGGATAGCTATTTTATTGCATATAACTTGTGTGTATGCAAAACATCATATGCCACATCACATTTTCTCAAATATTTTATAATTGCTTCCCAGCTTAGTCCAAACTTTATTCATTTCTCTTGTCTTTTTCTCAAAGTATTTTCATATCTTCAAAGGCAACCAGAGCTTTCTGGCATATAGCGGCCTTTAAAATTATATCATGTTGCCCCATTCTATAAATTGTATTTGGTGTTTCCTCTGTGTCTTGACAACTTTAAGAACGGGTGACAATTATATTAGTATCTGAGATTACATGTGAGGAACTGTATTTCATATTCCATATGGAATTCATTGATGCACACTTTTGGAGGGAGAACTCAGGGATACATCTGGCTGAAGCAGAGTTCAACAACCTATATCTGTATAACAACAAACTTAAGGGCTTAACTAGAAATAAACAGGAAATGGGACAGTGGAATCAGCCCTATTCCAGGGTTAGTGAGATTCACCCTATTAATTGAAAATGTGAATAGATCCTTAGATTTTGCCTTGCTGTCATTTCAAACAAGATATTACTGGAAACCTCCACTTTTTCCACATGTATACATGGCTGGGTTGCATGCTATTGTTAAATCAATTATGAGCAGTATTATCTTTCTTCCAAGACAGGTAATTGAGGAGGCAGAAAACTGTTTTGGTTATGATGTACAAATGAGATTTTTCAAAAGCTGTGTTATAATACCTGCTGGATGTCTTCTTCATTGTATGGCAACTATATCCTGAAAGCAAGAAAACTGTCATTCAAAGTACTAGTTCATATCTGATGCCAAAGTTACTTTTTTCATATGCTTAAATGGGAAGGGACACTTTTAGCTAATAGTGAAAATAATCAAGTTGATTAAGGTCATCATTGCTAAGCTGATCTATGCAGGTGAAAAAGATGAGTACAATCACAACAGAAAGACTGATTTTGAAAATCTGCCAAGAACAGTAAAGATACTTATAAACACACTAAATAGCAAGAGAGGATGGAAAGCCATCTTTTCACTACTGTGATTGCATTAATTGGCATTGTGCTCAGGTGTAATTGAGACTGTGTCAAAATATGGGGTCATCTCACATTTCAGAAAGACATAATGTAAATACTATATAATGAATGCCCTGCGATTCACTCCCACTTCCTTTAGAAGAAATATGCTTGTCAGGGTCTGCCACAGATCATTAACTGAAGAGAAGCCTGGTAAATATTACATGCAGAAATGTCACCTATTTATCTGGTTTTCAACGTCAGTGAATCATTCTAGTGATGATAATAACTATATTTCCTTCCATATGAAGCTAAAGAAATATTGAATACAGTTAGATAACAACATGTTCAGACTTTGCTACTGATTTGTATACAATTATAGATGTTAGCTAATTGTTACTGGCACCAAATTCAAAATATATAAATCAAGGGTAAATAGTGGGTGGATCTACATGTGCAATTAATGTGCCTGATTTTTCTGCAAGCATCTGAACATGTGCCTGTCAGGAGCAAATTTGCTCCCAATAGGAAGAGTTCAATCCAGGGCTGCTCCTGCCTGGCTTTTCCTCCTTGCAGCAGATAGGGAGAGTTCCAGACTCTCCCAGGTGCCAGCCCCAGGCTGGCAGGGACACAGGGCCTAATCCCAATCTCTGTGGGGTGGGGGAGAGCTGTACTTGCTATGGGGCAGTTGCCTCTTAGCCACATGGAGATGGGACCCATTCTGATCTCCATGTGGCTGGGACAGCTTTCCTGGCTGCTGGGCAGCTGCCTCCCAGTCATGTGGAGATCAGGACAGCTCTCCCGTACTTTGTAGAGATCAGGGCCAGCCCCTGTGCCCCCTGCCAGTTTAGAGCTCCCCCTGGATTTTGCAGAGGGGCAGAGCAGGGCAGAAGAAGCCCTGGACTGAACTGCTTCAATTTGGAGCAAATTTGATCCCTAGGGCCCCACATTCAGATATGTGCAGGGCCACAGTTTAATGTGCCTGAATTTTCTATAGAGAAAATTCAGGCACATTAATTGCATATGGACACATGCCCAGTGAGTATGAATTCTGAATTGAAATGACAAAATCACGCTACATATATTTGTAATCCCTTTGGATCCCCGGAAGATAGTGAAACCAAGGATCCTATAAGGTTATAGACAATGCATTTTGAAACTCAAAGGCACTTTTCTGCCAGTTCTTAATATTGGTATATAAATATAAAAAAAACCCCATGGCATGTAGTGTGACATCACATACAGGATGAGGAAGAAAGGGTGATCACAACATTAAATTAAATCATGGCAAGCGTAATAAACAAGCTGCTCAAAGCTATAAAATATCTCTTATTACATTACATAAAACAGATGTTACTGGTGCTTTTAAAAAGATGATCTGAGGAGGACACCACAAGGAAAAAAATGTAGTAAATATTTTGGCCTCTCTGGGATGGTAACAAGTATAAATTACTTTTTCCTGGTGACTTATTCTTTAATAATAATTTTATGTCCATGGATATGTGCTGACTGCAAACCTGGTCTCATTCCATACATGCCACTGCTTTTGAAAATGGGAATGTTTGTGTATTAGTGGGCATGTTTGTGTATTAGTGGGCATGTCTACATGTCCATTAATGTGCCATTATTACTGCACATTACGCTTAGTACCCGTAATAACAGGTAATAATACACAATAATCGCCAGTACTGCACAGTAGCAGCAGAGCATGCCTTTTCAGCAGTGCAAATGTGCATTAACCATTTCTACTGAGTATTAGCATGGTTTTTGCCATGAAGTGCCAATGCACAGTAAAATTAGTCTACTGTGCATTTAGTGTCTTGTGTAGACATGCCTTCTGTTATGAAAACCTATTCCATAAAACACCACACTTCTGATCCTGTGAGCAGCACATAATTTTAAAGGTTAGCTTTTATTCAGTGGTTAATGTAATAGATAAAGATGCTAAGTACCTGTAATTACTATTGACTTAAATATCAGATAAAGGTCTCATCACCACTGAAACTTAGGCTACAAATATCTACACTGTGGCCCTTTGTATCTTTGAAATACTCCAAACTGTGAGGGTGCAGACAGTCACACCTGATGCAGCCCTTGAGGAATAAGCCTTGAATAAAGAGAAACACCTTTGAAGCACTTCATTTTCAAATGCTTTCTGGAAAATCTGAACCCTCCAGTACAGTATGACATGTGATTGCTCGGTTCTCCAGCATTCTACAATGTTCTGCTCCCTATCCCACCCACCCATGGAAGGGAAAATGAGGTGGACAGCCAATGACTGCTCTTCCTCATGTTTAGGAACCTCTGGAGACTGGAGGCTGTGGGACATGCAAAGATTCCTGCTGTCCAACTACATAGCTGGAGAGCACCATGGCTTCAATCAGTGCCTCTGCAGTCATTTTGAACAGTCCTGGGTGGGGGAGGGAAGATACAGATCTGCATTTGAAGCACTCCAAACTGCAGCAATGATTACCTGTCCACATCCTAAGTGGTCTTAATAACATATTTAGTTTTCATTGTGAATCAATATAACTATTAAAACAATTAGAAAAGAAGCTAAAAGACTGATCAAGCAAAGACATACACTGGCTTAATTTTAAATCAGATTTCAAATCTTTTGAAGTGGAACATAATACTGAAAATGCTGCTGTTGCTCATTACAGCACCAAACCTGGAAAACACATTCACTTACCTAAACCCGACTTCAGCTGATATATGCCAGTTTGTACCAGTTGATCGTCCCATGATTTTTAAGCTGTCAGCATTACTTTTATGTAGTTGTGAGACAATGCCTAACATTAACTTGCACTACAGATCTTGAAGATCTATTTGTCCACTTCATCCTCAAAAGAAATTAATTTCTAGGTATTAATGTTTTACTGACACTATTGGCTTATAATAAGGAGTAAAAAATCTGGTTCATAAAATGTTATGTAAGCACCATTAGTATCATTGTATTGAGGATTGTGTACTATTCACCTTTATGATCTTACTAGTGACTGTCATGAGAGTAGCTATTAATAAAGCTTTGGTAAAATGCAATCAAGGAAACTGACAGGAATGAGTCACGTGTCTACAAAGAGATCGCCTAATAGTATGCAATGAATAATAGATTCAGTGGCATCATTTTCCTGTTCATGAATTACCTGAAAATAGACTACACAATTCTTAAATTTATTCTCTATTCAGATTAGTCATGAGTATTTTTGTCAAATCATTCATCATCTATGAACTGGACATTCTGAATATTTGCAATTTGTACTTCAGGTTATTCTGGTTAGTTGTATAAATCAGACGATATTTTGCCCATTCACCAGCTGAATAACTTGTTCAATGGATGACTATAGTGGTAATTACAAATCACAAATCTCACAATCTTCTAGACAATTAAAAATTGACTTTTGCCAAATATGGTTTGTCTGAAGTCTATTTCATGGGTTTTGAATTAGACTTTATTGAAAGCAGGTAATCATATAATTCATTTTTGTGATTGTTCTCATTACCAAAGTCAAAGGTATTGAATGTTCTTTCATAGTGAACACAAACTAGTGGTTAAATAGCAAATTGGAAACTCATTGTAGAATTTCAAATACAGGATATAGAAAAATGATTATACCTATTTTACATATATATATAATTAGTAGCCATAGGTCTTGTTTTCCTTCTGCTTTTAGTCATTTGCTATGTGTTGTTTTTTCAAATTGAAACTGGCTTTGACAGTATGTTTTTGCATAATTATTCTGACCTCAGTATCTCTTCATTTATAATCAAGTCCATTTTAATGTCCTAACAACCTACTGAGAGTGTAGCTATGGGAGAGACAACATTCTCCCTCAGAAACTTTAGAAACATTCAGGTTTCACAACTTTCAAGCAGTACTGTTTGCAGTATCCATTACAAGAATTGTAGGCAAACAGTAATGAGTCTCAAGCAAATCTTTTCTCAGACTATTGTTTATAAAAATGTAAAAAGGAAATCAATTCAACCCCTCTGACCCTTGACTGTTGTTTCTGTCTCTCTTCAGGTGTTATCAGTGTTGTTTTTGCTGTTGTCCTTGTTGAGTGTTATTGATGTGTTGTCAGTGTTGAAGTCTCAGGAGCTATGATGCAGACAAAGTTATAGCCAAGACATCCCAACACCAACCTTGTTTTAAAGAAAGATAACAGGCTCAGTTTGGTGGAGAAGATATGGCCAGGTTTACTGTCTACAAGCACAGGTCTAACATGTTTTGGTCTAGCAAGTACATCAGACCAGGAGTTAAGGCATTTGTGTTTGTGACAAGGTAGTCAGAACAATACCATACATGCTCCCCTAGGCTGCTGAAAAGTTCCTACCCTTTCCAACCATCCTTTTATTCAATGATCAAAACAAATGATGTATTGCATCCTATCTCTATCTTAACAGTCTTAAACTGGCTTGTACCAAGGGCTTGTTCCACATCCTGACCCGGGCGTTCCTATTCTAGTCTTACCC
>JAGPOW010003395.1:29334009-29346846 GCA_030014935.1 Caiman crocodilus
CCCCCCCACCTTTATTTATGCAGTGTAATGGGAACAGTTCCAATGGGAATTTCTCATGCTCTTTCACATTCCTTGAATTAGTTGTGTGTGTGCGTGTATGTGAGCATGTGTGAGGTTTCTTCTTTTTTTTTTTTAAATGCTCTGATCTAACAAGTATATGCTTCAAAAATGGAACAAATACTCAGTGTGATTGCAGCTCTTCATTTGCATAATTGCATTATGACAACAATTTTAGGAAGATAATAAATGGAGAATATTTTGTTTGAAGTTTTCCGCCTGTAATAAGAAAATTCTCCCCAGCTTCTTCTTAAGCACCTCCATAATGATTTCATGCTACAAATGAGAGTGAAAAACTCTTTAAAGTTTTAGCAGTCAGTAATAATTCTTTTGTTTCAATCTGAGACACTGCAGGCAATGCATCCCGCAATAGAATAAAATATTCATGAAAGGGCTCAATGTGAGCATATATCAGTAAGTTTCAGATGGCCTCCAAAGTTTGAAATAGTTTCTATTCCTACTTTTCTAACTAGGCCAACAAATATTCTCTGTAGAAGTTTAAAGAAGAAATAGGCTAGAAGAACACTCCAACTTTACATACACAGGAACTTTGGATGCAGATTTAAATGTTGCAAATAGGGCATTTCTATTCTGTATAAGTACCTCTAGTTGTATGAGACACTCCTTTAAAAGACATCGCTTTTGATGTAGGCCTATAGAGAAAAGATAAGCAACTTTTTTGAAATTTTTCCTGTCTTTACACATGTAAGGTCACACATTTAGGGTCATCTCTGAGATTTGGCTGCTTCAAGGTGTTCTAGGGAACAACCTGTAGCCTGAAAGTTGAGCTCTCTTCTGTTGCAGAGATATACTGGAACCTATACCTGCTTTTATCTGCTTTAAATTAGATGGTTTGAATGTAGTGTTCTAGGTTTACAACAGTAAACCCACTTGGTAACTTCAGCTTCAGACAACATAGGATGTCTGTTCACCAAGTAGTGCTACTCATAAAAGGAGTATGTCTGTGATCAAGTCTGCAGTCCAAAGTTTTAATTTAGGGAAACTTCAGTGTCTTAGAAACATGGCTTCTTGACCATGTGATGCCACAAAGACTGAAATCCTCTTACATGCATGCTTAAACTAAGCATTCCTCCTTTTCTTTACATGGGAGAGAGCGAGTGATAGCACTATTAAATACATGGCCCACGGCTTCTAGATTTCACTCCTTACTCTTTAGTCAACAGTGCCTGAGTCTGTGAAACTTCAAGGTGAGCTGAAAAGTTCACCTAACGAATGATAATGTGCTTTGTGTCTCTTTCTTTCTCTCTTTCTCTCTCTCTCTCTCCTTTGTTAACACAGTGGAAACCAATTCAAACAAATAAAACACCTTCAACATGAGTAAATTAAATCCATCCCTAACTTTCTTGCTACTGATGCTTTCCCCACTCGTACTTCCACTTCGCCATATCCTTCTTGTGTTTCTCACATTCCCTTCAGGCCTTAGAGAAATGATTTCTCAGACTTCAGATCAACGTATATTTGTTGATTTGCCTTTTCTGAACCCCCTTATATTATCACAGAGCGATATGGGGGCTGCCAGGGAAAGACATGAAAACAAATAATATCCAGTAATACTTTGCCTAAGGATGAAGGTGATGCAGTATGATTCTATTACAGGTGTTTGGGAAATGATATGAGTGCGCTGGTGATTATGCAGCTGTGAACCTAGTTTAGTCTGGATACTGCCAGTCTGGAAAGAGGCTCTAACCTATAGAGGTTCTGCTGAACCTCCCAGAGCTTCACATGAGTGCTGCCAATGTTCATCTCATTGTAATTTTGGGGCCTTAGAGAATTAAAGGCTACAGAATCTTCAGTAATTCATGGCTCTTGGGTAGCATAAATTCATAATCACACAAATTGCAAAACACTTTAATAAGCAAGAATTACTTCTTATTCTCTTCAATTTCATTCATGCTTGAAGGGCCAATCTAGAGATGAGGTTGTCTGAAAATCCCTATAGTGTGGATGCTGCCAAGGAGGTGCCTGTTTTTGTATTGCTAACTGCAACAATTTGGGTTTTGGGTAGGCAGGCATGAAATAAATCCGAACAAGTTTTGCTTGAATAAATCTAAATTGCAAAGGCCTGGATTGCAATGAGAGGCAAGATATCTTGGGAGCATTTCATATGTTCATTAGCACTGAGATAAATAACAACACAACAGTAAAAAGATAATATTTTAATTGAAAAAAGTGACATTCCCATTTGCACCCTGTTTGAACAGTGAACTGGAATATCTCTGCACTATACTTATCAGAACACAGCCATTTGTGAAACTCATTAAACTCATCCAAAGTAATCTATTTCCCAAATGCATTGTTATGTAGATTTATTGGGAGATGCATTAAATATCCACAGTTTTTAGCAATCATCATCTACTTTTTAGACTGTTCTTTCTTTCAAAAAAATGAGGTATTATATTGTGTCCTGGGGACTTCTAGAATGTGATTCCAGCATATGATTTATTTACTTTTGTCTATGTTGATGTGTTCTCACTTTAAGTTATCTCAGCTCATATTCTTTCTGATGAGCAGCCAACTGACTTAATAAATATGTTTCCACCATTAGGGTTCTAGAACTTTTTTCACTGAGAATTTTATTTGATCAGGGAAAGTAAAACCAGATAAATACTATGATTCAGATTCTTAACTTGGGAAAAAATATCATAAGTCAATTGAACTCAATGGAGCCATGATAATTTGCACCTGCTGATGATTCATGACTATGTATTAGGAAATGTAATTTGATTGGAGTAGGGCAAATGAAAGTCATCTTTTAATAGATCTCTCATATCACTTATCAAAAAGTATACTTTGATGGCTATGCTTTCTGATAACACCCTAGTCAAAGATGGGGTTGAAAGGCTGAAGTTAGAATTCATGAGTGCTCCTTAGATACACTACTATGTACTTTTGCCATTAAAATATTTGTCATCTCTTCAATTTGTATTTCTAAAAATAATTGTCTTGTGCAGTTTAATTGGCTCCCACTTACTTTGATATTTCCTTCCATAGAGACTTCCTAAAGGCAGAGTCAAGGATCATAAAGGTTAGGGCAGGATAGTTATAAGTAGATTGGTTTTATCTAATGGGAAGCAGTTAACTAGAACTCTCCACATAAAGCTTTAAAGTTTCATTTATTTAAAGAGGCTGAATAAAACTCAGATGTATAGCAACATGAGGATATTGCATTTCATACTCCACAACCTTCACACTCTTCACTATTGCACATAAATACTGCATATATTGCAGAAGCCTTTGTGAACAGCAGAAATAAGGATCATTGTCCTTCAAGGAATGAAAAGAACAAAATGTTAGTGAGTTTTATTTTCCTGGGAGGTTGCCCCCTTGGCCTATTAGCATCAGCTTGTGGAATGCTAACTTACATAACCTCTTTTTTGATCTTAGTTGGCTCCAGCATCTAGTGATTTTAAGAGACTTGCAGGAGTTGGAGGTTCAAAAAACCTATTAAGTCACATCTAGGACCATTGAATCCTGTGTGTCTGCTTCAGCAAGGTAAGTCTGTTTGGAATGAAAACAAACTTTATTGAAATTTTTGGTCAGAGCCTAGAGCAGCTCTTGGAAAGGCAAAATTACATCATGTAGTTATCTTGGCCTTGATCCTGCAAGGCTTTGGATCACATAAGGAAAGGCAATAGTACTAAGGTTCAGCTCAACTGTAAGCAGAGACCATGGTTAAATGTCTGACAGTCTTTCTGTGAGGTACAGCATAGAAGGCAGTGCCCCAAGGGACAGGGAGAAAGGAAGCTTTTGTCTCAGGGAGATTCTGGGCTGCTGTGAAATGTGGTGTGCTCCCACCATAAATTCAATTTAGACAAGGGCTGCTCTGATGTACAGCAGCTGCTTAGAGGCTGCCTTTGAGCTGCTTTGAAAGCACATAATGTCACACTGTGCTGTGTCCTCTGGCCTGGTCCCTTCAAATCCACAGTCTTGCCCCAGCACTCAGATATCTGCTAGAGACATTAGACTAGTCTGACGGTGCTGGAATCATCCCCTGATCCTTTGTCTGCAGTTCTAGACCTTAAGCAGGAATCTGGTGGCATGTAGGGACTGAGTCAAGGGTCCGAATCTGTTCCTATGGCTTGGTAAAAGTGGATTTCTTCATTTGAACCTTCTCCTTAAAACTTCAGAAACTGAATAAAAATGGTGGTGGGCAAAGAATGGGCTTATCTGAGGTGCCTTCTTTCTGCTCTATTTCCTGTTGGCAGATGAAAACTCACCAGCTGTAAAGCCGCACTGTCATCCTTTCATCAATAGGATCGGGTTTCCCCATATGTAACTTTCTACTCTATCCACCCTGTTGGGGTTTTTTTTACTTTAAATGGTAAGCAATTTGGGTCAGAGACTCAGTCTTCCCCCTTCCTAGGAAGAACAGCAGAAGTCACTAAAAGCAGGTGGTAGATTAATATCCTAAAACTGCTTTGTTAATACAGCTAAAAGGAAGCTTCTTTCCATATCAACTCCAGTAGCCCTCCAGAGTACTATGGCACTTGTCCCAGTGACCTCTGCATTCTTTTCCAAATGTCCTTTCCAAAAGAACCAAATGTAGCAATTAGGAAGAATTTGCAGCAGCAGATTCTGGTGAGCCCCAAACCTTCAGTACTTCTTTGCAGAAAACATCACTAACAGTCAGAGGAGCAGGAGAAAAAAGTCAATCCCTGCTCACCACAGCAGTCCCAAAGGGACTCGCATGTACTGCAGCATCTCCAAAAATATGCTCTGTGCTGTACATATACATGCGAAGAGTCTGACCAATCTAATACAACAATTAACTCAACTCTCTGGCCCTATCGGCAAGATGAGTAGTGGAGAAGTGGTCTGTAGGCTGAATCCAGGGTAGGGCAGCATGTGGGATCCAGCTGCAGGTTGTCTGGCAACATTGTAGTACATCACCAATTAGAGCACTTTATGCCTTGACAAGTTACCAAAAAAATAAAAAGAATCTGAGAATTTCTGCACTATAGCGATGGATAAAATCCACCTGTAATCTATTTACTGTTTTAATCAAAACATTACAATAAAATGAACAATGCAACTTATATATAATAAATTAACATTTCTATAATTTGTATTTAAAAAAAATACAGTACGATTAACCATTCAACCAGTTTACAGTAAATTAAAACAGAACATAGTATTAAATGAGCTAAAAAGAAAAGATAAAAAGAACCAGTAAATCGTCCTGCTCAGCACTGGTTAGGCCTCATCTAGAGTATTGTATGCAGTTCTGGGCTCCACATTTTAAAAAGGTAATGGGGACCTTAGAGGGGCTATAGAGGTGGGCAACAAAGATGATCAAGGACTTGGAAAGCAAGTTATATGAGCAAAGGCTGAAGGAGATAATCATGGGAAAGACATTTAAGACTTTGGGGTGATAATAGACCACAGTATGAATATGAGCCAGCAGTGTGACGCTGTTGCCAGCAGGGCAAATGATACTCTGGCATGTATCAATTGATTCATCTCCAGCAAAACCACAAAAGTGATTCTTCTGCTTTACTCAGCATTGGTGAGACCACAGCTAGAGTACTGTGTCCAGTTCACGGCACCGCACTTTGACAAGGATGTGGTATAGCTTGAGAGAGTCCAAGTAAGGGCCAACTATGATCAAAGACTTGCACAGCAAGTCATATAAGGAAAGGCTGAGGGACCAGGGATTCTTCAGCCTGGAAAAAGAGAAGGCTGAGAGGTGACTTGGTAGCAGCTTACCATTACATTGGGTAGTACATCAAGGGCTCAGTGAACAACTTTCCACCAGGGCACCTGTGGGGAAAACCAGGAGTAATGGTCACAAACTCCTGGAAGACTGTTTTAGGCTCAACATTAGGAAAAACGTCTTCACAGTTAGGGTGTCCAGACTGTGAAATGAGCTCCCTCCAGAAGTGGTGCAATTGCCTACCCTGGAAATCTTCAAGAGGAGACTGGATGGTCACTTTGCTGGGGTCACTTGAACCCAGGTGTCTTTCCTGCCTGGTGCAGAGGGGCTGGACACAGCAATCTTCTGAGGTCCTTTCCAGCCTCACAATCTATGAATTTATGAATTTACCTAAGAAGTACATGATAGCAGTCTTTAAATACTTGAAGGATTACCATAAAGAAGAAGGAAAGCACCTCCTTTTTTCTTCTGCTGCAGACAGACTAATGGCTGGATGTTGTAGCAAAGTAGGTTTAGATTGGATATCCAGAAAAAAAATGTTTTACTTTTAGAACAGTGAGGCAGTGGAATAGACCCCCCTGTGCTGAAATGCTGGATTCTGTTTTCCTCCACCTCGCGCTTCCCTTCTAACCCCCGTGCTTTCCTCCTAGGCCCCAAAGGAGGACAGTGCTGCCGTACAGCATCGCAGTCTTAGGAACTGGAAGTGGGCAGTTTAGGACAACTGGAATGGAATGCAAGCCATTACTAGAATTCTACTCCAAGTGTTCTGTCCCTGCCCCTGTCCCATTCCCTTCCTCATCATGGGGGCCTTGATCTGCCCTCTCATGCCCCTTCTCTCCCTCATGCCCCTTCCCCGCCCCGCCTCCAGACCTAGCAGCTGGACACTGCCCTTCAAATTGCTGGGCTACATTCTTGTAAATTGGCTATTGGATCAGTATTGGTCAATATGGCTGGTTAATAATTGGCCATCAGTATTGGTCAAGAAAATCTTTATTAGTGCACTCTAACGTCTACAGTACTGTTTAGAGCTGGTATGTTTCAGCGACTTATCTGCAGTGATTTTCAGCATTGGGTTGGTACCAAATTGTTCCACAAAAATACTTCTAGTTTTGTAATACTTCTGTGGGTACAGCTACACGTGCATTTGCTCCGCTGTGGAGTTACTCCAGAGTAAATTATTTTAGAGTAAACCCCCCCTGGCTGGATTTCTGCATATACAGGGACATGGAAGCAGATGTGCTGCTCACAGTGGCAAGATGCTCCTTAGGGCCTTATACCCACCTTGGGCTCCTGATGGCCACTGTGCTGGCCCTGCTGGCCAGCCACAGGAATCTTTGCTTGACCCAGGGCAGTCTTGGCCCTGGCTGTCCCCCCCACCCTGCAGCCACCTGGCCTGGCTCACTGTGGTGTCCCAGGTCCCCTGCCGCCATGCCGCTGCTGCCCAGACCCCATCAGGGATTCTTACAACATGTACCTAGATGCCACTACTGGGGCTGTCCTCAGCCTCCTGGGCCTCCAGTCCTGCCATCTCTGGGCACACCCAGGAAGCTAGGACTGGTGGCTGCACATTGTCCAAACCACCTGGGACAATGAGCAGGTTTGAGTCCTTTCAGATGACTGGGCCACCTTCCAGGAGCTCTTCAACCAGCTCTACCCACACCTGGAGCAGCAGGATACCACCATGAAGTGGCCCCTTCTTCAGACACTTGGCTGACTCCTGCCTTGCTCAAGCTGGTCACATCCACCAGCCTCTGCTACACTGGGCATCTCTTCAGTGTGGGCAAGACAACCACTGGGAAGGCTGTCCTGGAGGTGTGGTGCCTTTTAGGATGTGCTGTGGCACACTGTGCTCTGGGTGCACATCCCTTTGGCAGTGGTGGAGAGGTTCCATGCCCTGGGTTTCCCCACAGTGTATCAGGGACCTGGATAGGTTCCACATTAATGTCACCAGCTTGCCCCATGGTGACTGCCGCTACCACAGCTGGCAGAGCTTCCACTCTGTCATGCTCCAGGCCATTATCAACCACTGCAGCACCTCACCAATGTGAGTACCAGCTGGGCAAGCAGCACCCACAATGCCCATGTGTTCTGCAGTTCACCCCTGCCAGCCCTGGTGGAGAGTATGAACTTCATGCTTGGGGAGCCAAACCTCTTGCAGGACACAGTGGTAGTCACATCCTTCTTCATGGGGTCCTGAGTACCCACTGCTCCCCTGGATCATATGACCCTACAACAGCCACAGGACCTCTGCCAGGCACATTTCAACTGATGCCTGGGCTGGATGTGCACCCTGATGGAGTGTGCCTTCAGCCATCTCAAAGGACTCCAGTACACCCTCACCACCCACCTTGAGGTCACCAAGGCCAACATCCCCTGGGTCATCATTTCAGCCTGTGTACTGTGTAACATCTGCAAGGCTCAGGAAGAGCCCTTACATGAGGTCTGGGAAGAGAAGACACAGCAGGCAGAGGATGCGTGGTACCGGCAGTGCCCACTGAGGCCCCAGGTGAGCTGTACAGTTACCAGTGGGGGCCAAGGTACTAGGTGCAAGAAGCACTGGCCAACTGCTTTCTCCTGCACTCCCCACTGTAGCTTGCCTGGTCCACTTTCTATGGACCCCTACCCCACCATGCACCCTTAGCACCATGCTCACTGCAGACAGTTCTCCAAAAAGCACTTTATTCCCATCCTAGAAACAGACACCCTGTTCCCAAGAGCCTCTCCTCTTTCTCCACTCCCCACAGAGGCTCTCCTGGGGGCAACAGCAGGTTCTGCTCTGCAAGTGCACCCATCCCCCACTCCTGCACCTAGCAGGCTGGTACAGTAGGGCCCATGTGTGGTGCTGGCCTCACTACAGGCAGCTCCTGCTCCATAGCCACATGGATCTGGGGCAGTGATGGGTTTGGGCCCAGGCAGGGACAAGGATGTAAGCCCCCCTGCTTTTGCTGGTGCTGTGCCCTTAGTATGCTCCTACTGTGGGTATCCTGGGTGTGGTGTAAGGAGCTATTTGCACAGACTGAGGGGTGCCTGACTCACTACAGCCTGATGCTGCTGCTGGGCTTGGTGCCCCAGGCACACCTGTGAACCTGGCATAGGACCCTGAGCTTCAACCATGCAGAGGGCAAGCCCATTCTAATTCACTACCTCTGCTGCCACCTGGAGGGTTACCTGTGGCTGAATTACATGTCTCTGTCCCCCCACAGCTGAGGAAGACATTGCCACCAGTGATGGGCAGGCCAAGTGGGAAGTGGGGGCAGTGGCAGGGGCAGAGGCCAGGACCAGGTTGGGGTGGGATAGGGAGGGCCCTCCCCACAGTGTGGGGCTTACCAGGTGGCCATGGCAAGTGTGCCCAATGTCCTGAGTTGGTCCCCACTGGTGTTGAGGACATGTGGCTCCTGGAAGTGTCCTGGGGTGCAGTGACACAGCATCAGGCTGCCTGGGTGGGGCCCTGCTCTGGGGAGGAGGTGGACCTGCTGGTGGCCAGCGGTGCCATGGTCAGCCTTATCTTGTGCATGGAGCTGAGCATGCAAAATGTGCCCAGGCTTTCAGAGCTACTGTAGGAGGTCTGGGTGGTGTGTTAGGCATGACAGGCTCCTGACAGACTGATGGCCCCTCCACCCATGATGTGTCACTGATGTGCCAGACTGCAGCGGAGGCTTAGGCAGTCTGCCCGTGCTGGAGTAGATGGCATGACTCAGCCCATTGTCCAGGGGGCACGGACTTGTGGCCAGCCTCTGACCGGCATTTGTGGTTGGTGACCATGACCCATTGTGCCTGTCATGCACACACTTTATGCAGCATCGGCATGCTGACCAGTCATGCCCACACTCCTGCTTGAGGCCCGACAGGCCCTCATGGATGTGGACATTAGAGCGCCGACTTTGCAAACTGGGTGAGGACCTCAGCCTTGCCCCACAGCATGGTGAGGTCCGTGGTCTCCTCCTGGGACCAGTTGCAGTCCCAGGAGGCAGCATGTGACATCAGGGAGGACACCAGCACGACTCCCTTGATGGCTTACTGGGCCTCTGTGTGGCAGTCCTGGTGCTTACAGGCCTGGGAAGCTGTCTGCAGCACCCTTTGCAGGGGCACAGCATGGGACAGGCAGGCATGCACCAAAGGTATGCTGAGCATCAGTGGTGGCATCCAGGCAGGCTGCTATGGATGGCCTGTGGCCACCTGGAGTGAAACCTGGTGGCCAGAGGCTGGCTGCAGGTGGCCTAGGTTGCTGCTGGGCTTGGCAGCTAGGCCAGCCTCTGGAAGGACACAGTCACCCACAACTGACTGCAGGTGCCCCAGAGTCCTCACAGACTTTTAAGGGCCAGGGGCTGGAGAAGCTCTTAGCTTTGGGACCCTGGGCCTGGGTTGAGGGTAGCCTGCTAGTTGTGGGGTTGACCAGGAGCAAACTTGCTCCCAGTCAGGGTCTACAAGTGCGTTACTATCCAGTAACTAATCACAAGTAAATTTGTTACTTGTATTTACAATTTTGCACGATTATGGCAAATTACTGTGCTGTAAGTGTCTGTACACATAGATGCAGACGATTACTGTGCAGTAATTTATTCTAGTGTTCAGTAAAGCACCTTGTATAAATACACCCTCTGAATCTTATGGTTTTTATAAGACTTTTCCAAAGGCATCATGCTTAAAGCAGACAAAAAATATTTTTGTGATGGGCTAGCTGGTAGTGATTTAGCCCAGGAGTTTTGAAAGGGTAAAAGATGATTGGAGGGCTTGGGATTCCCTTTCCTCACCAATCAGGCCCCAGAGACTTATCCTCCATGTCCCCTGATTGGCCCCTTGGGTCACCTGGAGGGAGATAAAAGAGGCAGTACGGCTGACTCTGGAGAGACCAGTGAGGGACCACAAGCAAGGTGTTTCAAAGAGCTGGCAAGAGCTGGGCCAGCGGGGTGGGAGCAGTTGTCCCAGAAGCACCTGAAGGAGTGGGACCTGCAGGCAGCAGCTGGACCCTCAGCAGTGCAGCATGCAGCCATCAGGAGAGGCTCCCCCTTGGGCTCCAGGATCCCCTACAAGAGGCTGTGGCCAGCAGGAGAGGCTCCCCAGCTCCAGCAAGGATCTGAGTAGCAACCTGAGAGGTTTCCAGCCCTGTTTCCAGTTCCTCCAATCAGAGGCCAGGAAGTTCGACATGAGGCCAGGGCTCCAGGAAAATCAAGACCCCTAGCAGCTTGGAGCAGTACCAGCACTGGTGATTGTGTGGCAGAGTTTCTGCCTACCACATGGGAGATCTGAGTCCAAGTCCCAGCTAGGGTGAATGAAGGTGAATGAAGTGACAGGGAGAAATTCTTGTTGCAGTGGAAAGAGGTCATTGTGTTTTCCCTCCTTTCCCCGCTCCAGGTACCTAGGCCCTATATTCCTTTTTATTTGATGTTTTGTATTTTGTGCCTTTTATATTTTGCCCACCAGTATTGTTTGTTCTGCTGCTTGTATTTTATATTTTGTTAACCCCATCTTTTGTCAACTGGATGAATATGTCTATGATTGTAAGTGACTAACCTTTATTGAATCCTGCTCCCTCAGGGCATTATAGTGCCCCCTCCCCCCGGTTTATACCTGTTATGTTCTCACTACTGTTCTCTCATTAAAAGGTATATGGTTAAGTCCCCATTGGTGGTCTGACTCTGCTTTATAAGGGGAGGAGGGTCTCTACACCTCCCACAGTGCTTGTGCACCTGCTCTGATCCCTTCAATTGGAGAGGGGGTACATCTTGGAGTACCGCCCGGATTACATATTTCTATGTTCTATTTCATTTCTGACAGATGTACAATTCATTCTGAAGGCTAGTGTTCCATGACAGGCAAGGTTCTTTGGGTAGATGTGATATCTTTTATTAGACCAACTGAGTAGTTGGAAAAAAGTTCTTTGCAAGCTTTTGAGCACAATCACACTTCTATGATACTATGATTCTATGAATGTTCATGATACTTTTCATCACAGACTTTTAATATTTAGTTGTGCAATTCTTGTATGTTTCCAACCAGAAAGAGAATATTTCCTATATGCAGTAGCTGTTAGTTGGTAGTTAGCTTTAGGTATTTTCATGGATGGTCAAGAAAACGTACCAGCCTAAGGGAAAAGGTTGGTCCAATGATCTCAGCAAGGATTGTCCTGAAAAGAAGAACTGAACACTGCTAAGAGCTTTAAACAATGATGGACTGAAAGGCAGTATATGTGCATATTCCACAACAGTGTCTGGAAAGAAGTAAAGCTTTCTAAAAGTGGAAAAATTCAGTCTTGATTATGATACCTAAGAAAGATGACCCGAATAACTCTGTGAATTAGTTGATGGTCTTGCTATTCAACCATATGAGTGAAATATTTCTTATGCTTCTTGAAAGTTTCAAAGTGGTAACAGAAAGCAGGTCATTTTCTACAAAGATAGGGGAACAGTGCTGAAATGCTATTCTTGAGGCTGATCACAGAAAAGTACAGGGAAATTGAAAGCATGATTTTCAGCTCTCTCACCAACTTCAAAAAGGCATTTGACTCACAGTGGGTCCAGATCTCAGTCTGTTCAGATTCATCCATGCTTCCCTGACAAGGTCATGTCCAGTGAGGGACTTGTTTGGTGTTGGTGTAAAATGCTGTAGGAATACATTTCAGATCAGATTCTGAACTGTCATTTAATTTCCATTTACCCCACCTCTTACCTAAATTTGGTGCAACACACAAGGCCAAAGTACCCAGCTTACTGGGCTCTCTACAGGCTCAGAAACCTGGCAGCAGGGGAGCAGTTAGGGTCTGTTTTCTTATGTCACTTGGTCTAATGCTCAAGAAGGCAGAGAATATATCTGTGTGTGTACAAGTTGTACAGCCTGTTATGAGTCTCTGTGCACTGTTAAGTACAGTGTCAGGCTTTTTAATGAGACAACTGCTGGACCATAGAAGAGCACAGTAACCTGCTGGGGCTATATGACTGCAAGTGCTGTGGTTCTGAGCACATTGAAGTTGGCACCCCATTTCATTCTGGCCAAATGTCTTAAAGCAGCTACCCATGCAGAGATTTTACTGCTGACCTTTTAAATGCAATGTTTATAGGTGAGGGAACAGTCTAATTTGACCTCTGGGTAAGCTGGGGTATGCTTATAGG
>JAGPOW010003395.1:29346946-29361629 GCA_030014935.1 Caiman crocodilus
ACATGGTTGCCTACCCTGATATTCAGTGTGCTCTTCGCTTGACAATTGTCCAAGTAGAAGAGTGACAATATTGATTTATTGATCCTCTCTACTGACCTTGTGCCTTGCAAACACTGCCCCCCCAACACCATGCCACTGGCCTGGAATGAAGCTGAGGTACCAGGGTTGAGACCCCCTATTGTTGTTGTGGGCTTATCAGTCCATGTTAAGATGAGTGGGGCCATAAATCTGGGCAAATGATAACTGGCTGCCCCAAATCTCGAAGTCACATTGCTTTTCTGAGAGAGGCCTGCGTGTTTACCCAGATCCACCTGATGCAAACTCTAACCTACACAGACCCCAATACACACTGAAAGCTTTTTTTCAGCCCCACAGCCAAGGTGCGACCATCAGGCAAAATTGTACTTTTTGTTGGTGATTCGCTGGGCACCATTTGGCAGAGCAGCTACTAATGAACACCACTTCAGGTAAGGTGCAGCAGGAAATGGGAATTCTCCCTAGCAAAATTTCCCCCACTCCCTCCCTCCTTTTCTAGAGAGCTGAAGCTTGGGTTTCCCAGCCCTTCTGGCTCCCACACCATGGAGCTGGAACCCAGAAGGTGTCTAGGTTTTCCTAGGTGAGAGGCAGAACATGGCTGTTCTGTGCCGTGGTCAGTGATGGGTAGAAAACTTTCCCTTCAGGCTCCCCTGATTCCTGCCCCCTGTTTATTGACTTCACTCATCACTAAAACTTCTATTAGAATAGTATTATTTGTCCTAGAAAATGATGAAAACAAGAATTAAGTGTCCTTAGCTCAATACAATACTAAATCATTTATGCCTGGTCATTGTCACACATCCCTTACAAAGTCCTGTGCAAGATTTGCTGTTGTTGTACATTCATGCTATTGAGACAAAACAGCCAGGTGTGTTAGAATTTGAGAGTCTCCAAGTTTCATTGTCTTAATAAGTCTAAGTTTCAGTTAGTGGTCTATCACTATGGTTCTGTTGGTTTCTACCCTATAGAAAGAATTAGTGAACACCACAACTTGTAACTGAGTCCATGGGCTCTGCTGGAAGAAAAAGTCCCCCAGGCAGGACAAGAGAGACATGGAGCCAATAATTGCAGTCGTTGATGAAGAACATATAAGATATATTGATGTATTCATTTGACCCACCTCCCAGGAGCCTCCATAAACACAATACAAGCCTCAGCCACAGTTAAAGCTGCCCTCCTATAAGGAATGGTGATAGCAAGTATTCCTACCTATTTTATGTCCAGGGATTGGAGCCCCAGGTGAATGTGGCTATTAATATAGTCTTATGAGATGCAAAGTACATGTTGCCCTATGGTGATATAGTAATATGCTATGTCACCATATGGCTTGCTTTGGAAATATAGCAATCACATGTGTTTACACATGATTGCCAGCTATGTCACCATAGTGGTGCACTCCCTGGGTATAGTGCACTGCTATGGTGACATAGTGGCAAAATCTAACCATGCACTGTGAGCGTGGCACAGTAACTGCTTCCTAAAGGAAGTACTAAAGCACGGTGCCATAGTAATGACACCATACAGCAATGTATAGACATGCCCTATATGTCCATAAAGATTAATCAAACTCTTTTTATCTTTATTCACACAGTTGTATTTGTCAATTAGGTACATATGTATAATTAAAAATGTGAGATATAAATTATAGTCATACCTCAATGACAAATTTTATTACAACATTAGAAAGAAAAAATATCCAAGATTAGTACAGAAAATGTTGTGTTTAAGCAAAACAGCACTGACTGTCATGGGATTAATAATTCATATATTTTATCTTCTTCGAGGCATTTCAAAAAGTCCATTATACCTATATTTTCTGTACAGTCAGTAAATTTTGCAGCTCTTAAAACCCATGAAATGAAAAATAGGTTTGAAAAGCCATAATACTATCAATACATTAATATTTATGTAGTTCTTTTCATGACAAACATTCCAAAGTGCTCTACAGTAATATGAAATTAAATAAGGCATGAACAGAATGCAGATGATTGTGAGTCAGAAGGTCACCTGAAAAGACAAATCAAATGAATCAGTTAGGCAAAGTGATTGACCAAGTTCATACAAACAATGTGAGAAAATCCTGTGCCCTAATCCCAGGCAGTGGCAAGCCAGGTTTTGAGAACAACCTGTCAATAATCAGAATGCAATCATAATGAATGAGGTGGACCACATGAGGTCATTTCAGTTCAGATAGGAATAAAGGTGCTGTTCCAGCTAAGCTATAAACAGTACTTCACTCTCTGAGTCATTTACATAACTCTATTAACATGGCTTTACAATTCTAAATATAAATAAAGGTAAATAAGCTGATAAAAATGCAGTCATAAAAAGCTTTTAAATTTATGACTGAATATTATTTTCCTCAGACATCACAGAAGCAAATTATTGATATAAATAATGTTAATTCTTTTCCATGATGGGGTGATTCATGAGTAAAAAATAAATCTAGAGGACAAATGCTCTTTAATGCACACCTACTGGTTCTCTAATAGTAGGTTGTCTTTATCTAGTTTCCATAATTTTTTTTAAAAAAAGAACCATGCTTAACTGAAATATACACTCCACATTCAGATTAGGTTTTTTCCCTCCCCACTGGCTCCTAATATTCATGATTAAAGAAAGCAAAAAGGCAAAACCCCAACAATGTGAAAACTGTCCTGAGCATAGAAAAAACACAAGTTTCATTAGAACTCATGTATCCTAAGTTTGGCAATTTCATGTACAAGAGCATTAGGTCGCAATGTTATCTGTCTTCTAGAATAAGCTCCGCATTTTCTGTAAGCACTGGGTTACAGGCCAGTTATAGACCACTTGTTCCTCTTGCAAGTTAAGTGTAAATAAGGTTCACTAACAAAAAGGTAGGTAGATCCACACAATGATTTAATTGGTTACTTGAACACACAGACGGCCAAATATGACCCTGTTTTACACCCTCCACCACCCGAGTGAAATAAATTGGCTATCAGGAACAATAAAGTTGGATTAGAACTTAACACTTGATATGTATATTGCTTTTATAAAAATTGGGAAATCTTGACTAGATATGTGAAATAAATCATAGCCATACTCTCTACTTAGTTAGAAGTATCCATATCAATCAGAGTATTAATGAGTTTTTAACAGGTAACTCAGCTCCTTAATTACTAATACTATAACTTGACTAAGTGTTTAACAGCCAAGCTCAATGCCTTCACAAATCCTGCTGAAATGCATGGGCGAGGAGTTCCATTTATTTCAATTTTAATCATTTGAGGCTGCACAAAAACTTTCAGTAGTCTAAAAGTTTATACTTTATCAATGCTGACTTAGCCATCAGCAAGGCTGAAACAGTAGTTCAACTTTGACTTACAGAGTTATGGTTGGCTGTTATAAAATTAGGTTCTATATTCTCAAAGCATGTCTTGTTTTACCATTTGCTAGATGTTAATGGTATAAATAACAGGTGAAATTTTCTTCCTAAATTTAAAACCATGTTTCTACTACTCTGGATTCAAAAGTTTCATCTAAGCATTGTTGAGCTGATGTCATGTTTAAGAAATACTCGAGGTTAAGCTTAAGAAGAATATCAAAAGTTACTGAATAAATAAATGTATAGTGTATAGACTTCCTTTATGGCATTCATACATGGCAACACAAAATTTTGCCCCTAACACAAGTACTGGCATATTCTGTCCTTTTGCTAGGGGAAACTCACCCTATTACAACTATATATGTGTTAAAAAGAAAAGAAAAAAAACTTTTCCCCAAAAATGATTTTGATATATGTCATCAATAACATAAGGAGTTGACTCTGCAGAGCAAAATCTCCGATGTCCTACAGAAGGGCAGCTTTGTCCTTTAAAAGCTGGGGTGTTTCCAAAGCCCGTTCTTCCAGAATAATAGATGAGAGCATAGTGTCATCTCTTCAGAGGTTCTGAAATACCTTAGAAAGGTCTCCTTTACTTATAAGTAAACTTTGGCAAGTACCTTCATCCTTGGAAATATCTGAATACTTTGCAACATCATATGTAATCAGTTTCTTATTCTTTACAGTCTAGAGTATATTGCAAACATGCACTATTTTCAGTATTTTATTTATCAGTTCCAGGTGGGAAATTAAAAGAAAAAGAAAGAAATAAAAAATGAGATACAGATTGTGACTATGTGTAACATACATAAAAATATCATTAGATATTCATCCAAAGCTCCATGTGGAAGGGCAGGAATTGAAAGGCTGTCAAGAGGTTTTTGCTTTGCTTTCAGACACTCAGTTGTATAAATATATGAGGTTTTTTTTAAAGAAAATAGAAAATATGAATGAGAAAAGCAGACAATCCCTATGTAAGGTTAACATTTTGAAGATTTTTCATAACATGCTGCTTAATACTTTAGAAGTAATACTGCTCAACTCTTTGTAGGTTTAGGCCTTGTAATGCAGGTAGCATCTATCCCACTCACCTGCTCCTTTACCAGCCTTCCCATAGCTCCTATTTCTCACCTGCCATGACTTTGCTGTTGTTTAGTGTTGGGAAGCGGGAAGTCTTTGAACTAGCAGTTGCCTTGCAAATAACCCAGTTCATCTGATCAGGTCAGCCACCCTGCCTGTGGCTTCTGTCCAGACCTTTATCCTATGCTCTCATAGGTTTCTGAAGGCTTTTTGAGGTTTCAGCTATTCTTGTGGCTGCTGTGGAAGTGAAGAGGGGGCTCATTCTAGAGCCCCTTGGCTTCTAGCCTGAACCACTGCAGGCATGTAGCTGCATTTCCAGAATCAAAAGTGAATGTCTATTCACTTTCAAATTGGTTCAGTCTGCACAGGTTAGACTAACCTGCAAAGATTGAATCAATTCAATGTTTGTACTTAGCCATTAAGCCTGGGTTCAATTTAACTCTGCTGTCCTTTTTAACCACCTACCCTCTCTGCAACCATTCTAGTAACAGAGGCAGAGGTTCCCTGTTACAGCTTGAAAACAATTTCAAGTATAAGACCAGAATAGAGTCTGAGTTCTGAACAATTCATTTTCCATAAGTGCATTTCCATGCTTCTCACCCCAAGCATGGGGAAAGTGGAATAAAATAGGAATTTAGATATAAGACAGAACAAAATGTCTTGGCACAAGTGATATGATATTACAACTTGCTCAGGCATCAGACTGTATAGTCTAATGATCTCTTCTAGCTTTTAACACCAGGAAACAGAGGAAAACTCTTAGGCTAGGAATAGGGGTTTGGGTTGTAGCTGTGTTGGTCTAAGGACATAGGCAGACAAGGTTCTTTGGGTGAATCTGATATCTTTTATTAGACCAACCCAAATGGTTGGAGAATAGTTATTAAGCAAGCTTTTGGGTTCAAAAACCCTTTGTCAGGCTAACGGAGCTGCAGCAGTTGGTGTGTGCTCTTCCTGGATGGAATGAAAAGTAAAGAAGCCAGGGGCTGGGGAGTCAGTTGCCAGGCAGATTGTAACGTATCAAAAATCCAATGTCTATGTTTAGTCCATGATCTCTAGTATCCAGCAGGTTGATGAAATGGAGTTCATAGACTCATCTCTGGAAAGTGTTGTGTAAGTTTCCCTTGAGGATCAGGACTGAGAGATTGGAGAGAGAGTGGCCCTCCTGTGAGAAATGTGCCCCCACTGGTAATTGAATGTTTCTGTCTTTGATGGATTTCCAGTGTGCGTTCATTCTAGGTGTGCAGATGTTGTTTGGTCTCTCCTACATATCTTCCATCAAGGCATTTGGTGCATCAGATGAGATATATTACAGCTGCACCTCCAGAAATGTAATATACCTCATCCAAGTGTAACCTGACCTCAGGTCAGTCTCAGATCCTCAGGTCAGACCTCAGGTCAGTATAACCTGCCTAGGCTGAATTAGGTTGTAGTTGCACAGACATCCCCTCTAGAATGAAAAAAAATGTAGGCACATGCCTGCAGTGGCTCAGGCTAGAAGCTGTGGGGGGGGGGCACTACAGTAGCCCTCCCCCTCCCTTCCACAGTGCTGAGCTGAAAGGAGCCCATGGCCAGGCCCATAAATTCATGATTCATAAATTCATAGAAGTAGGGTTGGAAGGGACCTTGTAGATCATCAAATCTGACCCCCTGCCCTGTGTAGGAGAGAAAACCGGGCTCAAATGACCCTAGCCAGGTAGACATCAAGCATCCTCTTAAAGACCCCTGGAGTAGTAGCCATCACCACTTCCCTTGGAAGTTGGTTCCAGATCCTAGCCACCCTGACTGTGAAGTAGTGCCTTTGGATGTCTAGTCTAAACCTACTCTCTAACAATTTGTGGCAGTTATTCCTAGTTACCCTGGGGAGTGCTAGGGAGAACAAGGTCTCTCCTAAACCCTGCTGGTCCCCCCCTGGTGAGTTTATAGATGGCCACCAGGTCTCCCCTCAGCCTTCTCTTGCGAAGGCTGAACAGGTTAAGGTCCTGTACCCGCTCTTTTAGGGTCTGTCCTGCTGTCCCCAGATCATGTGGGTGGTCCTCCTTTGGACCCTCTCAATGCTGTCCACATCCCCCCTGAAGTGTGGCACCCAGAACTGAACACAATACTCCAGCTGCAGCCTGACCAGTGTTGCATAGAGGGGGAGGATCACTTCCTTGGCACTGCTTGAGATGCATCTGTGAGTGCACGACAAGGTACGGTTAGCCGTACTGACTGTGACGTCACATTGTCGGCCCATGTTCATCTTGGAGTCAATAATGACTCCAAGATCTCTTTCTGCCACTGTGCTCTCAAGAAGGGAGTTTCCCAGCTTATAAGTGTGCTGCTGGTTACTACTGCCCAAGTGCAGCACCCTGCACTTGTCAGTATTGAAACCCATCCTGTTTTCATTAGCTCAACCCTGTAACCTGTCCAGGTCCTGCTGTAATATGTCTTTCCCTACTAGCATGCCCACCTCACTCCAAATCTTGGTATTATCAGCAAATTTAAACAGGCTGCTTTTTACCCTGTCATCCAAGTCACTAATAAAGAAATTGAACAGTGCAGGCCGAAGAACTGAGCCCTAGGGAACTCTACTCCCCACTTCCCTCCAGGTCAGAAAAGACCCATCCATCTCTACTCTCTGAGTATGACCCTTCAGACAATTTGCAATCCATCTGACTGTGTAGTCATCAGTGCCACAGTCTTCTAGTTTTTTGATGAGAATAGGGTGGGAGACAGTATCAAAGGCTTTGCTGATGTCCAGAAAGACTACATCCACTGCGACACCTGCATTCAATGATTTTGTGACCTGATCATAGAAGGTAATCAGGTTGGTCTGACAGGACCTGCCCCTAATGAAACCATGCTCTGATTAGGGAGGGGTTTCCCCCCTGCCCCACAAGGGAGCCAGCAGGGGTTCACATAGCATTTATCACTCCATCAGCAAAACAAAAGGATCTCTTATTAGTTCAAGCTCTTCATAAACAACTTTTTCCAAGGAAATAATGGAGAGATGTTACGAGCTACCAATTGATTAGCTTCAAAGAGCCCTAAGCCACCTTTGTCCCATCTCCCACTCAGCAAAGCCACCTTTGTCTCATCTCCCACAGCACAGATATAGCCAGAATGTGGTATGCTAGCTAATGCTGAGAGGTCTCTGTGTAAGGCAAAGGGGTGGGGAGGATCCATGCTTGAGCAGGGAGTGGTGGGGAGGGGAAGGAAGCAGGAGGAAGCCAGGCAGATATCCTGTACCTGAAGTATCTGCTGAAGCTGCAGCCAGGGAGCAGAGGGAAGGGGTCAGACCTCCTGGGTTAGAGAAGAGCCCCGCTCAGCAAAGCGTCTGGGATTCTGGGGGACTCTGATTTAACTTAAACCAGGAAGGGGTCTGAAACAGACATTGCATAAACCAGTTTGACCCAAATCAGTTAAATCTGATACTACATTCAAGTAGGTTCAGCTCGGACAAGTTTCAGCCATTTTCAAATTGGTTTATGTGCACTGAACATCTGTTCTATTACAGGCTTAAACCAAATTCTGATCACTTAAACCGGTTTATCTTTAATGTCTATCTCTAGCCTTAATGTGAAAAAAGTAGTTATTTATGTTTATCTATTTACATCTAGGGACTGATTCTTCTTCTCCTGAAGCCGGTTACCAAACTCCCATTTTATTTAGTGGATCTTAGTTTCAGACCTTGAAATTTAACTTTAATAGTGAAACCAGCTGTTTGAAAGCAAATACATACTTTCTTATCTGTCAAAAATACAAATGCCTCTCGGTAAAGGAACAGAAATATGCTCTTTTTATGATTAGGCAAATTCATACTGCTTGTGAAAACAGGATCTTTCTTAACAGGAAGGCAAAATATCTAATGCAGTGGAGTTTGCTCTGCAATGTATATATTTTAGATATAGTAATTTATGCTCATTTTTAGACTAAACATTTTGTGTTGCCCTCCAGCTAACTGCTCTAGAGATGAAAGGCATCATTTATAAACCAGTCCCCTTTGCCTTTGAAAGCTCAAATTCTCTCCTGCACCCTCTCTCCTCTATCTATTTGAAGAAAAAAAAAGGGTTGGTTTATCTAAAAGATTTTATAAATGTTAGATCTTTTGGATGTGATGCATCTGGTATTTCAGGTGCATTTTTTCAGTATAAGGGTGTACTTTTTCTTGCATGGCAGAATGACTCACACTGCTGTTGTGAAATTACATTATTTATTAGTCCAATGCTTCTGATAAATCTTTTTCTTCAATCCTTAGAAAAACCTTTACAATCTTTCTGGATTACTGATGTACGTGATATGTTGCTACAGTTCTAAGACAATTATGTATTAGTGAAATTTATATGAAAGTTTTGAAGCTGCAGGTGCAAAATGTTTACCATAAGTGTGAGTTTTCTCTTACAAGATTCCTAGATCTGGGGCAAATATTTTTTAAGTGTATAAATGATCCCACTGCCCCACTTCTTCCCTGCAATCTCTCTATCATATTCCTCAATCATCAAAATTGCTGAAAAATAAATGTACTCAAGATGTCCCTCTGGCAGAATAAACTAGAGCTGAACTTTCGTGTGATTATCCCAGAGTCAGTCACTTAAGAATGGGACTGCTTTATAAACTTCAGGGATGTCATTTGCATTTGAATATTGATTCCTCTCACACGAATAGTTCATCCTTTTATGCTGTCTTTGCATGAATATGTCCTCCAGAGAACTATTTTTTTTTTTTACTGTGCTTCAGCTGGGTGTTATTGCTGCCCTGGTCAAAAGCACTTCTCTGAGCTGAATCAAATGGAGCAATGAGGCTGGGTAGATTACCCACAGTTCTTCTCCTGTCAAGCATAAACAATTCTCATTTCCTCCCAAGGAAAGAGTGAACATTTGACCTTTTCTTTCACATCATCAGATAAGCAAAAAGGGGATAGGGTAAGATACTTATCAAACAATCTTCATTTAACAAAATTAATCATGTCTGTGTTTCCTAAGTTCAACCTGAAGTACTCCTTGATCACTGAACCAGGAGCTAAAAAGTATTCTTATTTTCATGATTCATCTTAGTGTCATGCTCAGCAATTGCAAGGAAAGAGTATAGACTTTAATCTTACAATTCTTATTCCATCGGCATTCTTGAGTGATGTGAGCAATCAAATCAAAGACAGTAGTATGTTGTACAAGCTTTATAGTTTTAGGGGTGGGTCCTATTTATGTAAGGAAAACAGAAGGACACATTCTCTGTGCAAGACTTTCCTTTGCAATGTACTCTAAGAGGTCTGGAGGGTGGAAAATTTTCTGGGTTATCTTAAGGAGATGATGAAGTGACAGTGCTCCACCTAAGAACAGTAACACAAATCAAATCATCCTACAAAGCATGGTGCCTATATACCGGCTCCAGTGCCTCTCTCCCAGTTCTGCTCCTCTTGTTCCATGGACATGTAGGTACAAGAGATGCCTCCATGGGTTTCCCAGCCTGGAAGGTATCCCTGTGGAAATGTTTGAATCACCTTTCCATGCAGGCCATGGATACCATTGCAATCTGAACTTCTTTTAAGATGACTTCACAATAAAGAAAACATATTTTACCATGTCATATGCAGTGGCTTACACTGCACCCTGCAATGATACAATATAAAGTGAAATCACATTACCATAACTCTGATATATGTTGGAATAAGGGAAATTCAGTTGGTTATGAGGCAGTTTTTTTTTTAAAAAAGAACTTAAATATGTGTCCCAAATTATAACTGGGACTTGTCAGCCGAGTTGTAAGGGGAAAGCCATGAAAAAGGACTGTCTCAATCTTGAATTATTATTTTACTCATAATCATCTATTCTCTATGAGAATGTAAACATTTTCTGAGAACTAAAATTTACCCCCCACTTCTTAAACCACAAATAATGTTGTTAACATGTATGCCCATAACATACAAAGGAAGAGGCTAGACAGTATGTGCTCTCAGTTTCTATTGAACAGTAGCTGGATATAAGAACGAATGTTCTTAGACTTACATTCACTAGAGGAAAATATAACTATACTCTCCCCTTTAGGAAGATTTCTCAAGCTCTACACTAGTACTGTATACAGTTTATAACCAGATACCTGCTATAAAGAGTCACAATATGTAGCAGGATAGCTACAAAATTATTAGTTAGCTTACAGTTCTAGAAATGTTAGTGACCTTTCTCTTACCTGCCCTTTCCCATGCCCCCAGCTAGATTGCATTTGGCTTAGAGTTTTGGTAAAACAGTACTGTGAATTCATGAATGAAAACCAGGAGAAAAACGTTTCTTTTTTTCACGGTTTAAGTCTTTTTACACTTAAACCATGTTTTTTTGTCATGTTTTAAATGTAAATAAAACTTCTCCAGTTTTATGGTAAACAATATAATAAATTTTCTCTCTATTGCTTGGGTTCTTTTATAAAATAAAAGCTCGCAAACCCCTTACTTTCAGCTTGCATGGCAGTTTGTCTTGTGAAGGAACCAACCTCTGGCTATAATCATTTGTTGCTTTTCTACATGTGGAATATATGTGCAGGATTCAGTTCCAGAAGTGGTGCTGCTAGGAGAAAAGTAAATACTAATAAAAGATGCTTCTCAGACAGGTATTTTGAACAATCTCTTTTCCCCTGGCAACCCTGATGTAATCAGCATACACTTTTTGGCAGATCTAATGTTTTCAGTTTCATGAATTGCCATTTACCTGACAACTTCTGCATCTCTTCCAAATGACTTTATTTTGTACTGACTTTTCAACTCCTTATTTGAAATTCTAGCACAATATGAAACAATAGCTTCAAAACTTCCAGGAAGGCTTGGAAATATCCCTATTTACTTTGTAAAGGATAGTTTTAAACAAAGCCAAATAAAATTAAGCCTGCTAAACTATCTGCCTATCCTAGGATTTCCCATGCTTTTCTGAGAACTAGGCCACAGGTTTTCTATCACTATACATTTCATTGCTATGGTACAGGGTTGGCAAGCTGGTCAATTGTCTGGTCAAATATTGTCAACTGACCAATCAATTGACTGCATACTTTCTGACCAGTCAAAGATTATAGCAATTTTATTAAAAAACCCAACCTTTATTGTCATTTTTTTTACAGAAATATGATTTTTTAAAATTTTTTAACACATTCCATAATGGAAAAACTGTGCTTTTTCTGTCTATTATTTGTACCTATTGGCAGGGGTTTTTTTGCAATTTTTGACCAATATTTGAGTGGTCATTTGACTAAACTTTATTTGACTGGTCAAATACCCAATCCTCCTGTGGTATATGTATACAATTATGTGGTCTTATCTTCAGTATAAAAAAATTAAACACTATGTTGTCTAATGTAGCTGGGATAGGAATTCAATTGTGCTGCAGACTGATTAAGCAATACTGAAAAATGTATGTTATCAGCTGATCTGAGCCTTCAAGAGGCTCTCTACAATTACATTCAATAAGGCTTCCAATTGTTTGTTGGGAAAAAATTGTCCACAAAAGAAATTGCCCAGTACAATTGCTGTGCTGCTACATCTTTACATAACTTTTTCTATTCGTATTGCCAATGTTAAGGTCATTTGAGGGCCTGTATAAATAAGCTTAGTATGGACATGCTTAAGTTTTGAGGATTCTTATTTATTCTTACGTGTGCAGGGTTTAACTGGGAATCTGAAAAGATTGTCCTTGAATAGCATGGAGTGATGCTGGAGAACTGAGTAAGAGATATTTCTTTTGAGGTGTGGTCCTGTTCAACTATATGCTTATAGCTGTTTGATGATGTTTTTAAAAGGGTCCATAACAGGATGGTATGTGACAACCAGAGTTATGTGGTCAGCCTGTGTTTCTTTCTTTCTGTGGTGTAGTAGTCAATACACTAATAAACCAACCGGATGAGAAGACAAACACCAGGCAGAGGAAGACCTAAGAAACAAATGCAAAAACCAGCCAACACATCCTTGCTATCACCACCGTAAACGCGCCCCTCAATGGGAACATCACAATCCATAGATCCTATGCATTGAACATGCAATGTGGTATAATTCATTCAATGTACAAAATACACTTATGGAAATGATGTGGGTGAAAATGATGGACCACTACACACCATTATGGATTCTCATTTTAAAAAGGAAAAGGATAGAAACACTTAAGATTAAGACCCAAGACTGATTTGTTTTTGGTGGAAAGATTTTCCTTCAAGTCTTACCATTCTTGAGTCCTTATGCTAGGATCCACCTGACTTGCACTTTAGGCATCGGTGCTTCTGCACATAGCACAAGTTTATTATCTACAGACCACTGAGGCTGATGTCTTTTTTCCATGTGGTAGAATATGCAGCAGGTATTCTCATAAGGACATGGTTGTCTCTTATGTTCTGGAGCAATTAGGTTCTTCCTAAGAAGTTTGTTTAGATTTGGGCCATGATAGCTAAGCAGATCATCAGGCAGCATGAAAATTGTGTCTTCTTGGACCTCAAGCAAACACTTGACTAGACTGAGTTTCTCACAGGCTGCTAAACCTAAAACTGATGTCACCTCTCTAGGTATCACAATTAATGGAAGCTTCTATACTACATTTTTATACTGTAGAAGCATCTTCCTTTCACTTGCATATTTGTTCCAGAATAGTCAGTTATTTTGATGCTGGTTGAACTAACTTTTGGTCTCAATTTTAATTTTCTATATTCATTCCCTGGTCAAATATTAAGCTGAGCTCCGGTATCCAGTTTAAATGAAAACGCTGTTCCTTGCACTTCCACTGGCAAAAACTAGTTCCTCTCATCAGTTTTGCTTGATTCTACTATAAATTTATAAAATTCTTCTGATGTGCTCTCCGCTGTATGCAGTTGAGATTTTGGGGCTTCAGAGCTGCAGCACTTTGCAAAATGGTTCCTCTTGTTATAGTTAAAATAATGTTCCAAATACAGGATAGCATTTGGGGCCATGTTGCCTTCCACACTTGGTACACATCTGCTTATTTGCTCTCTCCCTTCACATTCTCCTTGCCAATGGAGATGCCTGTGAGGTATCTTCTTTTGGCCACATTCTTTCATGCCTACTGTATGGATGACCCCTTCTGATGCACTGCAGCCTGCTTTCCTGAATATTTGGACAGTTGTTTCTATAGACAAGTCTCCTTCATTAAGTATTTTTCCTTGTAATGCACTGCCTACAATGCCACAAATAATTTATCCCTAATCAGTGATTCTTTCAAGTTCCGAAAGCACAATTCTTCCTCAGTCTCTCCAGCTTAGTAACATACTGATCTATATTTTGTTTTGTTGTTTGTCTGCATGTAGAACAATCTGTGTCTTTCAAGAATCTTGTTCTTTTTTGTCATGCAGTACTCCTCAATTTTGGACAGTATTACACTTAGCGGTATATTTTGGCATTCTTTGAAGGTAAAGGTGATATAATTAGACAGGGCTTCATCCCCCACAATATACAAGAAGATAAATATTTTAATTTGTCATATTTCTCTCTTATCTCTGTCACAGCTAGGTGCCACTCAAACATTTTCCTGAATGCCCTACAGTTCTCCACATGACTGCTTTGCTCCACTTGCTATCAAGTTCTAACTTTTTTTTTCAGTTTGGATCTCAAACTCTGTCAAGCTCTGTCTCATTCACCACTGCTGACACCATGTAGTGATCACTGGATACAGTAACCACATGAATGAAAACCTAACAGTGACCTTTATTGTGGAGCAGCAGTCACCTTCTGCCGAATCTCTGTCTCGCTCTGTTATTAACTGGTTCACAGCTGAGGGATCATCTCCCATTTCCCAACTTCCTAAATATCCTATTAGGGATCATCTCTAAGTCTAGGTACAGATATTTGGGGAGGTTAGGGAGAGGATAGATTGTATTGTATTAAAAATGGCCAAACAATCTAACTTAGCTCACTTAAGTGCAGACCTTACACTTAGATTGACCTAACAAGGAATCTAAGTGCAAAACATATAGAAGTTCAGGAAATTTAGATTAGTCTAAAAATAGTTGACCCAATCTAAGTTAACTCTACCTTAGAGGTGGTCTAACTTAAATCAGGTCCAGCAAAACCAATCTTACTGAACTTCTGTACATTCCCAATGCAGCTATAGGGCTGGGGAAGTTCAGCTGCTGGCCCCAGCCCTGGGACTGCAATTTCCTATCTACCCCTCTGGAACATGTGCCCTCCAGATTTATGTGCAGGATGGGGATGGATATGGGCTGCCTGCTGTGGGCTTGGGGCTTTCTGCCCTGCTGCCCTTCCTCCAG
>JAGPOW010003395.1:29361729-29385792 GCA_030014935.1 Caiman crocodilus
TTGTGCTTCCTGCTGCTGCCTGGTGGGCAGAGGATACCTTGCCATGTGGCAAGCCCAGCACAGGGCTCCTGGGAGGAGGGCAGCAGGGTGGGAGCTGTGAGCCCACAGTTGACAGCTTGCATCTGCACCTGCCCAACCCCCCATGAGCTCCACTTGACTTTGCTTCAGTTGTGCCACTGGGGGTGGGGCACCATCTTCGGCCCCATCCCCCAGCAAAAATGAAATTCAGCACTTATGACTCTATCCTTGAACTCACAGTCCTTCTAGTTAAGGGAAACCTGCACAATAGCTTCAGAAGATTGGCCCGGGAACAAAAATTCATAACTTTACTGAATGCCAGAGACTATGGATTAAATACAAACAATGGTTTTATGGATCATTACAATATGCTCCTTCTGCTAACCTTTCTCTGCAGGTAATTATAATTCTCCTTCCTTTTCCTTCATCTTATTCTTCTAAATAATTAGGTTTATTTATTTCAACTCTCCTTTATTTGGTTTGCAGTTATTTCTGATGCCTTGTTTTACTCCCTGGCTTTCCTACCCTCTTTCCCTTCTTTAAATTTCTATTTTCATTTACATAATGAAGTTTAACAAAAGTCACTGTTTTACATGACATTTAGCTTGCACTGTACCTTTTCCTTTCCCAGACTTGAGGAAAGATACTTTGGACCCATCCAGATGAGCAGGAGTGTATGCTTGTATCAGCACATATAGCAGTGGCACAAATTTGTGCCTCTACTTTGTACGGGAGTGCATACCTCTGCATGTGCACTTTGTTGTGGAACAAGTTGTCCCACAATGAGGAAACTGTCCTTGCCTTGCTCCTCCCAACTTTTCAGCTGGGGAAAGCTGGAGACTGGGGCCAGCAGTATTACTTGGTGTCCTGGTGGTGTGCTGAAGAAGCAGGGCCACAACGTGGGCAACATAAAGGCCTGGCTGCCAGCCAGAGTGCTGCTACAGAGGGCCAGGCTTTCATTTGTGCTGGCACATGCTTTTTCCACATGCTTCACTCCCTTTTTTTTTTGTTACTAGGAAATCCTGGTAACGAATTTTGTCACCGTGCTGCAGCATGATGCATGTTTTAATGCTCACTACATTTGGTTGTGGTGCCACAAAGAGGTTTATGGCTCCACAAACTACATGACACTGCTCATTTGGATGTGGCCTCTGTGCCCAAAAGCTCATTTAATTTATCTCCCAAGTACAAAGTTAGTCTGGTAAAAGATATTACCAAACAAATCTTGCTTCTCCCAAGTAATTTGAATATTCCAACAATCTTCATGAGTGTTGGACCCTTGGCCTAGTCTCTCATTACAGTACAGAAATTAGCCACTAAGCTGGCAGGTCTGATCAGTTGTGTTCTTCTTTGATTCTCTATTATTAACTTAGCTGGCTCATCTACTCAATCCATCCTCTCTTTATGCTTTCCACAGGCTGATCTGCTTCATATTGCCTGTAGAATGAGTGCCCCTTTTCCCATGTAGATAAAGTCACATCCCAGAAAAATGAGTGAGAAGAGAAGGCTGGAATGTCTGATCAGTACCAGCTACGTTTTTAACTATGAATTGCAACACAGACACTCCTCAGATTGTTAGAATGAAGATAATTATGAGTATTTATTATCCAGCTCATTCACTCATCATCATTTTCTCTGGCTGTGGACAAAGAAGCTAATGGACTTTTTCAAGTCACGTGTGTGTACTTATACATGGGACATTAAGGTATAGCTGTAGAGATGTATTTTGATTCAAAACTCTGGCCTAAGGATCCTTTTCCTCCACCATTTCACTGGGTCAGAATGTGAATTTCTAAATATGTTTCAGATATAAAAGAAGCAGCAGAACTGTTACTGTTGATAACACCTATCCCCCTCAAAGCATTTTTATATTAAGTTTTTGGGTAATATGCCTGAAATTTTCTTCAACCTTTGATGCGTTTAACACACAAAATGTAAAATGCTTCTCTTCTTTGCTAACAGATTCTCTCCCTGGTCAACTCAGGGCTTGCAATTTAAAGTCTTGGGGGTTTTTTTCTGTTAGGGATTTTAATGTTATTAGGAAATTGAGACTTTTTCCTCAAAGTCTGCATTCTGGCAAAGAAGCTGGGTAATATACATAGTGACAATAAATGCAGAATAAGAAAGGAAAAAAGCATACTATTTCCCTTCCACATGGCAAACAGGAAGTCTTCATTTATACTTATTACAGATGTTGATGTATACATTAATTTGGTTCTTGTGCCCCTTTTTCTAAGTGTATTGTAGCTAAGGTTAGGTAAACAGCAATGATTCTGTAATTGAAAAATATATACTTTCATTTGCCTGCCTTTTTTATTTGAACCTAAAATACAAATCTGTTTCACAGACCGTTTTCCACTTAACATTAAGACTTAAAACTTAGTGTATATGGTACTTGGATTGTGTTGCATTTATTGGAAGAAGACACAAAGCCTGTCAATTTGCTTTTCCACTATCTCTTATTAAACCACTGCTGGATTATAGTATGTACTCTGCTCATTTTGACAGGTACCCTGAAAAGCTAATTGTATATTTTTTTAGGTACTGTGATTGTATTTTCTATAGTTGCTCAATAATCATTACACAGGCTACATGAAATATGTATGGTACTACCATTCATACTCCATGGTACTACCATTCCTCTTTCACAAAACAGCATTAAAGAAGAAAGAAACAATAAAGATGAGAAATGTACATACTATATATTCTGTAGCATTTAGGCACAACAGGATGCTTTAAGAGAATAGCCCATGGGATATCCTGCTGTGTCTTGGTTCTCAAGGACATAGGTAATGCTTCACCCTTCTCTATAAATTTCTGGCTGTTTACTGGTTGTGTGTGCCTTGCTAGTCATTAATAGTTTCTGGTTGGTAGGCATGCATGTTATACTTTTCAATGAATTTTCCAAGTAGTTTTAATACTTATATTTATATGGTAGAATATTTGTATGAAGGAAATAAAATCTAATTAGTTAGTTAATATGCAAGTGGATGAAAGTTTACATCACCAAGAACATGTCTACACATCGCTGTATGGTGACATTGCTATGGTACCATGCTTTAGTAGTTCCTTTTGGAAGTACTAAAGTACAGACAGTTACAGTGCCATGCACATGGTACATGGGTAGATGAGGCTGCTATGTCGTCACAGTGGCATGTTATACTGGGGGAGCATGCTGCTATGGCAATGTAGTTGATGGTCATGTGTAGACCCATGTGATTGCTATGTTGCCATAGCATGCCATACGGCCCTGTAGCATGTTGCTATGTTTGTGTAAGGCAAAGTTTAGATATGCCCAAAGTGTGGCATTGCTCCAGAGAAATGAAGCCTTAATGAAGGACTAATGCATACAAAGTGAAGTTTGCATTCATATCCAATGTAAAGAATTATATGAGCAATCAGTCACTGAAAGTAACTTGTAAATGAGATACTGGTAACTTTTCAGTTCTTATCGTTATTATGAAGTAAAATACAGAAAGGGATAACTTGCTGTTCTAATTCACATAATTAGCAAACTAAGTCTGGTATCTTCTTCAGCAGTGGCTGACATCTGACGTTTGTCAGTGGAAAACTTTTCTTTTGCACCAGAATGTACATATGGCTCTCAAAATTGAGGTGGTGAGGAGGAATATTGTTAAGCCTTGCTGAATGAGATTTTGCCATCCTTGTTCTTAGCAATGTTCATAAAAATAATCTATTGCTTTTTTATTATCATCTATTCAATTAAATGTCCTAAGAAAGAGAATGTAATTGTTTAAATATATGCACAATCCAGTATTTACTTGCATTTTTTTTTAAATGTAATTTCATGAGATGCCCTTTCTTTTTTATCATTGTGTGAAGGACTGGTTATTTTTTTTTTGTTTATATAACACAAAATATAATAAAATTATTAGCTCATATATTTACAATTATTAGCTCATATATCTAAATTCATGTATATTTAAAGCTCTTTTGTAGTTATATGAGTTGAGGGAGCTTAAAAATATTTGTTGCATTTTAATAACTTTCAAATAGTAAAACAGATTTTCTTCAGATTCCATTTCCCTTGCTCTTAGACTAGGGGGAAAAAAGTCTGAAATACCAAGTTTCAGTCCAGAGCACATTTTTACAACTAACATATAAAACCCTAGAAAAGAGGTGTTTTTATGATGGAAAGTCTGACACAGCCCTAAATCCATAGAATTACAAAGCAAATACTATAATACATGGAGTTTCATGAAACAAAACAAAATCAAACCTTAACAGTAGTCAAACCTGATCCAAAGGTAACTAGCATATGGTGACACTTGCATCAGACAGTGAAAAGGTACCTGCCCCAATTCTGCTGACAAAGCTTCCTCTGAAGTGATTAAAGCTATTGAAGTTAGAGTTTTGCCTGAATAAGAAGAGCAGTATTGGACCCCTGGCCGAACATGAATGAGAAAAACATTTCCCTGGACGCAGTATAGAAAGCTACATACCTAGTTAAGTATTGCAGAGCCTAACTTGCATCCACTCCTAAATCCTTTATTGGAGCTGATCCTTGATACATTTATATAAAATCTGAAGTAAGTCTTCAAGTATTTGCAAGTTTGAATCCACTGCTAAATTTCTGCAGGATTCAGAGCATCAGTTCCTTAAGCAGTAGAAGTCTATTATGCCCTTCCTATGAAGTCTTCCCTTAAGGCAAGTGCTCCATGGTAAAGGTAAGGTTTTTCCTCTCAGTTCAGCAGGAAAATTCTAATGCGGGTATTTTCCATTTCCTATCCTAATTATAGTAACCTTCTTCTCCATGGTCTTCCTGAAGTCTATATTGATCTCTCCCACACACAACACACTTGTCAAGATAATTTTCCTTAGTATTATAATAAACAAAAAATATACAATAAATTATCATCAGTTAAACAAAATATGAAGAGCTTGCCTTAAAGAACTATGTAGGAGAAAGTGAATGTAGTTTGTGAATGCTTAGCTCCTGTTTTTACAATCATCATTTAGTTCTCAGTAAAATTCCCAGAACAGAAATTTCATTTTAAAAGGCAAATGTGTTTTCAATTAACCAGACATAAATTAAGACCTTCTAACTAAAATCATTATTATGATTCATTTTTAAATCAGCTGGTACAAACTATGTTCAAAACCTTTGAATTTTTATTTAATGAAAAATCAAGGAAGACATTTATTATCTCTGTTTCTGTCATTTGGTTTCAGAGTGTGATTTTGAGTTAGAGACCTCCATGTAGTGCACTGCAACCAATTTCAATGTCTCAGAATATATTAATTCAGAACATGGGCCAGAGATTTTCCATGTACCAATTTAAAGCCTCTCATTCCTTCCTGAACTAAAGAAAGATGAGTATAAAAATGTTCAATTTCTGAAGGCATTTGAATGTTCTTAATAACAAATGTGCCTAAGGTCACTCGGATGAAATTTTTGTTCTTGAAGGATTTTAAACTCTTCACGTCATTCCTGATGAAACATGTCTCTAAAAAAGCTGAGTTTACAAAATGTGCCAAACTCACCATTTGCAGCCAACCATTAATTGAATAATGTATTCAAGAATTATCATTGTTTGCTATAAAACCACTAATCACCTCAGTTAACCTATAACAAGGTGTAATGAACCCCGAAGAAATTTAGCAATGGATACAAATAGTTGAAGACTTACTGCAGCCTGTATATAAACTTCTCAAAGATCGGATCCAAAAAAGATTTAGGAGTGGATGCAAGTTAGGCTCTGCAACACTTAACTAGGTATGCAGGCTTTCTATAGAGTGCACAGGAACAGTTGAATACCTAAGAAGAATGAACAAAATAAATTGCATGCTGCCTAGGGCTAGTTAGTGGAAAATACTGAGGACCGAAGCGTATCTGAAATCCTGCCTCAGTCTGGAACTTACCGCATCTGACACAGAGCTGCAGGCAGGTGCCTAAGACCATTTGAGATCCCCATCCCAGAACCCTATCTTGTGGGGTGGTAACTACAAATATTTTTTTCAATGAACAGATCAAGGACCACTTCTTTCCCAGTACATTACTCAGGTAAGTCATCCTGTTGATGCTGGGCCAATATGCAAAAAATAAATAAATAAATAAAGCAAGATATAGGTGCGAGAGGAAGCATACAAGGGAAGCCTGTTGGCTTGGTGGTTAGGGTATTCACCTGTGAATTCTGGTTTCTGGTTCCAGGACTATAATCAATGATTAAAATCTCTCTTATCTCCCCAGTACATATGCTACTTTTATCCTGCAGCCTGCTTAGGTCGCAGTTAAACATTCCAAGAATTCAGTGATCTCATGAAAGGCTTCGCCTGTCAGGTAAGAGAAGATAAGCAATGTCTCCTGGAACAACAAGGGAAACATTAACACTATTTATGTCCTTGATGGTGGCAATAGAAACTAATCTACCTTTTTTTTAATAAGGAAAAGAGATGTGAGTTCTAACCATCTCAGCATGTATATCTGGCATAAATACTGGTCACCTTGCCAAAATGGTCAACCGTGTCTTGAAGCACAATGGAAAAGTGTCTTTTTTGTTTGGCTGTTTTTTAAGCTTTCTAGTCTAGCAGACGACAAAAATATTAAAATGTTTTGTAGCAACTGGCCCACTGTATCCGAGGAACCTGAGTGGTACAAAATGATGAATAACCTCCTAAAGAATCAAAGACTTATTATATGAAATCTGTATGTTTTTAATATCACTGTACACTTCCATCCCGATAGCCCCAACAGTTGATCTTCTCTGACCAAATTAATTACAGGAAATACATCAAGGGAGATGTATTTCCAGAGGGCAGTCAACACACTTCAGAATAGTTAGGGTACTAGCTAGTCAAAATAATAGGGCGTGACAAACAGATAGATGGGGCCATACCACACATTACACTTAGGACATGTTAACTGCATTTAAAATGCAAGCTTCTGCCCATTCAAGCAGTAAAACACATACTGCAATCATATTGTAGCAAAGTTACGACTTTTGTGGAAGGAGTATCTCCAGATCATATTAAGTACCATACTCAGCTATTGTTGGACTATTCCACAGCGGTAATGCAAGTTTAAGACTCCAGTACAGTGCAGGTGTTGGGACCGACAGTCAGCTGATTATCAGTCCCTGCCCCTGCAATGCACAGGAACCATTTCAAGACTGGTGTGAAGTGTGGGCTGGGACTGATAATCAGCACAGAGCCCAGCCATTGAACAAAGGAGTGTGAACTACTCATCCACAATGCTGAGTATGGAGTGGATGAAGTCTCTGCTGTTTAGATCCAAATATTTAAACTGAAGTAAGAAGCAGCTAGCCAAGTCTACAGCTAGTTAATGCTTAGTAGTTAATGGTCTCAGGTCAGAACAAATTAGGCCCAGTCAGGTAGACCAGGGGTCAGCAACCCCCAGCACACATGCCAACCATGGCACGCAAGGCCATTTTGCTCAGCATACCACCGCCAGCCCGGGCTCTAAGCAGCTGCTGCCAGTGATGGAGCCCAGGCTGCTTCCAGCAGGTGGCTGGGAGGCTGCAAGCCCTGCTGTAAGCAGACCAGGCTCCATGGGCTGAGCTGGCTGCAGCCAGGAGGCTGCAAACAGCTGCTCCGGGCTACAGCATGTCGGCACTTCAGCACCTTCCAAGGTAGACATTGTGGGTTTTTTGGCACTCTGGCCAAAAAACGTTGCCTACCTCTGATGTAGACAATCCAGTAAGGCCTAATTCTGCAAACAAATACAAAATACTCTGTAATGCTTACAGTTGCTCATCTTTAGTGCAGAGACTGAAACTACTAACAATCAAAGCTCTTTATTTGGTCATGTTTTCTGAAGACAGTTTGTTTTGGCTGCTAATTTTCCTAAGACTCAGACAAAAAGTTTGCATCTACATGTGCGCTTTAATGTGCAGTAGCCCATTTTACTGAGCATTAAAGTGTGACATCAAAAACTGTGCTAATATGCTAATGTGCAGTAGAAATAGGCCACCGTGTATTAAGCATCACTAAAAAAGCATGTACTTTTTTGCTACTGCTTTTTTGCTACGATTTTGCTACTGTACATTATGGCAGCCTAATGTGCATTTAGTTAGCACCTCACATTAGAGGCATTACATGTAATGTGCAGTAGCAAAATTGTATTAATGAATTTTTAGACGTACCCAAGGAGTATGACTTCTCTGTGGCAGCAAAGTGTTCACTGAAGTCATCAAAAAAATAAACACTACTCACCTGCTCCTGTTCTATACATATCAGTCTCAGAAATGAAGTGGTGAAGAGAACCTGAAGTGATTTGAAATTTGCGTTTCCTACCTTGGGACACTGTCAGGGTATCCTCACTGTCTCATCTCTTGGGTTGATGTGTGGGGCTTAGGAATGGGTAGGCAGGATGTATTTTACTGACATCATGATTGACCACTTTGTTGCTATGATTTAGATGTACTCAAAGTTAGAATTTGGACTCAAAATCCAAATGTGCTTGATGACTACACATAGCCAATCAGATATGGAAGTTTGATTCAAGCTGCCATAAAACAGTAGTTTGTCCAAAATTCAGAATAAAACCTGAATTCAGATTTACACTTTTCAGTGTTGGGTGTTCAGATATAGCATTGCTGGACCAATATTACAAAACCATTCTCCAATACCTATATTCTTTATTCCTTGAAAAGTGCACATTTTATTGTCTAAAAACCTTCATTAAAAATAAAATAAGGCTAGGCCATATTGATTTGAAGTTAACTGCAGTCACTAAGAGAACAAAATGGCATCCTTCCATCTCATGCTTGCGTCAATAGGGCAGCATGGAAAGGAGGTAGACAGGAAATATTTTTGACATATACTTAACTCAGATTGGATCTGACTTATTAGTATTTAATATCAAATATATATTACATATAATATTACTGGATATATGGGTAGGTTAATGAATATGCAACGGTGAAGTAGGGTTGGCAAGCAGGTCGATTGACTGGTCACTTAAATGGAATATTTTTTGGCCAGCCAAAGATTATAGCAATTTTACAAAAAAACTACATGGAAAATTTGTGCTTTTTCTGTGTATTATTTGGACCATTTGGCAATTGTTTTACAATTTTTGGTCAATGTTTGACCAGCCAATTGACCAATCTTTATTTGACTAGTCAAATACCCAGAAATAGTAGTGAAGTGAAAAACAATGATGAAGCATCTGAACACGTATCCCTTTCAAGACATGGAAGGGCTTCCAAACATCATCCTATTTGCATTCCACCCTCACTTGTCAGGATGAAACCTAAGCCTGAAAGTTGCCAATATTTCTGTATTTCATTTTGGAGATTTGTTTGTTTTATTTGAGAGTGAAACCTGACAGGGAAAAAGATTGCTTTGTCTGCTCTGAAGAAAAAGTGTACAGGGAATGGGGCTCAGCTGTTTTAAATGTTTGTGTGTATTGGGATGAGAAGAGTAAGAGTGAGAGTTTAATTAAGCTCTCTTTAGGCCTGAAAGCTCATGGTGCTTCATTTTTTTTAAAGGCACTCACTCCTTAGGTGGGATTTTCCAGGCTTTCAAAACTTCATTAATTGAAATCACCCTCTATTGATCTGATCATACTACTGGCAAAATAAAACCCGTTAGACAAACAGAAGTAAATGTTATCCCTGGTTGTGTGTTATTTAAATGAAAAAGTCTTCATTTAAACTGTAGGTATGGGTTTTAAACATGGATTAAAAACGAAATCCTTCCCCATCAAATACTTATTGATCTAAAAATGTTCAACAAAACTAAAAGGTTTTCAGATAGAGATGTGGTGAGCTTTCTCAGGATGGTGAACAAAAGCAAAAAATCTCAGTTAATACATAATTTATGGTCTGACTGTGACAGAGTTCATACACTGACTACCATGAGAAGAAAGGAAAGGATTAACCTGTTTTTTTTTCCAAAAGAGCTGCAAAGATGTCAGATGCGTAAGATCAATGACTTTCCAAGCTAACATAGGGCTTCTTTAACACAAAGAAGACCACTGATGAGCTGGGGGCCATGCCATGGAACAGGCCTGATCAGTGTCAGGTAGGAAGTAAACTCCGTTCATTTTCCCTTTTTTGTATAACTCTCTATTTGGAGGTCTTGGGACAGAATGCTGGTGTTACTTGTGATACTTTCTTTCACAAAATAGCTGATGCCTGAGGAATCTTTTAAAGTTTTAATTTTTATTCTCCAAATTGCCATTTCCAATGTGGATTCTCCAAATGTGGATTTGAGCAATAGTTATCTGAATTATTTAGTGAATACTTATGAATAACTAATGCATGGAAAAAAACAGGATTAGCAAGTGAATGAAAAAAGGGCCAAATCCATAATGAATATTATTCAATCAGCTATATTTGAAAGGAAGATAGAAACATTGGATTTAATTTTAAATACAATTTACATTGTTTATGAAGTCATTTTCATAATTTGGTGTGAATTTCCCAAGTGTTTAGTGTGCAGATGTGTGTGTATGTCTGTGTGTGTCTATATTTGTTTGTGCATGTGTATATTATGTTTGTGCGTGTATATATTGTTTGTGTGTGTGTGTATATATATATGTATAGTTATATACACACACGCATACATACACACACAAGCTATAGCATTTATCATGTTCATAATGAGAAGATAGTAACTCCTTTTGAGATTTATACTAAGATTTATTGACTTTAAAAATAGATATTGATTGAGATGAAAATAAGGTCAAGACTTATCTAAAGGCATAATTAATCTTGATCTTCATTGAAACAATAAATTACCATTATTACTGATATCTACCTCCTAATAACTTGATTCAATACAAATGTTGAGAACCAATTACAACAGTAGCCATACTATCTTAATCAGCAGTAATCAGGAAGTCTTGCAGCCATGATTTTTCAAAATGCTATTTTTTCACTTACTCGTATAACTATAAAGGATAACAGCAAAATGACATTTAGAAAAATTCTGACCTACTGAAAAGCTGTGGTACTTGACTAGTCAGCTAGAATCCACTTTTCCTATATGTCAACAGTTTTCAGAATGAAATTTCAAGGAAAAAATGAAATTTGGTGTGTGTGAAATACTTCAAAAAGATATAGGCAAGACACTTGTAGAAAAATATGTCACCACTTTAATATCACAGTTATTGCATAGCTTTGTAATCAATCATGAGTCAGGATTTTTCTTTCTTATGGCATCTTTTACTATAATACATTTCGTTTTGCCATAAATATCTAGCATATTTAACTCTACTTCTGCTTACAGGAAGTCATTGCTTTCTACAGAATTCAGAGATTAATGAATACTTGAAAAATATTTTCAAAAATAATTTTTTGAAATTGGAATGATAGAAGAACTTAAATTGCCTATGTTTGAAATGTTGTTTCAATACTTGTTTTCTATGGACCTAATCCTGCAGTATTAATCACAATGGGAGTTTTGCTGTTGGTACAGTCATTCATTGGGTTCTGTATTACAACTTATGATTTTTTCAGCTTTCAAACTTAGCTAAATAACTTAATTCAGCTAAGGACAAAATATTATATTTGTTGCTTAAAATTTAGGAATCTGTCCCCAAGAGAATAATTTAAGAAAATGAGCAGAAAACTTCTCCATTGCACTGAGAGCTGCCCTGAGCTAGCCAATAGAAAATGATGAATACAGAGGTGTATCAGAATGTACAACCCTTTCAAGAGCCGCTTTGTATCCTAGTCTAGTAGTCACTCACCCAGGATATAAGAAACAGGTTAAAGGTCCTTCTGAGGAGATTCAAATCCACATGCCCTACACTTCTCAGAAAAGTGCCCTAACCACCAAGCTATAAAATAGCCTGGATAAAGTGATTCTTGCAGCAATTATGGCAGTAACCTGAAATAGGGAAACCTTAGGTCTGGTCTCTGTTCTGAATATTATTTCTGCTTTTTGTCTCGTGACCTCAAATGTAAAATGCATGAACACACCTACAAGTAGCAACTCTATTCTGGATCTCACTCTTGCCTCAGTGTAGGTTTCAGAATGATATTCCCCTCATGCTTGCCCTCCATCTGTTTGTATTGCTTAGGCTTAGGGCATTTTCTTGGGAGGCAAAGTATGTGGCTTTGAAGCCTCTCAGGCTGATCAGAGCCTAGAACCAATGTCTCCCACTTTCTGGGTGATTAGGCTATTATCTGCAAATGTACTACAACATTGGCAGATCTAAGATTTTGAAAAAGGTGGAGGTGGCAGCAGATGGTATAGCATATCACATAAAACACAAAACACATTTTTCTATAGTTAAAGAAAAACTAGAAGCTTCCTAATGTACCAGGGGGCTAGCAATATATTAAGATCAAAGCAAAAATATATCTTATTATTGGAATGTGCACTAACTGGATGGATGATCTATTAAGTTTTTAAAAAACACAATTAGGCAAAAAAGTCAAAATAGTCCAAAGAAATTGTCATTAGTCCCATAGTCAAATGAATATCTATTATTCAGATTCACAAAATAAAATCTAGCCTTTTTGAGCATCTTGATAGTGCCTTCAATGCTTCACTGTCTGTCATTTCTGCATCTGTGATAATATTACCACATTTGAGTTCAGATTTTTTACTACAGTGTAAAACAGCCTGGATCTTGGAAATAAAAGAGAAATATTACCAGAGATAGCTAAAAGAGAGCAAAATTGCAGAAGAAGGGGTGGTCTTGAGGTTCCACTATTCAAACAATTGAAAAGCATACTGGATTGTTAATGCCTGTGGAGAGGAGAGAGATTAACACAAATTAGGGAGACAATAATTAGCCATGAAATCTGAATAGAAATGCTGCAGTTTCTTCCAAGCAGTTGGTTTTCAAGTTTGGGCAGAGCAGGGATCAAAGTGGGGTATGACTGCATCACTGCACCCCACATTTCTCTGCCCCCCCAGTACTACAGTATTTTTTACTCTGTGGCCATGTCTGCTGCACACTATGCTAAACCTGGTGGTGTGGGTTAGGTGGGCCAAGAGCATATGGATCAGATAAAGCTGTTACATTTTTCCTAGTGTTGGAATCTCAGGGGAGTTTAGGCAATAACTTGGCTCCTGGCAACACAGACTGGTAATTGCCCAAGTGCTTCATGGACCAAGTAGATGTGGTCATTCAAATCTTTAGCACAAGTGGTCAAATATTTGTCTCAAACCAATTTTAAATTGTATTTATTTGACTGCAAAATCTCCTATTAAAATTTATGCTGTATTGGTTACTTGCATAAATTATGGTGTAGTGTTACTGATAACTCATTAGATGATTTACATAAATAATCAAACACATTGTGAATAATGACTATTAGAATTATTTGCATATATCATTTCAAATTCACATTTGTTGAAATGTTAATTATATGTTAGAGTTGCCTATCTTACATCAATTCTAGTACATATTGTACATTCATTTGTGATGGTCACAATTTGAATAATCTGCAGATCAAGACTACTTCTTTGAAGACAGCCATGAATAATTTTGAATTATTAATACATTAGGTAATTTTGTAATAATTTTCCAAACAATAACTGGAAAGCACAAAAGGTTACTTTCATTGAATGAGCTATTTATTTCCTCATTTTTCAATGGAACCTGTTTTATATAGGTCATTAAAGTCCCTGGAGAATGGGTGGAATTTTAAGGATTTAGGACTAAATGTAGAAAATTCACACTGGAGTGAATTGAGACCACATAAAATAAGGAAAGCTGTTTTGAATGTAAATTTTATATTAATAAAAGAGAAATAACAGTCTTTAGGGCACAGTAGAGGTAAATATGAGTCTAAAATGATAGGCATCTTTCATAATGAGAGACAATTTGTGCACTGACAGAGTGACATGGATTCATTGTTTCTTTGTCTAAAGTGCTTACATGATTTCCCATGAGACCTCTTGATGCTATGAGACCTTTTTTTGTAGAAATAATGGCTCATACCCAAAGTCACCACCAGAAATGAGTGATACACCTGATGAAAGATTTTTGTGACAGGAATAAGATAATCAGTCTAGGCCTAATTGAAACTTGTGTATCATTTGTCTAGTGATCAAAAAAAGAGAAAGCTACTGTATTGAGTTTCATTAAAGTTGTCAAATTATGCTCAAGTTTGAATTGAAAAATTGTTCCAAATTCAATCTTCAACTCATGGCAAAGTAATTCCAAGTGTGACTATGTAATTTATTTTTTGTAGATAATAATCAGATATTGCAAACCAATACAAGTGGATAATTACTTTGTCCATAGATAATTTACCAGAGCAGTAATTTTACTAGAATGTGTCAGCTGACAAGGTTCTATTATCACAACATTTTATACAATAACTCCTGTGCAGTAAGCTCATTAAAAGTGGACTAGAGAAGGAGTAAAGAGTACATTTTCTTGTTAATTAGCTCAAAGAGTTCAGAGAGGCTATACATGATTATTTGATTTATTTTTTTTGGCCATCATGGATACAGGAATGAAATTTGTCATGGATTTTCCATTGCATGGGATAAAAAGTTTCAAGAAAACCAAAATAGATTGAAAAATGCTCTTTAATTGGAAATGGAAATCTATCTATTTTTTCACCGAGCCAAATTCCTTAGTCAAAAGCCCAGTTAATTAGGTAATGATTTTTATTACACTTTGAAAATATAAAAGGTTATAATAGTGCTAATTATTATTATTGTTCAGTTCTTGTGAAAAAAGTTGCTGAACAGACAGCACAGGACTTCAAAGATAAACATGGTGGGGGAAGTGATTCTGCAGACTTCTGTATGCTGTCTGTATTGGGGGTCAACAAAAAAGCTTTTAACTAACCTCAATGATAGGCAAGGGATCACGCCTATGATTTTATTTTATTGAATCTTGGAGGTCTACTTTTGGATTGGGGAGAGGACTTCAACATGAATAATCAGGTGGGTAGTCTCCCTAAACAGCCACGAAAAATACATGTTAGTAAGGCCCCAATATCTGAGGCAGCACATTAGGCCTAAATTGTCTGACAAGGACCCCAGCACCAGTTGGGTCTCTGTCCATCATTGCCCCACTAAAGCAGGATAGACAGGACAGTCCTAATGTTTATTTCTGTGTAGTGCCTCATAATCTTCACAAATTATGAATGTTCAAACATTTAAAAAACTTCAAACACAAATAAGGTATGTGTGAAGCAAGTGGAAAAGAACAACAGAGGGACAGTTAATATCAACATTTGTGAGAAAGCAAGACCAAAGTACTAACAAGAAAGTTTAAAAAATAAAACAAAGCCTGAACATTATTCTATTATTTGATCTTCTACTGAGACCTAACTAGCATGAACATTCAACTTTCCCACTCCCTTCTGTTAGCTATTCATTCCTCTTTTCTCTTCTATGGCAGGGAGAAATTGTAGAAGTTTCCCATCTGCTTTCACCTCCACTCTCTCCACTTGCCTCACCACTTAATCTCCTTTGTGTTCTTCATCTACTTTCTGATCCTCTTTAACCTCTTTTCTGGCTCTTTCCCCTTCATGCTACAAGCAAAATTTAGTCCTTTCCATTAAATGAATAAATAAAGAAAGAACATACACCCAACTTTACTTGCCTTTCCAATTGCACTGCCCCATCCCCTTTCTCCTTTTTTTCTACTTGCATGACCTTTTGAGTTTCCCTCCTCCAAGTCTATCCTACACCACTCCAATCTACCTTGTAACCCTGGAAATCCACTGAGAATTTCTCACTATAGTCTCTAATAAGCATGTACTAGCAATCTCAAAACTGTTCTTACATCTACCTCCTCTGTGACCTCTCAGGGTTTTCCTACCACCATCGATCAGGTTCTTGAATTCTTAGGCCACATCCAGCTACTTGGTATGTGGTGCTGCAAAGATGGCTGCAGGACAAAAATGTGCAGGACACACTGCACATTGAGATGATCTCCATGCTGCAAGGGCAGAGAACATCCATGGGTCAACCCCCCCGCCCCCCCCCCCAAAAAAAAAATAAGCGGAGCAGTGCATGCCGCTCAAAAGCAGAGCTGGGCCACCCAGAGCTGTGCTGCAGCTGCTGGCCAGACTCTACTTTGGGAGGTCCCCAGGACCCTAGGTAAGGCTGCTGGGGCAAACCCAGAGCTGACCCCGGTCCCCCCCGCAACCGCATCTAGGGTAACTTACAACATGCCAAAGTGCACATGGCACAGGCATTCCCTGGAGACAAGTAGCAGTGGCACAAGGTGTGCTGCTAACACTTGTCCTCAGGGAATCAAATGTCCATGCTCATCTGGATGCACCCTTATTGTCTTTCCTTCCCCTCCTGGTTCTTCCTAACTCTTTAATTGCTCCTTTTACATGGCCCTTGAAGAATCCTTCTCATCTGCTTCTCTGTGGGGGTTTCACAAAGGTCTGTCCTCAGTCTCATTCTCTTCTCCCTTGCCACCTTATTTCTGGGTAATCTCATTTGGAAATATGAATTCAACTGCTCTCTCTTCTTTCTTCTGAACACTCAGAAATGCACCTCTCTACTCCAGACGTGTCTCCTTATGTTCAAACTAAAATGTTGGCTTGTACTTCTGAAGCTTGATACATCTGGGCTACATCTAAATCTTGCAGATCATTCTACATAGTATTTCTAAGATGTGGCCTGTTGCATCATTCACCCAAGCTCTTATCATAACACCTCTCCATTACTACACTATCATTTTTGTCCATGATACATGCAACCTTGTTCCATTCGTATGCATTTAGAATTCTGCTGACTCCCATTGATTTGTCCATGTCATCCCTTTCTGTGCCTCCCTTTACTGGCTCCACATTCTCTAACACATCAAACTTTAGCTATTTGTCTTACTTTTCAAGGCCTTTCACAGCTTATCTAGCCCTTATCTATTATTTTGCATTCACTTTCAAAATGCGGACTCACCTTCACTTACCCCACAATGAGAGATCCATCACCTACTTGGAAAATTGTCTATCAAGCACCTTCTTGCTTTCTCCCATTTTGACTCTCATGCTTGTAAGGAACTCCCTGGAAACATCTACAAAGCTGTCTTCTTTTCCTCCTTCAAATCCCTGCTTAAACTTGTCAACATTTGGGCTTCTGGTTTGCTGAGACTACCAGCTATAATACAGGCTAATTGTGGTTCATTATTTCCTTTTTGACTTCTCAGTTTCAAAATCTTTCTTTTTTTCCAGCTCAACTTGAAACTATTTTTCGAAGTGTTCAGAGCACCCAGCAAGCTGAAACTTCATCATTTGCAGAACTCAGTAGTTGACTTCTTATATAAAGGTCAGGAGTCAGGGAAGCAAGCATGCTAAATGACCCTCAGCCAGCCCTGGCTACCAGTGGCCTAACTACTTCCAGATAGCCCCAGTTGCCATTATATGGGGGTTGCTACCTGCTTATAAATAACAGTTTTTTCAATACCCAGCAGACTATTTAGCCTTAGGCTGTTAACACTTTGTTTTTAGTTTCTGTCTTTGATTCCTAGGGCCTTATTACATGGTAATTTTGGACAACTCCTGGGACACTTAACTCCCTGGTATGTCTATACTTTAACACTTGAAACTAGTTTTAAGCACTTATGTGGCTCTAAGTTGTGCCACTCCAGGTCAGGCTTATCTCTTATCCCTGTTTCCCAGCTTGTGTTCCACTATGGTGTAGCCAATCTAGGCTACACATTAGTGTAAACATCCCCCTGCTTCCTTCCTCCGCTGGCCCAGATCAGGAGCACTGTCCCTCTCCTCCAGCCCCATCACCCCAGATCTCAGCTTACTACCTCCCCTGCCCCTTTCCTCACTTACTTGTGGTTGCCTGTGTGGCCTATTCCTGGGAGAACAAGCAGCAAAGGTTTAACCTGTCTACCTGGCTGCTGTTGCCAGCACCACTGCTGCTCTTTGGGCCAGAAGGGCAGTAGTCTGGCACCAGCAGTGGCAGGGCAGGCTGGTTAACTCTTCCTTGCCTGCTCCCCTGGAACAGACAGCATGGACTCCCACAAATAAGTAATACCCTGTGGGCAGAGGGAGGCAGGGGTGAGCCTCAGAGGTGTGTGGGGGGCCAGAGTAGGGGGGACCAGGGGACCCCCAGGAGGTAGGGACCAAGAAGGAAGCCCAGAAGGGGAGGAATTCTTAGCTTTTAGTCCTCCAGGCCCCTGTTGGCCTGAACTGTGATTGCTCCAAACTCGAGATAGCACTGACATACATCAATATTTGTGCAGCTCACAGTGTAAGGGGTAACAAGGCCCCTAGTTTCTCAGTCCCTAGATCCTGCTTGTTTGTTCCTGGTGTCTTATTCCCTGGGTCTTACTTGTTGACTTCATTCATGTTCCAGACTCCAGCTCAGACCCCTTGTGCTTCTAAAATGCCTTGTCTGCTCTTTAACCTCTTGTGCTTTTGAACTCCAGTTCAAATCTCTGTCTTTTGACAGCCAACTCCTGACTTGTGGTTTAGCTTAGTGATTGTCTGTGTCCCAGCCCTGGGCAGCTATAACTGCCTACTCTTGACCCTTTGGCTAGGGCATAGGTCTGGATCTCTGCCTGACTTTTCCCCACCTTGGTCCAAGGGTCTCAGTCTACATTTTTGGTGCTGTAGAGACCAGGTTTTCCTGACCTATCTCCTCCTGGATCCCTGACTCTAACTGGATTCCTTTGCTTCTCTGACCTTGTCTGTTCCTGATCCCCTGTGTTATGACTCTCTAGGGTCAAGTTGTGACCTCCTGTATCTTGATCATACCCCGACAATACCAAAGGTTTTTACCTGCTCTATCCTGCAAAAACCTAACTTCTATAGCACCATTTACTTCAATAAGACAACCAAAATAAGGGTTCAGAGGATCACATTTTTTGTTGTTCACTTTTAAATAACATTTTTTCCTAGAATAAACAATACAATATATTTTAGGGGGATTAAGATAGCTAACCTTTTTGTTGAGCAAGTGAGGGTTGTTTCTAGTTCCAAGCAATGTAGGGAATTAGGAAAGAAGCAAAGTTGTTTTTCTGTTGTAACTGTCCTCTGGGTATCTGAGCATAGAAAAGACATTTCTTTATACCATGGCAGTTCAGAAAGAGAAACACTTCTAGCAAGAATCAAAGCCAAGGTCATGTAGTACCATACCCAGAGTGAAAAACATTAATCTTAATTGGACATTTTTAACTTCTGAATATATAATACTATTTCTATTTTTGTTTTATCATAAATGGAATCTAGCAACTGTTCTCTTTTCCATATGTTGCTGTATTTTCTGGTTATTATCTAAAACATTGTGCATTTTTAAACTGACTACAATTAGTCATTATAATTGATCCCAAAGTAAATTTCAATTTCTCATCTCAGGCTCCTCTTTCTTTATTTCTTTCCACCCATAGCATGTGTTGACAATGTCCTTTTACTAATAAATCCTCCATTGGATTCAAGATGAATGACTCCATTATGCTCCATTTTAGTTAGCATTCAGTGAAGAAAATGCCATCACTTATGTTTTGGAATCCCAGCCACATCCTTTTGCCCCCATCTCAGAGACTGACACAAAGTCCATAGACTGATTTTTTTCCAGGGATTTCTTAAAGAGCTGCTGGTAACGTATAATCTTCCTCAAGAAAAATATGATATATATAAAGAAGGGTACTACACCCATTTAGGATGTCATATGTTTTGGGAGACCATTTTTAGAAAGTATAAACACTTGAAAGGCCTAGCATGTGAGTATCACACAGTTAGTGCATCTACGTGTGATATTAATATGCCTGAATAAACTCTGACACAGTTTGTGTGGGAGGAAGCTGCTTCCTGGTCGCAGTGTCTTCAGCAATTCAAGCTGGGGTGGAGCATCCCCAGGCTGGCAGGGGCCCTAGGAAGTCAGCTCTAGGCTTCATGTGGCAGTGTCAGGCAGTGGAAGGGCTGTGTGAGGCACAAGGGTGGTACAGTGTGGGGCTAGATGGTGTGCAGCCCACGTACTGTAGCACCCTCATGCTCCAGCTAGCCCTGGTCACAGTCTACATGTGTGTTTGAGCGCATGTAATTACTCTGTTATAGGATAGTATTTGTCTTAGGAAGTACTATCCTACAGGAGAGTTAATTAGTTTACTGCACCCTAATAAGGGCACACATGTAGACTGTGATGCTTTACTGTGGAACTAATTAATCAACTCTGCAGTAAAACGCATGTGTAGATGCACCCAGTATGTAATATGCATCCAGAAAGTATTTTTTCTATGGCTGTATACAAGCTCATAAACACTACAAGCCTTTCCAAGGACATTCTTTGGACAATTTTGAAAACATTCAACATTCAATATATAATGTGTTTTTTTTCTCTTCATATACATCTCTCAATGGCAATTACATTTGTAAAGGACTTGGGGGTCAATTTTTCAAAGATAGTAAAGTGCCTTTGGATACAGGGATAGACTAAAAAGGGAATTATTTCCCTAAACCTTACACTATTATTTAGATGTAAAGAAATTGCTGAAACAAAAAATAAGTAATTTGCATATATCTCTATTGAACCATTTTTCAAAGCTTTTAGGAATTTAAAAATAAATAAAATCTTAGCAAGGATTTCTTGGTCTCATCCAACAAAGACAGGTCTGATTATCTTTTAGTGAAAAATATTTGCTCTAAAACTGAAGACTTATTAATATCTAAAACATGCAGCAACTAAAAACCAAAGCCAAAGCAGAAAGAAAACAATAAGACTATCATTGTAACAAAAAGTTTCCTGGACAAACCAAGTTTTCGTATTCACGTGATACTATATTTCACCCCACATATTTTTTTGCACCACTGTTGTAAATAATCTAGCTGCCTGAAAAGAAGTGAGTTGAAGGCAGACTACAATTTTTTATGAGAAGGAATATAACAAAAAAGAAACAGGAGAGTTGAGGCTGCCAGTAGCTCCACCAAGATTTCACACAAACTATTTTCTTTAAGCTATGATACAATGTATTCATCATCACCTTTCATTTTCTCCTGCTCTTGAATAGCTTTTCATTATCCAAAATGGAGCCTGCAGCATCTCTTTCTTTCCTCCATAGTATCTATTCCTTCTTTTTTACCCCTGTGGCTTCCTCCCCTTTTTGCCTAGGGTTGCTGGTCCTTTCCTTCTCCTTTCTTATTTTCACTCTGCAGTAGCTCCTGCCAGAACAGACCCTAGCATTACTAGTTAACGGATAGGAAAAACAATTCCTCCCAAAACATAATTAACTACTCTTCACTGTGACTATAGTTGTTATATACAGGTTCAGACTCAGAAGTGTCATGAGGAATAATGAAATCCTTTTTATTATGGTACCAAAAGAGACATACATTATATGTGTGTGTGTGTGTGTGTGTGTTTGTGTGTATGTGTGCACACATGTGTGTGTGTGCATGTGTGTGCATGGGTATACAGGGGAGCCCCACAGCTTCCACCTGTATAAACAAGTGTCTTCTGCAGGGATCTGTGAATACTTGCCAATATTTTTTAAAGTTTAGTAAGACACAGTTGTCCAAATATGCTAAAGATCTCAGGTTGGAAAGCCCTATATGCATTCTAGTCAAGTATATTGCATGCACATGCATGCTCACACACTGCCCTCTAACTAATAATTCCTAAACATCGTTGAACATTTTACACAAGAAAATATTGATTTGATAAAAAAATGAAATATCCACAGAAATATATGAATGTAGCCAACATTATCATTGGGAAATTATGGAAACATTTTTGTTTTGATTATTATATTTGGTATCACATTAAATTGCATTTCAAAAAGATACATGTACAGTACTGGGGCACCCATTTACAATACTGTGTGTTGCATTATAATAATAATAATAATAATAATACCCATATACTCTTCCCCAGTACTATGACCAAATGTACACTTTTTATAGGATTCCTTTTTGAGTTTCAGCTCATTGAAGAGATTGCTATCTTGCCAGGCTGGTCTCCTATTGCACTTCTCATTCTTCTGTCACATTGGGATAGATTGTTCCTACACTTTTAAGACAGCCTCTTTAAAATACAGCCAGCTCTCCTGCACTCCTTTTCTCCTCAGATTTGCCTCTCAGGGGATAATAGCTACCAATTCTCTGAGTTTGCTTTCCTGAAGTCCACTGTCCTTATGTTACTGCTCTCCTTCCTTACTCCCCTACCATCTTGAACATTATCATGGTTACTGTCACTTAGGTAGTAAGTGGTGGCTCATTGGTTTAGGGGTATGATTCTTGCTTTGGGTGTAAGAGGTCCTGGTTTCAAATCCTAGACAAGCCCAAGTTTTGTTGTTCCTAAAGGAAGTGATCCTTTGGGCACAGAGAAAGACCATCCCAGTATGAGGGAAAAGGGGGAAAGGAGCAAAAAACTTACTTGGCTACACAGGAAATTCCAGGGGAGCCTAAGGGCAAAGAAGAAGGCATATAGGCAGTGGAAGCTGCCAAAAAAGTCTTTTTTTAGGTATGTAGAGAATAGAAGAAAGGTGCAGGGCAGCATAGGACCCCAACTGAACAAGGAGAAGCAATTAGTGACAGAGAGTGGGGACAAGGCTGAGCAATTCAATGAATTTTTTGCCTCAGTGTTCCTGAACAGGGCTCAAGATAAGTCTCCTAATGAATTGTTAGATGGGCATCAGAGGGTCATCAGCCTACCAACTGTCGAGGCTGATTTGGTGCAGAGTAACTTGGATGGACTGGATATGTTCAAGTCAGCAGGCTTTATCTGAGGGCACTGGAGAAATTGGCTGGTGTCATAACAGAACCACTGGCATGGCTGTTTGAGTGTTTGTGGCACTTGGGTCAGGTCCCAGAAGACTGGAAAAGGGCCAAAGTGGTTCTTATTTTCAAAAAGGGGAGAAAGGAGGATCTGAGTAATTATAGGCCAGTCAGTCTCACCTCCATCCTCGGAAAGGTCTTTGAAAACATTATGAAGGATCATATTTGTAGGAGTCCAGCAGGAAAAATAATGCAGTAGGGAACCAGCTTGGATTTATAGCAGGTAGATCATGCCTGATCAATCTGGTTTTGTTTTATGACAGGGTCACAAAATGCTTAGATGCAGAAGTAGAGGTGGATGTCATTTTCTTGGACTTTAGCAAGGCCTTTGATATGGTATCTCATTCTATTCTCATAAATAAATGAAGAGGCTGTGACAAAGGTGTTTACACGGTCTGGTTGGTGGCAAATTAGCTTAGTGGTCACACCAAGAGAGTGGTAGTAGATGGGTCAGTACTGACCTGGAAGGATGAGGGTAGTGGGGTCCCTCAGGGTTCAGTCCTTGGACCTGTACTCTTCAATATCTTCATCAGTGACTTGGGTGTGGGTGTCAAGTGTACTCTGTCCAAGTTTGCAGATGATACTAAACTGCGGAGTGAAGAGCACACTCTGGAAGTAGGGAATGATTGTAGTCAGACCTGGACAGGTTAGAAAGTGGAATGCAAAACAACACAATAGGATGCAGTACAACAAGGACAAGTGCAGAGTGCTGCAGCTAGGATGCAAAAATATCCAGCACACCTACTGGCTGGGAAGTGACCCTCTCAGCAGCACAGAAGTGGAAAGGGATCTCGGAGTCATAGATTCATAGATGTTAGGGCTGGAAGGAATCTCAATAGATCATTGAGTCTGACCCCCTGCATAGGCAGGAAAGAGTGCTGGGTTCAGATGACCCCAGCCAGATGCCTATCTAACCTCCTCTTGAAGACCCCCAGGGTAAGGGAGAGCACCACCTCCCTTGCGAGCCCATTCCAGAATTTGGCCATTCTAACTGTGAAGAATTTCTTCCTAATGTCCAGTCTAAATCTACTCTCTGCTAGATGGCCATTGTGGCCATTGTTTCTTGCGACCCCCAGGGGTGCCTTGGTGAGTAGAGCCTCACCAATTCCCTTCTTTGCTCCCATGATGAATTTATAGGCAGACACAAGGTCACCTCTCAACCCTCTCTTGTGGAGGCTGAAGAGGTCCAGGTGCCCTAGTCTCTGCTCGTAGGGCTTGGCCTGCAAGCCCTTAACCATATGAGGAGCCTTTCTCTGGACCTTCTCCAAGTTATCCACATCCCTCTTGACGTGTCATTCCGAAACCTGGATGCAGTATTCCAATTGCAGTCTGATCAGTGCCTAATAGAGGGGAAGTATCACCTCCTTGGTTCTGTCTGTCATGCATCTGCTGATGCATG
>JAGPOW010003395.1:29400187-29411234 GCA_030014935.1 Caiman crocodilus
TCTGACCCCGGTGCTCTTTCCTGCCAAGGCAGGGGGTCGGACTAGATGATCTGCCCAGGTCCCTTCCGACTCTAGACACTATGATACTATGATACATCACATCTATAGCAACCTCTTTGCTTGGAGGCTGTGCCTAACATTTACCATTGCATGTTTCCCACTTTATGACATTGCTTTTAAGAGAGCAATGATATCCAGTAAATGATAGGACCCTTCCACATGGTTGAATCACTCAGAGAAGTGCATGGCAGTTAACCAGTGAACCAGTATTCCCTCAGAACTAACCTCCAATCTTCATGGTTGTGGTTGAGCATGTAATTTGCCACTTCCACAATTTTTGGTGATAACTGGGCAGTCTAGACTTTGTATCTGAAATAGTTCATTTGTGGCAAAATAAAATTGGTTGTGCCATAATTAAATTCACATAATGGCTTGTTTTGGAGCCTGCTAACTCATCTTCATTGAATCATTGTTGTCTATGATAACAGTACTGTGCAGAGCTGGAATAGTTTCACTTGGACACAACTGACAATGCTGAATTGGTTGTGGTGTATCCACTGAAAGTATTGCGCTATGGTCAGATTGGTAGAGATCCTGCAGTCTCCATGCTGAAAGTTCATTAAAACCATCACTATAAGAAATGCCGAGTTTCATTTCTTTCAGGATTTCAATGAGTTCCTTATTACCCATGAAGTTGTGAACATACATAGGTCATGTGACTTGCATTGGCTATTACTCCCCTGTCACTTTCCTGTGCAACAGGTCTTCAGCTAGAAAATGTACAGCTGGTTGCAGTCATTCTGCAACCAGTGTATAGCCTTCTTCAAATGTAAAATGAAAATTAAGCAAGTAATATAAAAGATTGTGAATGTCATTGGGTGTGTGGTCTTCTTTCAGTTTGTTGATCCCACGTGGCCATGGGATTCCAACCTCTATCCAATGCTTGGAGTAAAGATGCTTGGCTACATTCTGTATCACTTCTGGATTGTCTATACCCCAACTATACACTGCAGTTTGAACATATGTTCCTCTGTGCTTGGGGAAAGAAATCATGGACTATTCATTCCTACAATACCTATACTGAAACCCAATGTATTTTCCAAAATAATGTTCAAGCTTCTTATACAGAGATCATAGAGTGGGTCTGTTATCACAAGTATTTTGGATTTCTTCACTGATGATCATCAAATTTTGTTGTAGCTGTTCATAATCAAAGCAGCTGGTCCTTGGAGGAGACTGTGGACCTCATTGCACTGTGGGGTGAGGTTGAGGTCCTCAGCCAGTTTGTGCCGAGTGGGTATTCCAACACATACATTTATGAGGGGCTTTCAGACTATATGTGGTGTGCATAGACATAACTAGTTGGTGTGCTACTTGAGCATGGGTAGCTTGCCCAAGCCTCTGCTGTTGCCTGGCACCTGTGGTAATGCATCACCAGAGGAATGCCCCTCAGGCCACCAGGAACCCATTTCGCCATCCTCCAGCAGCTCTGGAGGCCTGGGTCAGCACTTGTCTTGCCAGGTTCACATGCTCAGCTCCACCCATAAGGCCAGTGGATCCAGCTCCTCCCTGGAGGGGGACTCTGCCTAGGAAACTGGACTCTGAGTCACTGCTCCCCAGGACATCACTGGGAATGACACAACTTCATCACCAAGGGGAACAATTCAGGATGCTAGGCTTACCTGCCACAGTTACCTGGTAAGCCCTGCACTAGGGGGAGGACCCATCTCATCCCTGCCCTGGCCCCTGCCTGGGACCTATCCCCTGCCCCTTTCCCCACCTGGCCCACCAATACTACCCCAGGCTCCCCCCCTGACCCCGCACAACATGCATGGAGGCAGGAGACAATGTAAAACTTTATTGAGCAGCCTGTGCCCCTGCAGCTAAGTGGGGACAGGCCTCCAATATGTCAAGGACTGCATTGATGCCAGTGGTGATATCCTCCTTCACTGCAAGGGGCAGGGATGTGTAGCACAGTCACAAGTATTTCTCTAGGTGCAGGTTGCAGGGCAGGCTTGCCCCCTGCATTATTGAAGCTCACAGTCTTGCGCCAAGTTCTCAGGTGCACCTGCGGCAACATGGTGACCATCATCAGCAGGGCACAGTGGGCTGGGCAGCCTTCAGTGCACACAAGCAGCTCCTTGCTGCACACCAAGAACACTGACAGCAAAGGCATGCTTGAGCACAGCACCAGCTTGTGGGGGGGAGGAGATTGCCCAGGGTATTTCTCTGGAGAGGCCACTTTGGGGGAGGGTTTGGATGCCAGCAGTTCTGTGTCCCAGTTGGCTGGGAGACCCTTGCTGTCAGCTCCTGGGTACCCTGGGCTTGGCAGCAACAAAGGGGAAGGCTGGCCTGAGGGAGGAGAAGTGGAGGGAGTAGCACTGGAGCTGTGGTAGCAGGTGCTCCCAGGAGCCAGGCCTGGCCTGGCCTGGGAATGGGGTTAGGGAGGCAGGCTACCTGCATCCAGCACCCAGTGGCCCGTGAGCAGGGATGGGTGGCTCAGCCAGTGGTCACTTGGATATTAGGGCCTGTTTGGCTGACTTACCATGATCCAAGGGCACCCATGCAGACATGACCCCAAGCCTGGCAGTGTACATCTCTGTGGTACAGAGCATCTTATCTCAGACATGTTGCAAACTCTCACAAACAGCATCTTTCTCCTGGCTCTGTAGGCCTTGCAGCTGCATGTCAGGGTCACCATCAGCTTGGACTGTGGTGCAGCAGTGCCTCCACTGGCCAGGAGCCCCTGCCCTGGCCTCTACCCCAGGTTTCCTGCCACCTATCCTCTCCACCTGGGTCCAGCCCCACCACTCAGCCAGGTTTCATACAGCCCCAGAGCAGGAGCTGCCTGAAGTGGGTCCAGGATGGTGAACTGGCCCTGCTGGCCCAGCCTGGTGGCTGCAGGAGGGGGAGATGGTCACACCAGCTGAGCAGTGCCTCTGTTACCTTCAGGAAAGCCCCCTTTCTACTGTCCCCACCAGCCACCATAGGGGAGGAACCAGCAGCCAAGGTTCTGGCCTATCCCTGTGATCAGACCCCTAGGTGCCCCTATCCCTCACTCCAGGAAGACACATACAGCCTGCATTGTACATAGTCTGCACAGGGAAGAGGGTGTTTTATTGGTGGTGGGTGGGGTGGGTGGTGGAGAGGTTCTATGGGAAGTGGGGAGAGGAGGGCATTCTGTGGGGAGAGGGGAGTGGGGGATGGGATTTTGTTTGGGGGATTGGGAGGGTGGGGAGATGGTCTCTGTTCTGGGACAGGGAAGGGGGTCTGTCTCCATGGAGGGGAATAAACTGTTTTTCTGAGAACCGTCCACTGTTTGTGGTGCTGGGGGGGTGCCTAATGGGTTGGGCATCCATGGGCAGCAGTCCAGGTGGAATTCAGCAGGGAAGGCAGGGGGAGGTAATCCGCCAGCGCCTCTTGCACCCAGTGCCCTGACCCCTGCTGGTGAATGTGCAGCTCACCTAGGGCCCCAGGGTAGCTAGTGCTTCTGATACCAAGCATCCTCTACCCACTGTGCATCCTCTATGCAGGCCTTGCAGAAGAGCTCTCTCTTGGCCTCGTAGATGTTATGCAGCATTCAGGCTGTGATGGTAACCTAGGGGATGTTGAAACTGGCAACCTCAAGGCAGGCAATGAGGCACCATCATCCTTTTAGGTGGTCAAAGGCACACTCTGCCAAGGTGTAGGGCTGGCTCAGGCACTGGTTGAAATGGTCCTGGCAGGCGTCCAGCTGGCCAGTGTAGGGGACCAGCAGGGATAAATTCCCTGATGAGGAGGGGTGGGACCATCACCACCATACACAGCTGGAGGTCTGGCACCCCCAGTCCAAACACCTGCTTTTTACCAGGGCTGGCAGCGCAGAGTTGTAGAACATATGGGTATTGCCCATCCAGCTGGTGCTTACATTCATGAAGGCACTTTGGTGGTCAGTGAGGGCCTGAAGCACAATGGAGTTGAAGCCCTGTTGTAATAGAAGTAGTCGCCATGGGGCTGGCAGGTGATGGTGGTGAGGGTCTGTCCAGGGCCCCAGCATACTGGGGGAATCCCAGGGCACAGAAAAGTGGCTTGGGTCATCCAAAAGAACTTGAATCACTGCTTGTCATCCTAGGTGGTCTGGATGACATGTAGCCACCAGTTCTAGCTGGCTGGGTGGGCCCAGAGGTGGCAGGGATCGAGGCGCAGGAGAGCATGGATGGACCTGGTGGTGGCATCCAGGAGCACACTGTCAATGTCTTTTCTGAGGTCCAGACAGCAGCATGGGGTTTGGGCAGCAGCAGCCTGACAGTAGGGGGCCTAGGACACCATGGGGAGTCAGGTCAGGCAATAGTGTGGTGCAGCAGGGCCAAGACTGCCCTGGGCCAGGTGGCAGCGCCCCCCAGCAGGGCCAACACAGCAGCCAGCAGGAGCCTGGGGTGAATGGACGTCACTGCCAGGGCCAGGGGCTGAAGCAGCCATAACACAGCAGACAGAAGCTGGGGCAACAGAGCCACCATGTGCTGCCACCATGCTCTGCATGCTGCTCTGAGCCAGGGAAGCAGGTGGCCTGGGAGCAATGCATGGGGATACCTTTTAATGGTGACTGCTGGCTGCAGACAGCTGTGGCTGATGCCTCCAGCTTGCCCTGGCAGTGGCAGGAGGCTGGTGTAGGGTCCCAGGGAGTGGGAGTAGACAGCTGCCATGAGCAACAAATCTGCTCCTGCTTCCCTGCACATATAGATGCCTGCCCAGGTGGGTTTACTTTAGAATAATTTACTCTAGTGTTAACCCACCCCAGAGCAAATGCACATGTAGATGTGTCCAAAGAGTATCAAAACTTTCAGTACATCTACAACCTAAGTCTTTCCAATCTTGAGCTTTTTATTCAAGTTTATTCTATGTATCCTGGGACAGTTGCTATAAGGGATTCTTTTTGTATGCTGAAGTTTTTTTCACATATGACTCACACATCGTTATTGAATGTTTTAGGTTTTTTTCTTGGTTCATTTTGGTGGTGCTGCAACTAAAAGTGCTGGCCTCTTGTTTTGTTCAGAAGTTCCAGCCGCTGTTCTGTTATCCATTATTCTTAATTATTCATCTTCTCTTCATTCATTAAAAAAGAAGAAATAATGTAGGTAAGATTAGGATAGAATTAGGATAGAATTACCAAAATATTAAGAGCAGATACCAATATCTGCTGTATGTCAGACCTTAAAAAGTGGACAGTGATATTGTTATTTTGTATTTAAAGGCTTAGAGCTGCCAAACAATGGCTCTAAATTACTCATCAAAAGACAAAGTAATTTTATAGGTTAGTGCAATACCTATTTAGAGTAATTTAGAAAATTAAAATTGGCCTCATAGTTACTGAGACATCAACATTTATTCATCATGTTAGTCATGGCCACGATTTTTAAAAATGGCAGCCAAATGTCAAGATTAGAAAAGTGACCTCCCCCTCAGGCTAAATTTCTCCCTTAGGACCTCAGTTATGCTAAGGTCCATCCCCAAAACGCAATGAAACTAAAAAAAGGTCTGTCCCAAAAATACACGGAATGTATATAAATGACTGACTGGACTATTTAAGGGATACTCCAAGATACTGTCTCTCTACCTTCTTTCTTAATCCTCTGTACTCTTATGCCTCCCTCTCACCTGCAAACCCTCTTCAGCTCTGTCTTTCTTTTCTTCCTGCTAAAAATGACCCACTAAATCTAATATAACAGGTTTTTTCCCTTTCTCTAGACAGCAGTATATTATCCAATGGGTTAAGAGAATCAACTTTACAAGGCTTACAGTGAATGTGAATTTCTCTCATACTGCAAAGAAACACATTGTTTACAAGCTGCTGCTGAATACCATGTGAGCAAGTGAAAATGGAAATTTGAGGGTTGTCATGAGGATTTTTCGCTATAATGCGTTCATCCCACAGAGCCCTTGTATAACATCTATAACTAGCCCGATAGTATTGGAAAATTGCTAATAGTTTTAGAAGTGACAAAAATGGAAAACAGTTGGTAGGAATAGGTAAGTTACAGTCTAGCACATTTCAAGTGTTAATATGTTCTGAAAAATGTATTTTTGCTCACATGCCTTCAGCTTTCTTTCTGCACAGACAGTGAAACTTGCTCTTGGTAGCAGAACCATACCATCAGATTCAGTTCCAGAGCCTACACCAGCCCCAATCCAAGTAATAGACTGCAGATTCTGTGGTCAGAATATGCCTTTATTCCCTGTATCATCAAAAACATTATCATTTCATCCACAAAGAACTGCTAAAGTAGAAAATTTGGAAGATCTGTAATTATGCAAGGCATCCCCCAATAATTATAAGTGTATGTGCTACATTATAACATTTAGTATATATTAATATAGTATCTTATTATATCATTATAATATTACAGAGCAGAGTATCAGAAAAATGACATTTTCATTATCCCTACATCATCATGAAAAGGAACTCACATGGAATTTATCTGTCAAATGGTTCTAAAGTGGGAAATTTCAAAATACTGTGGTTCAATAATTTTATTACATTGTGTGAAAATCCAGAAAGGAAGAAAGAAAAGCTGGAGAAAGTTTTCTGAAGGGTAAAAAATGATCCATATTTTAGCCAGGCAGTAATGAACAGGAAACATATTGCTCCTGTCTATGAGCACTTCAAGAAGGAAAAGGAAAAAAATTGTTCAGTATGACAAAATTGCATGTGGTGAATGCTATGGAATAAAAGATAAACCAGTGCTATGGAAAAAATAATGCTATGAAATAAAAGGATAAAATAATGATTAGTAGGTAGGACTAGATTTAGTATACTATTTTGGCAATCTTGTATTAATAATTACAATGCTTAATTAATTGAGGAGCTTAAATTTGGCTTTCAAAAGTGATTTAGGACCAGATTCAAAATAGGAGTTAGCAGCTTAAAGAGTGGCACATATAAAAGAAATGTAAGTGCTGATTTTTTAAATCTGGACTACAATCTCCTTTGTGACCTTTTACTACAGAAGTTCTCCCCAGAATTGAAAAACTTTGTGGTATTGTCACCACACAATGTTGGTTTTCGGACTTTTTTTTACAATAGGAACAATGATTATCTTCAGACTTGAAGAGATAAATGCCCTTCTCTTAATTACTTAAAATAGCTGAAAGATTGATTACATATAACCAAAACGAAATTTAAAAAGTAGATGCATCTGCCTGATTTTGCTCTTGTACATAAATTCCCCAGTGTCACTAGTTAAATTATATTCTGAAGGATAAAGACAATAAAATGGAGAAAGATATAATACAAATCATTTTAATTACTTTTATTTTTTCATTTCTCCTACTCTTACCTGCTGTTTCCATTTATTACATTTATACTAGGTAGTTTATGTTATTTACTAGCACTATATAGAGGAAGTTGGCATGAAAAATGCTATTGTGACTTTTTTTTTATTTTTTAAGCAACAAACCCAATCTGTTCTAATGAAATCTTTTCTCATTATCTAAAATTCAACTTTAAAAAACTGATTATGAGTCAGATAATATAATGTCAATTGGCATGGCTCCATGGATTCTAATAAAATTATGGCAATTTCCATTAGTTGAGGATGTTGCCCCTATAGTTTCTTCAGAATTTTTTTTCTTTTTATCCTGTCTAGGTCATGCCTTCTCTGCACACTGCAGGTTTATACATATACACATACCTGGAAAACGTAGAGACTCTGTGCCTGATTTTTTTCCATTTACACTCATATAAAGCAAAAACAAACCCATCCAAATCAATAAAATAACCCCCTCTCTTCCCACAATACTGATGCACTATTTACCTTCTCTTCTGTCTGTGTCCTTCCTACTTCTCTAGGTTATATTTCAAATGTAGGGCTGACCATGTGTTTAACAGTACAGTAGCTAAGAGTGCCTGCCAAGCCTGCCACTTCAGAGGAGTGCTGCATGCCAGCAGATAGTCAAAGCAGCAGAATGAATAATAGAAAATCTATGCCATTAACAAAGAGGGTGATGACAGTCACCAAAGCCAGAGTGGTCATCTATTGTTACAGATTCCAAAAGAAAGTAGAAGGAAAGGACAGATATTGAAAATACTGAAGTAATCAATGCCAACAACTCCATTACTGTGATATGAGATCAATTGAAAGGGGAAAAAATGCGACACTTGTATTCTTCTTCACTGCAGCAGTCCTGGAAAGGCCTGAGGATGCTGAGAAAGCCAAGAAGAAATCTTTTGTTGGTCTCTCCATAAGCAAAAAATAATAATCTGGGCACTGTGGATATTTGTTTCTTTTGCCAACTAAAGAAAACAAAGTGAAATCTGAATACAAATAACTATAGAAAGCAGGGTATTAAAATAAATATTGCTTCTGTTATACAAGAAGATGCAGTTCAACTTACAGGATGGAAAAAGAACGACCACAGAAACATTATAACATAATTTGTTTCTACTAATGGTAGGGAAGAAGAAAAATTAAGATATTGTTTGGTTTAAAGATCTGACTATAGTAAAAAAAATGGTATTTGGAGTCAGGTACTATGCCAAACGGCTGGTCTGACTCTTGAATGGCTCCAGAAAAGGAAAGCCATTAATTCACAAATTAACAAACAAACAAAATATTTTCTTATTCATCATAAACAATCAGATGCTAATCATGATGTGTAGGAATAGCACTGCTCTAAGAAGTTAGAATATAAAATATAGAACTCAATTTTTAATATTTCCTGAATTACAGAGTTTAACTTTAAATTTTCCACATTTGGGTATAATTTATCTATGATATTTCATTATGAAGGACAATTTCTCAGAGACTCATCAAAATCAAATAAACTATAGTCTAACTCTCATCATGAAATAGCTGTGACTGTATTATATGGTATGTATTATCAAAATATGTTTCAAATATTCATAAAATAATTCTCCATGAACAATCAGGCACTAAACGTGCTAACTAGTGATAGCAGTATTCTAAGAAATAATAAGATAAAATATGGAACTACATTTTATGAAAAGCTATCTAGGTTATAGGGTAATCTACACTTAAATGTGATGTTGCTTTGCTACCTGGAAGGATATTTGATACTAGTGAGCCTTAAGTTACTGTGAAGGCTGTTCTCCTACTTGCCTGCCCATTCCTCAGTAACTTTGAACCTCACATATAACAGAATTCATCACCCATACCAAGATGTCATAAGATGTCAAGCCACAGATTTGTCTTTCTTATCCTTTTGCTGCAAATGAGATTCTACTGTCAAAATAATAGAAAATTTGAGATGGAGGTGCCTAGAAAAAATGTTAGAACCTCACCAACAATGAGTTAGAACTAGTATTTTAGAAGTGTTTGGGTCTGAATTGAGCTCAGAAAGGAAGACACCTGAAACAAAACTAAGCAGCAACCTTTCAAAAGCACCAGATTTAATTGGGAATCATCCAAAAGTTCAGATGTGAATCACAAACTGATAAGAAATTCTTTGGTTTCAAAATCAGGCTAGGAATATGAGGCCAGGCTCACTTTCTCATACACTGGCTGTTTAGGAATGAAGTAGGAAAATTAAAAAACAACAAAACAAAGGAAGATGAAGAAGAGAAAGAATATGGGGAAGTCTAAAAAACAAACAAAAAACCCCATGATGAGACAGCAGCATTAAACAAGGAGAAAGGAACACTTGCTCCATACAAACATAGCAATAGACAGAAAAAAGAAGACAGCGTAGAAGCAAAGAAAAGAAACAGTAGTGGTAAGGAAATGGAGAAGTCAAAAGGCCAGGGAGCGGGGAGGAACAGGACTAAGAATTCTTCTTGTCTGGGTGCATCTACTTAGGAGCAAATTTGTTCACAGGTCAGTCCTGCCACTAGGGGGCTGGCCTTGGGCTAGCCCCAGGGCTCTGGGCTGGGAGTCTCTCTTGCACCAGGCCTATGGCAGCCTCTATTTCAGGCCTTTAAAAGCCTGTGGGCATTTTGAGTCCTGGGATACACCAGCAGGGAGCCTCAGGCCCCTCTGTTTCCTTGGGCAGGCTATAGGCTACTTGCCCCAACTTGCCTGAACCCCAGTGCTGCTGCCTGGCACTGCAGTGCTGTGTGGCTATCAGGCCCATGCTGTCCAGGCCTGCAGGCTTTTAAAGGCTACTGCAGGGTGCTGCAGGCTTCAGTCTGGCCTACCAGCTTATAGGCTCAGATGCAGGCAACTTCTGGCTTCTGGGGTCAGCTCCACCTGTCCACAGCTTGATGGCTAGGAAATGGTATTTAGAAGTTTGCTTTTGGGAATTGGCATGTAGGTGAAGTAGATATGCATTAGAACAATGGTTCAGAGCAAAGGCAAGGGTTAATTGATTTCTAAATACCTGTTTGTGACAAAGTTTTCTTCAAGGCCCACTGTGTCTGGTACTGGCAAACAACAAGCAGACACACAGGCTGGGAAATTGAAGACATGTACTACATTGTTCCATAACATGAACAGTGTACCTAAACAGAGATAAGGGACTCTGCAGGTCATAGTGCCAAACTGCAGAGCTCTTGGGATTTCTGGTTTGGTAGATGGACCAAATTAGGAGAACTGGTAAACAGCCAAATTAGGATGTTTGCCTGTGATGGGTTTGTGAAACAAAGAAACATGCTGATAGGACAGAATGTGAACAGTATGACAACCACAGAAAACCAATCGATGATGCCCAGAGATGAAGAGTCATCAAATAAAAGAAAGAATATAAAAGGAGGTATTTCAGAGCAGCAAAGGGTCTCTGAGAGGAGAACCCAAGGCCACCATGGTCAAAGGGCACACCACTAGCTCATCTCACCCACTCCTTTGGCAAGGGGTAGGCCTTGGCCTCTGCACTCCAGGTTGCTGACATCTGATATGAAAGAAAAAACCTCAGGGTGAAGCTTGCATACTGGCCAGCTGTACCATCCCTTTGTGAGCCCTGGGACTGGTAGATATAGCATTGTTTGCATTATTCTTATCTGCTATCACTGTGTATCAATAAAATTAGCTTATTATCAAATGGAGAAGGTGTGGTCAGTCTGAAGGTATGGGTCCACCTGGGACAAGATATCTGGGTTATAAATCCACTGCCAACACAG
>JAGPOW010003395.1:29411334-29424990 GCA_030014935.1 Caiman crocodilus
TTCAGGTGCTTTGGGGCATTATCTCAGCCACAAAGTTGCCAATCCCACAGTGGGTCCTATGCTTGGCACTGCAGGTAACTTCTCAGGCTCAGCAGCACAGGTCCAGATGCACAGAGGCCCAGAGAGCAAGCATGGGGCCCATGATGACCTCGTAATTGCCACCACTCATGCCCACACCTTTACCCACCACCCAGGGTCCCAATTGGTCACAAAAGGAGGCTGGTGAACTCATGATGCTATGTTAAGAGGTGAGGTGCAGTGCTAGTTTGAGTGGGTGGATGCTGCAATGCCCACATCTATGAGGGACTGTGAGGGTAGATGCAGGAGTGCAGGCACAACTGACTGGCATGGCAATACTGCATAAAGATCAAGGCCTGGTGGGCACATTGGGTTGCTATCTCTGAGCACAATCATCTGTCAGGGAATGCCTGCAAGTTCATGCTCTTTATATGGCAACAGACATCCTTGTGCCCTGGGACACAATCTGCAGCTGTGCTGTCTACAGCAATACAGGCAGCCTGCCCAAGCCCCCACCCCAGCCTGACTCCCACAGTAACATATGACAAGTGGAGCGCCCCTTGAGTATCCAACAGCCTGTCCCACTATGCTCCCCAGCTATAGTCTCCACCAACAACTTGGGGACCCCGGACCACTGCTTGCCATGCCAGCTCCACATCCTCAGCTCCTGTCATGAGATGCAGCCATTCATGACACCACCAGCCACCATTAGCACCAGCTCCATCCTGGGCAGGCAGCCCCCGGCCAGACACCTGCATACTGCATCGTTACTTCCAAGCACACTGCATAGAGCTGTATACCACCATTGACAGCTGGAACCTAGTGGAGCTGCCAGCCACAGCAACAATGGCCTTGTGGTAAGGCCCACACTAGGGGGAGAGCCATCTCAACCCCAACTTTTGTCCCTGCTCCTGGCTCCTACCCTAGCCCCTCCTCCCTTCCCCTCCTCCCTGCATTCCCCTGGTTCTGGGTTCTTCCCCACAGTGCACAGGAAGGCAGGAGGCAGTGCAAAATTGTATTGAGCAGCCTATGTTCATACAGCTAGGTGGGCATAGGCCTTTCACACATCAAGGAACATATTGATGCTGGTGGCCAGTGGTGATGTTCTCCTTAGCAGCAAGGGGCAGGGACACATAGTGCAGCCACAGGTAGCCCTTAAGGAAGTGGCAGAGATTGTGGTGCAGCTCAAGCTTGTTCCCCATACCATCATAGCTCAGGATCCTGGGATGGGGCATCATGACCATTAGCAACAGCAGGGTATAGTGTGTTGGGTATGCCTTAGTTTGTGCGAACAGCTCCTCATGCACCACCCAGGGCATGTGCTGCAGTGGCATGCTTGGGAAGCAGCGGTGCTACAGGAGGGGCTGGGGGGAGAAGGCTGACACCTCCCCCAAAAAAACCCTTGTGGATAAGATGGGGACATGGGCAGCTTCTTGCCCTAGTCATCTAGGAGCCCTGTGTCCCCCAAGCCCAGGTGCTATGGGCTGTGCATCACCACAGGCTGGTCTGTCAGGGGAGGGAGGGGCAGTGGTGTCTACAGCAACAATGTGAGAGGGAAAGGAACCAGGGAAAGGAATTTCCCAGACAGAAAACACCTTTCCCCACACATACTTTGGAAGACCAAAGGAACATGGTGAGTAAGAATGGCTGGAAAATCAACTTCTGGAGTGACTGCAGGCTCCAATTGGCCCACAACAGTCTGCACTGCCTATTTCCAGCCCCAGAGAGGGACAGCTTGGGGGAAAGCCTGACATGGAGGTGCAGCAGGGAACTCCCCGCTTAGAGCCACTCAGCTAAGACTGAGGCTGGAGGCTGGTAGCCAATCTGAGGGAAAGAGTGAATGGAGGTCAGAGGAACTTTGAGGCAGATGAGGCAGCAAGATGTTGAGAGAGTGAGATATGAGCACAAACAAGAGGCTTACCTGAAGCAAGCCAGGCTATTTGACAGCTAAACTGGGAGAAAAACTGCAGTGAGAAGGGCATGAACTCTAGGTAACATTTCTCAACTCAGTGTTTAGCTAGAGCTACAAGAGTATCTTTACTTTTGAGTTTCTGATTTTTTTTTCCTTTTCCTTTGATTTTTTTTTTTATGTAGCCTGCAGGGAGTCCAGAAGAGGGTCAAGCGCATGAACAGAGGACATGAGAACAAGTCTTATGAAGAAAGGCTGAGAGCCATGGCACTCTTCAACCTGGAAAAGTGGAGCCTCAGGGGTAATCTGGTGGCAGCCTATAAGCATATAACGAGCATCAGAATCTGGGGGAACACCTGTTCACCAGAGTGCTCCAAGGGATGACAAAATCAAATGGTCACAAACCCCTCCATGACCATTTTAGACTGGACATGAAGAAAAATCTTCCTTCCTATCCAAGCCCCCATGGCCTGGAATAGATTCACTCCAGAGGTGGTGCAAGCACCTACTCTGAACTCATTTAAGAAACATTTGGACCCTTATTTTGCTGGGATCCTTTGACCCTCGCTGACTTCCTGACCCTGGGTCAGGGGGCTGGACTTGATGATCTTCTGAGGTCCCTTCCAGTCCTAATGTCTATGAAATCTATTAAATCTCTGAGTCTCAGGGTTTGAGCTGGCATACACATGGGATGCAGGGAATGGTGGAGCCCCATATTTCCATTTGTTTCTGTTCTTGTGTTACTGTGTCAGGAACACTATTCTGGGGCTTTGGGGGGAGGATTTGAAACATCTTCTCATTGAAATGAACAGCTATCAAAGTCATGGCGGGCAAGATTTTACCAAATGGGAGGGTTTTAGTGGTAATATAGGACCCCTTACCCGCTAAAGCAGAAGAGAAGATATCATACTGGAAGGGTCATAAGCCCTATAGCACTTATAGTTGACATGTGGCAGCAAGTACTGCTAGAAGCCTGTCCTGTCTTACCTTGGGAAGAGTGCGGGGGAGACATGCTGCCTGTGGCCAGCACCCAGCATCCCACTAGCCCCAAGGGAGTGAGCTGGGGGGGTGTAACTGGTGGCTGCGTAGGCCCAGGCCTACCCACCCAACATACTATTGTCCCTGGGCACCTGTGCATGCCTGATCCCTGATGTGAGGCCAGGCAGTTCACAGCCAATGGTACAGAGACTCTTATCTCTTAAATGTTGCAAAATCACACAAACAGCCTCTTTCTTATGACTCTATAGGGCCTGGAGTTGCACACATGGGAGTGGATGCACTTGGCAGCTGGAATGCAACCCCAGGGTTGTTGCTGCCCACATCCAGGGCTCTGCAGATGTGCCAATTCCAGCAGAGGAGGACCCAAGACAGGACCCTCCTCCTGGACCAGGTGGTCATGGTGTTGGAGGACTGGCTGGCAGATTCTCAGTCGTGGAAGGAAGAGGAACTGGCCTGTCAGAACAGGTAACAGGCAGGGGGTGTGGCCCACCAGGACAAGTGGCAGTCAGAGAATGTAGCCCATGAGGTCGTGTGAGACTGGTGCAATGAGATGTGGAACAAGACAGACGAGGAGTTCCTGATGCATCTCCTGGCCCTGGAGCACAAGTGGGCCCAGCTGTGGGTCTCTCCCAGGTTCCATGCAGGTGCAGAGCCAGAGCTGCCTGCAGTGGAGACAAGATCATACACCAGCCCTGCTGGCCCTGGATACTAGCTGCTGGAGGGGGAGCAACTGGAGAGCCAGGGCAGCACTGGCCATTGTCACTCCTGTGTGAGCCCTCCACCTATGGCACTCACCATGATTGTGTATCTGTAGGGGAATGGCCAGAAGCCAGGATGCTGGCCATCCAAGTTCTGCCCCCTAGGTACCCCCACCCCACAGCCCCCCACCTCAGGATGGAACACAAAGGACACTGTACATAGTTTTCACAGGGAAGAAGGTTTTTTATTGTTGGTGAGAGTGTGGATGGTGGAGGGCTGTTTGTTGGGGAGGGAGGGGAGAAAGGAGCTCTGGTGGAGGTGAGGAGAATAAAGACTTGTTCTTGAGAGAAGTGTCTAAAGTGAGCATGGTGCTGTGCATGGGCAGGGAGGGTGGGGGTCCACAGGCAATGGTGCAGGTTGACTAGAGCAGGGAGAGCAGGTGGGTAGAGTGGGGAGTGTGGGATAGAGCTGGTGCTCTGGCCTCTGGTGGTGGGTGCCTTGGCAGGGGTGGCTCTGCATGCCGTGCCTCCTCCACTGAAGCCTCATAGAAGAGTACCCCTTGGGTCTTGCAGATGTTATGCAACAAATAGGTTGTGACAATGACCCAAGAAAGGTTGTTTTTGGTGATTTGGAGGCAGGCATGGGTGGTGAGGGTGTGCCAGTGGCCCCTGAGGTAGCCAAAGGCATGGTCCCCCAGGACATGTATTCTGCTCAGGCAGCAGTTAAAGTGGGTCTGGCAGGGGTCAGCTAGCTGCATGAACTGGGGAGGAGTGGGTAGGCAGGGCCCCCAATGAGAAGGGGCAGGACCACCACAGCACCTAGCTGCAGGTCTGGTACCCCCGGCATGAAGTGCCCACTCTCCACCAGGCTCAGCAGGCCAGAATTCCTGAAGAAGCAGGTGCTGTGGGCACTGCCCATGCAGCTGGTGCTCACGTGCATGAAACCCCATGGTGGTCCACATTTGCTTACAACAGAATGGAGTAAAAGCTCCTCCGGCTGGTCTCTGTGAAGTGAGTATGTGATGGGGACGTGGGTTCTGTCCAGGGCCCCAGTGCACTGGGGGAATTCCAGGGCATGTCCACCACCACCACCACCACCACCAGGAGTTCATGAAGGTTGAGCATGGTGTCTCCCAGCACATCCCGGAGGGTACTGCACACCTCCAGGATGGCCTCCCCAGTGGTGGCTTTGCCCATGCCAAGCAGGTGGCAAAGTACCACAGACTGGCTGGCATGGGCAGCTTGAATAGGGTGAAAGCAAGGTGGGGGCCTGTGGGAAGAAACAGTCACATGCCAATGTCCTGCCACTCCTGGTGTGGGTGGAGCTTCTCCCGAAGATCCCACAAGATGGCACCTGGGCATCCTGAAGGCCTCCAGTCACTGATCATCAACCCAGATGCTCTGGATGACATGTTGCTACCAATCCTGTCTGGCCTGGCAGGTTCAGAGTCAGTGGGGTTGCAGGTCCAGGAGGGTGAGGGTAACCCTGGTGGTGGCATCCTGGAGCCAATCATTGGCTTCCCTGGCAGGTCCAGCCATGTGGATGGGGTCAAGGAGGCACATGAATGGCCGTGGCCCTGAGATGGCACACAGTGGGTAGGCAGGTAGTTGCTGCATGTGGGGGACCAGGAGGAGATGAGACAGCCATGGACTAGGCAGCAGTCAGTGAAGTGGTCCTGCAGCAACAGTGTGGTGGTGAGCAGAAGCATGGGGTGCTGGTCATCACTGCCAAGGGTGTGGGCAGGAGCAGCCATAGTGTGAGGAGGCAGATGTGGTGAGGAGGGCATTGCTACATGCTCCTGGCCAGGGAGGTGGCTGTCCAGAAACATCGAGCGAAGCCATCTTTTCAAGAGGGCTGCAAGCTGCTGGCAGCTGCAGCCAGAACTTGGAGCTCTTCCAAGTGGCAGCAGGGGCCCATTGCAAGGCCCCAGGAAGTGAGAGCAGATTCACAGCAAATCTGCTTCCACTTCCGTGCATATGTAGACACCTGCCCAGTACCAGTTACTCATGAGTAATTTACTCATGAGTAAACTGGCTCCACAGGAAATGGATGTGTAGATGTGCCCTATATAAGTACGTTTCCATTTGTTCATGTACTTCCATTTTATTATATTTTTCTTGTATGCTCCATGGGCCTGAATACAAAGACTTGCACTTAGCCTTAAACCAGGAAGGGGTCTATATTTTGCAAGTCATTTTCCATAAAAATGTGCCAGGCATACTCTGGAAAGTCTTCTCTATAACAGTGTACAGACTACCTCCCATTCCATTCTTAAAAAATATCAGGGTTTTTAGACAAAAATGTGGGGCTTCCTTATGATGTTAATCCATTATGAAAGAATCTGTGTTTATAAAGCCATAATTCCACTGAGGCACAAATCAGAAGTTCTACAAAGTGTCATATCTCTTTACTAGTATAAATTATTGTGTTGTGAGTCTGGTTCTAAAATATAATTCATGCAAAACAGGGTAGTGAAACTCTACCATCAAGGACAAAACAAGTCAATATCATTGTAGGAAGAAGTACTAAGATGCTGGAGTTGTCTCACATCTTTATTAGTGATATGAATCATATTTATGAAGACAATAGAACCTTATAAACAGAAATAATAAAACAGTACATAGTGGTCCATCTAAGACATTCAGTATGACAATGTTATTGCTTCAAAGGATAAGCCTTATAATTAAATAAGGAATGACAGTATATCTAAGTTATTTTTAAAAAAAAACAATGGGTAACAAAAGGTCAACACAAAGAACAATAAAAATTTATTTTGAGAGAGCCACAATAATTATAGTGAATATTTCAAAAAATGGTTAGTCAGAATTGTTCCACAAAACAGCTCTGGTCTTGACCATGCCAGCAATAAAATGATATACAGTGGACACATTACCACATTCCCCTGACTGTGCAGTTGGTACTGCACAGTCATTTAGTACTTGCTTTAGTACTAAATGAGTAACATACTAAATGACTGCACAGTACCTGCCTGGTGGTGCACAGATCATTTTTGACTCTATTGTGCAGTAGCAATGAGCAGTAGCAGCGGCATTACAGTTAGTGCCTTCGACACTACGTCACTGTATCAATAAGCTACGTTGCTATAGCTCTCTTGAAACAGATATACCCAATGAAACAACATGAATCAGGACAGTGAAAAAGTTGTCTTAAATATTATCTTGGTTCTTTCACTTGATAATTTCTGACAACCCCTTCCATTAATGTCCTGTAGCCACTGACTACATCCAGGATTTCATTCCATCCAGAAAGAGCACACACCAACTGCAGAGACTTTCTCAGCCTGACAAAGGGTTTTTAAACCTGAATGCTTGCTAAAATTTTTTCCAACTATTGAAGTTAGTCTAATAAAAGATATCAGATTCATCCAAATAACCTTGTCTGCCTCTTGTAGTCACTGACACATTTTGGCTTCATGTTGACCTGCAGATTCTTCAACATTTTAATATCAGTCATTTTTACTTTCAGAAAATAATTACGTTATTGTTGTCTATGGTATCATTTTTCATACATTAAGTAGTTGCTCATCTGGGCTGTATGTTTATAAATTATGAAGATGCCCACCTGTTACTGATGATAAGAATATTATAAATTCCAATAACAGCATTTATTATTTCATGTTGATCTACAATAAGAACAGAAAAAATAGTATATGTGTGGTATCACATATTAGGCATCACATCTGCCTAATTTCCCCTTGTAAATCTGTTATATGTTTTAAATATTATTCCACAGAAAGAGTAGCTCTTTGCTAAAGACGTCTGGATTCTTTACTTTAAAATCTGACAAATAGCATTGTCCCAGCAAATCATCTGTCTTCATGGTAATCAGATTCCTTCTTAAAATTACAAAAATATCTGATTTGGATGAAGGTTATAGAGGTGTGTCCTTCTGCCCTTCTTGCTTAAGCAAATGATTGCCTGTGGACTGTCCCTGCCACCTTCTCTAGCCACCAGCACACTCAGCTGCCTTCCTGCCACCTTCCTGCATTGCCCCAGGAGCAAGCCAGACCATTCCCAGGCAGGCCCAGGTGGTGAGAAGGTGGCAGCAATGGTGCACAGGGCACTGGAAGCCTGCCAAGCCCAAGCTTCCCCCCATGTCCCCATGCATGGGGCTGCTAGAACCCTACCTGGGCAGCTCTGGTAGGCACCACCACCATGGAGGGAAGGACCAGGGCCCTCCACAGCTCATGGGCCACTTGGCACACTGGCAGCTTGCTCTCCAGCTTCAGGAGATGCAGGCAGGTTCCAGGAGAAAAAAAAAAGGATAAGGACCCCCCCATTATCTACCCACCACCAGTGAAGCCTACTTGCATGAGCTGCCATTGGGTCATGCAGCCCCTGAGCTGTGGGGGGTCCAGTCCTTCCCTCCATGATGGTAGCACCCCTGGGGTTGCCCAGGTAGGGTGCTACCTGGGGGACACCACCACTGCAGAGGGAAGGACCAGGGCCCTCCACAGCTCAGAGGCCATTGACAGGTCACCCTCCAGCCATTCAAGAGGTGAGCTGGCTGCTCTGGGAAAAAATAAAAAAAGGATCCAGCCTCTCACCATTTTTTTTTTCCCAATGAAGCCTGCTCACAGAGGAGAGAGCGGGGGGTGGTGCAGGGGGAGCTGACAGCAGGCTGTCACTCTTCTGTCTCTGTGATGAAAGCCCCTAAATCGAAACAGTGGGTCACAATTAAAGACTCACAAAATTAAAATTGCACTATTTCAATTTAGGGGAACTAAACCCCTCTCACACTGTACAAGTGCCCACATTGTCCAGAATCAACTTCTGATAGTTCAAGCTAAAGGAAGCTAAAATCTAGTGTGTTATTTTTCCTGTTAATGTTGCTATTATGAGGGACCATACTGTCAGTTATCCTCCAGCATATGGACTTGCTATTCTGACAAATCTTAAATTTTCTCTTTCTCTCCAAATATCCATATAGTCACTAAGTTTACCCAAATTTCTGAGACCTTACACAATATGCTCCTACCAGTTTCTATGATCTTATTTCATCTAGCTTCCCCTATTAGCCACATCATTCTACATCAAGGGTTACTAACTCATATCCTTTATACCAATCTACCAGTCACCAACTCCTGCCTGTGCTTACTTTCATGCACTCTCTTCACAGAAAAAAATTCCATTCCCAAATGCTCATATCTGTTCCTCTGTCCTTATTCATTTTCATCCTAAATATTCACTTCTTCTTAAACTCATAAACAATGTTTTCTGCTTCCACAAAAAACAGAAAACAAATGTGCTTAAGACTAAACCCCCAAAAAACATTTTTTCCTCTGGATGTCCTTTTTAAAAGAGAGGCTCATATAAACACAAAAAAGCTGTATCCTCGCATTGATGAACAAAAATCAGTTCACACATGGATTATATCAAATTAGCTTAAGTCAGTTTCTTACTAATTTAGTGTGATGCTAGAGCCGTCATGGTGCAGGATGTATGCAAGTAGTAAGGACTTTTTTTACAGCTATATCTTTAATTGGAACAACTGCATGGTTGGAATAAAGTTGGACAAGTTTTTTAATGCAATGAATTCTTCATTAAGTAATGAATGGAGAATGCACTGCATTCAAAATCTTGTCTAATTTAATTGTAACAATGCAGTTGGTCCATTAAAGATATCACCCTAAAAAAAATCCTTGCCTCTTACCAATTTATCTACATTAATAGAAGCCAGGCATAAACCAATTTAAGTGCATCTATGTGGCTGATTGTACTGGTTCAGCTAAATTTAAAAGAAGGATCATCAAACAATTACAGCCTATACTTGAAAAGGACCAGAACTCAAGAGAAATACTCCTAGCTTTCCTGCTTCTGGATTTCAGACAGACCCATAATCTTGTGCAACTCATCATCAAAAGCAAACTCCCTTCTGATCATGAAACCCAACCATGCCTCAATAATAAACGTAAAATCTGTCAACTCCTCTCTTCTGCCACAATAATCAACAACCCTCATAATTAAAGTTTTGGAATCTATGGTTCCCACATATGTCTATCAGAGAATGTAGTATACCTTATCCAGTGTACCAAATGCCTTCAACAAAACTATTTGGATGAAACTAGACAAAAACTATGAAACAGGATGTGTCTACATGTGCTTTTACACATGTCTAAACTTAATGCACACTAAACTAATGCACATTAAGGCAATTTAGGTGCATGTCTACATGTCTATGTGTCCACACACTAATGCACATTAATGTGAGTATGCAGATCGACTTTCGGCTAAAGTTACTCCCAAAACAATGGATGCACACCATGCTAATGAGCATTAGCATATCTACACATTTGCTAATGTTATTTAGCTATTTGCACATAAATTTGATATCTGTTTTATGAAGGTATCAAATTTAGGCTCAACTCGCCTTAAATCACCACTTTTAAGGAGCATTAAGGGCACACATGTGCCCTTAATGAACCCTTAATGTGCCTTAAATTGAGCTAATGCACATTAAATGTGCACATGTAGACACACCCAGAATGAACTATCACAGAGAAAAAAAATAATGACGGAGACAGCAGGACACAGGTAGGAGGATATTTTCCACAGAAAAAGCACTCCCTTACTGACCTCATGGTGCTTGGGCTCAAGGAAAATCTACAAAACACTTAAAAAAAACCCCGCTAGTGAACAAAAAGTTTTTGGTTTACTCAACACTAAGTACCCAGGATTTAACACAAGCATTGATTTCATGGCTGTTTATAATCTATTCAAAACCCTAATTTTTCTGCCTTCTACATGTAATAATGATCGCTATTTAACTCTGGGTTTTTTTCTCAGAAACCTGTGGAATGGTAGAGTGGTCCCTCCAAGATATATAGTTGGTTCAATAAAAGATATCCTCTTGTAAACTGGTTTGATTTTTGTATGTAGACAGACCCTTAGATTGGAAGTGCCTCAGGACAAGATTTTGTTTCTGTTACACTTTGTGCAGGATTGAGGTAATAACTAATCCTTAACAAATAGTAAAGCAGCAAAGAACATACTCATATACTCATAGACTAATATATGCTTAAACACTCTGAAACATAGATTTTCTGATGAATTATCTTTGCTCCTACATTCAGTTTCCCTAAGATTTCTTTTTCTCTTTACTGTTGAATTCTTCATAGTCTGTGTGCAATATATTTTATTCAGTACCTTCAGGTTTGTATTTTGAAGCGATGAAAAAATTGTCCTGATCTTTTGACCAAATCCCAGGACAAAACATCAGCTTAGAGGGAAAATATCATCATCAGTAAATAAAAAATAGCACAGCACTGCCTGTAGAGGTTTGTGACCTCATTTTGAGAAGCTGAAACATATATACCATGTCATTTCTGAGTAAAACAAAAATATTAAACATTTTAGAATCATTAAGTCTTGGGTCTTCCAGGATTCCACCACTGAATTCTAGCAATGCCATGGTGTTATTTACTTTTGATTTATAAAGAAATCAGCTCAGTCATCTGCCGTGAAACTATTCAGAGTTCTGGAAGCTGGGGGCCAAGACTAAGAATAGAGCTAAAAAGCCATCAGTGGGCCAAGGTACTTGATAGAGACAGATAGGAAGTTTGAGTGCCCCTTCAGAGGAACTTTTCCCATTTTAAGCCTTTCATAGAAATTATTTTTGTTACTTGGTTAGTATAGTCCATTTACTCTAAGGTGGGAATTTCACCTCTTTTCACTTGTAGGACTGCTTCCTTCATTTTGGCCTGCAGTTCTGGCTTCCCTGTCATTGTGTGTTAATTTTTCTTGCTCTCTCTATTTTCCAAGCTCCTGCTTTAATCAGAAGGATGAGAACAAGCTATGTTCATTAGTCTGGATGAACCTCTTCTGGCCTAGCAGAGAGAGCACTGCTGTCTGGACCCCATGGAAATAGATATAGCCTATTAATTTTTCAGCTAATTGCTTTTGCAACCAACATAAGTTTATCAGCAGTAAGAGAAGATTTACTTTGTATCCTAAGAGCAGCTTGCTCTAAATTTACTAGCCTGAGAACATGCTTTATTCTGAGTTTCCTGGCATAACATATTTATAGTTCATATTATTGTTCACAAATCTCTGACTTTACTGTTTAAATAAAAACCTGACTTAGAACAGACCAGGATAAATAAAACGTGAATCTCCTACTGGCAAAAGCTATAGACTTTGCTACATCTGCATTCATTTTCCTATATGTATCTGAGAGTGAAAAATGAATGCCTGTGTAGGTGTGAGAAAAGGTGGGGGAGTCATTATTAATAACAAAATTAATAATTCATTTTATTTTTATAAAGATCAAAATATACCCCACTTCAGAGCGATGAAAGACAGGCAATCCAAGCAGCAAAGGTGAAAAGTGACTTCTTGATAACAAGAAATTCACAGAGATTCTTTTCATTATAAATCAGGCTAAATTTATTCAGCAGTAATCTATAAACATGAAATATCAAAAAGAATGGAACACCACCCCAGCCTGATACAATAAAGAGATTTGCAGTAGAAAACATCTTACATTGTTATAAGAAAATAAGAATATAAGATTCTTATAAGAAAATAAGAATATAAGAAGTTCCATATTGGGTCATACCAATGGGTCACCTGTCTCAGTATCCTATCTCAAGTAGTGGTAGTAGTAAATGCTTTAGAGAAGGGATTTTCAACTTTTTTTAGTAAGTATGCCCCCAGTGGCCGGACATGGAGTGGGGATGGGGGAGAGAAGGTGGCACAGCCAGATGTGGAGTGGTGGCAGCGTGGGGTTGTGGGTGGCAGTGGTGGTCGCAGAGTCTGAGCTTCCCCCCACAAATCCAGCTGGCCAGGCAGTTCCTATGTGGCCCACAGAGGGACACCACTGCCCAGCCCCACGCTGGCCTGGCTCCTGGAAGATGGCTACGCGGGGTGGAGGGTGGCAGCACTCCATCCCTATCCACCTGCATGTACCTCCGAGGGCCTTCCCATGTATCCCAGGGGTATGTATACCCCCAGTTGACAACCCCTGTTTTAGAGGCATCTATCATTGCTAGCTTAATTAGGGGCTAGGGTTGTGTGGGTGCCAAGGTACCCACACAAGGTTTCACGCCACAGCAAAAGCGCTCATGGCGTGGCCTGTCAGATTCCAATGAATCTGTGAATTCTGCTAAATACCTTGTCACAGGACATGAGAAAGGAAAATTTTGGTATGTCAGAGGATACATCCCTGATTCTTGTATTTAATAGCTATTAATGGACCTAATTTCCATGAATATATCTAATCCTTTTCTCAACTTGGGTATACTATGTGCCTCTAAGGGCCTGTCACACATTTTCTTGTGACAGCTGCAAATTATTGGAATGTTGTGATATATTAAAGTAAACACATGTAAGGGAAGTATCACATGTTCACTCGAAACATTTATAGATCTTTGGAATACAGTGACCTTTTAGAATAAGTACATGTTGGAAGATAACATTTTCCTCAAAGAGGACAGACTTGCAATGCCACAAGGCCTGAAGAAGAATGTCTTGCATTCAAAAGCTCATCTAACTCTATCCCAAATATGCAGTTGGTCTAATAAAAGATACCACCCTAAGAAATCCTTGACTCTCACATAATGCAACGAGGGCATTTAACACATGCTAAACTGCTTGAACATGCAGTTGAGTTGAGTTTTAACTGCACTTAGTAAGTGTTAATTTGAATGTGTGACATCACTCTAAATGTGCAACAAGGTCCACAAGATAATTACATGCTGCATAAAAAGTACCCTTTCTGTGAAGTAGTGTTTCCTAATGTCCAACCTAAATGTGCTCTCCAGTAACTTGTAACCATTGGTCCTAGTTACCCCTGGTGGTGCCCGGGAAAAAAGAACCTGCCCTATTTCCTGCTGATCTCCCCTCAGCAATTTATAGGCAGCCACCAGGTCCCCCCTCAGCCTCTGTTTACTGAGGCTGAACAGGTTCACGTCGCTCAGACGCTCCTCATAAGGCCTATCCTGCTGCCCACATATCAATCTAGTGGCCCTCCTCTAGACCCTCTCGAGGCCGTCCACATCCCTCTTGAAGTGC
>JAGPOW010003395.1:29425090-29449192 GCA_030014935.1 Caiman crocodilus
CCTCTGGTTGGGTGGTCTGTAGCAGACACCCACCATTAAGTCCCTTTCCCCTTGTCCTCCTTGCAGCCTGACCCAAATTGATTCCACCTGGTCCTCAGTTGCCTCCAAGTTGACTCTCGAAGCAGAGAAACGCTCTTTGACATAAAGTGCGACCCCTCCACCTCTTTTCCCCATCCTGTCCTTCCTGAAAAGGGCATAGCCATCGATTCTTATGGCCCGCTCATGGGTCAGGTCCCACCAGGTTTCCATGAGCCCAACCAAATCTGGGTCTTCCATAGCCACCAGGAGAGACAGCTCCTCCTGCTTACCTCCTATGCTGCGAGCATTTGTATAGAGGCATTTAAGGCTACCCACTGCCGCCTCTCCCTCTCCACTTGTTTCCCCCAAGCTACAACCACATACACTCGCCTGACTCACCTGGCTCAACGGTAGAGCGTCCTCTCCACTCCTGGCAGGCCCATCCCCCGGCAAAGCTAGTTTAAAGCGTGCCGCATGATATCAGCCAACCTAGAAGAAAAGAAATGCTTACCTTTAGGCGATCGGTGAAGTCCATCCTCTGCCAACATGCTCTGCGTAGAGAAATGCGGGCTATGATCGAAGAATCTGAAGCTCTCATCATAACACCAACCCCAAAGGTGCTGGTTTACAGCTGTGATACACGCCTCATGTTGCCTTTCCCGTTGACTCACCTGCAGAATGGAAGAAAACACCACCTGCGATCCAAACACCTTGAGCTCTCTTCCAAGAGCCTTGAAGTCTTCAATGATGTCCTCTGGCTGGCCATTAGAAACGTTGTTGGTCCCCACGTGGACTACCACTAACAGATAGTAATCAGTGGGCCTAACAATCTTCCAGAAAACCCGGCGAGCTCTGGCCTAGATTTACTCTGGCATGAACTAATCTGGGGTAAGCATTTTTGGACAGGAGTCTAAACACGTGGAATTTAGAGAGCAGATTTGCACCAAGTTTTCTGCAGTCCTGCAACGGGCCCCTGCCACTACTGGGGGGAGCTCCAGGCTACCTCTGGGTACTAGACCAGGGGCTGGCAGGGTTCATGGCCCTAGGGAAAATGTCACTCTGCCCTGGCAGCAGGGAGCTCCTGGCCCTGGCTCCCCAATCAAAGGCAGAGAACTTGGAAAGAGCTGCAGAGGAAGGGCAGGTTCTAGCACATTGCAGCTGGGATCAACTGATAGAGCAACTGCTAGCTGCCCCAAGAGAAGATTGGGGCGGGGGCTGGGACCTACCCCACCCCTTAAGTCCCTTCCAAGCCCTATGCCTCAATCACCCAACTGGTGTACAGGGCTGGGACTTGTCTCTGACCAGGTCAATTCCCAGCCCCTGCTCTGCGTGCTGGGTAGAGGCTGGGTAGCATAGGTGGTGGAAGGTTGGAGCTAACAGAGGTCTAGTCCCCACAAAATAGGCTGATGAGAGTGGCTCCAGCACCACTGCTGCTGCAGCACAACTCCCAGAGCTCCCACCGCATGATCTTCCACCACCGTGCATATAGCACAATTGTGCACTCTGATTGCAAGGCTGGTGCTTGGAGACTCTTATCTCTCAGCCTCAGCTCTGCTGTCATGAGGCTTAGGTTGGGAGACCCTTATCATCCAGCACTGGTAAGTGCTGTCAGTGCTGTAACTTAATTCATGTGGGCTTTACACATGATGTACTTGGAGGTAATATGAAATTTGAATTAAATGTAGAATTATTGCAATTAGATGCTGGATAAAGTATCAGTGGCTGCATCTACACAAGGTGCTGACTGTGCAGTAGCTTATTATCACTGCACAATAGTGTCATGTGGCACGAAGCATGACATGATGCTACTGCACAGTAGTAATAAGCTACTGCACAGTTAGATGCATAGATGTTTGAGTTGGAAGGAACCTCAGTAGATCATTGAGTCTGACCCTCTGCCCTGAGCAGGAAAGAGTGGTGGAGTCAGACGACTCCAGCCAGGTGCATGTCCAGCCTTCTCTTAAAGACCCCCCAAGGTAGGGGAGAAAGCCACCTCCCTTGGGAGCCCATTCCAGATTCTGGCAACCCTTACTGTAAAGAAGTTCTTCCTAATGTCTGACCTAAATCTGCTCTCCATCAGTCTGTGGCCTTTGTTCCTAGTTACTCCAAGGGGTATATTGGTAAACACAGCATCTCCTATTCCTTGCTGTCCCTCCTACCCCCACAGTGAATTTGTAGGTGGCCACAACATCACCTCTCAGCCTTCTCTCACAAAGGCTGAAGAGATCCGGGGATCTTGATCTCTCCTTGTAGGGCTTTGCTTTCATGTCCCTAACCACATGAGTGGCCTTCCTCTGAACCCTCTTGAGGTTGTCCACGTTCCTTTTGAAGTGTGGAACCCAAAACTGGATGCAGTATTCTAACTGCAGCCTGACCAATGCTGCATAGAGGGAAAGTATCACCTCCTGGGACCTGTTTGTCATGCACCTGCTAATGCATGATAAAGTGTGGTTAGCTTTACTGATTGATTCATTACATTGATGATTCATGTTCGTCTTGGTATCTACAATGACTCTTAGATCCCTTTCCACAGCTGTGCTGCTGAGAAGATCATCCCCCAGCCTGTAAGTGTGTTGGTGATTCCTTCTCCCTAGGTGCAGCACTTTGTATTTGTTCTTGTTGAACTTGTTGTTAGTGTCACCAAGAAGCTGTTCAGGGATGGTATGGTGCAGTAATGCCAGTTACTGCATACTCATTTAGTAGTTGTGTATGTAAGTGCTAAATGACTGTGCAGTAACAACTGTGCAGTCTGCGTCTCATGTAGACATGGCCAGTAACCATCAATGTGAACTCTCCATAGAGATCATAGAAAACTTCGTGGTGTATTACAGTATTAAATTACCTTCTTTCATTTTTTTGGCTGGCAAGCTGTGAGATAAAAGAATGTCTTATTTCACGTGCTACCTTGAATAAGACTTTTCCTAGTGAATATCATTAATGTATGTTTTGGTCATTGAAATGGGGTCTGGTTTTGGTGAAGCTACACCAAACCCATACCCATACGACTATATAACATATGTTGGAGGTTGAAAACAGATGACTTTCTAGATTGTACATTGAAGTGAAAGAACAAATCCAAAGGTTCAGTTCTATATACATCCATCTGTGTATAACTCCCACTGTCTTTAATAGGAATGATGTCTGTGCATTAGCAGCAGCGGAGGATCCAGGATTTGGCAAAGGAGAGTGCAGGAGCGATAACCCATGCTGCAGTGGTGGCTGCATTCCTGTTCCCAGCTTCCGGCTCCCCATTCCACTAACCAGGAAAAGACCACATTGGGATGGGAGCCTCTGGGAAATTTTTAAAGACCCTATAAGCAGCTAAGAATCCCTTCTTCTTTTCCTCCATTCTCAGAGGCATGTCCTCACCCCTTCTGTTCCCCTCTTCCCCCACTCACTGCTGTTGCTTTCTCTATTATGTGGGGGTGAGGGAAACTTCAGAGCCCAGGTCCATACACAGCCTAGCTGGAGAAGGCAGAAGCTGCGCTGAAGCTTCCCCTTCCCCTTCCCCTAGTGGGGAAAGCAGCAGCAGCAGGCAGAGGAAAGGGAAAGGATATGGAGAAAGGGAAGGGGACATGCTTCTGAGCCTGGAGGCAAAGGAAGGTGGTATTCTCATCTGCTTTGGAGATTTGAAAAAGTCCCAGTGTTTTCAGAGGTGTGTTCCCATCTGAAAGTGTGTGTGTGTGTGTGTGTGCACGCGCGCATGTGTGCGCACGTGGCGGGGGGTTGCAACCACACCGCTACACTTCCTTTGGACCCAACATTGATCAGCTGCATAACAGACCACAAAAGTCTTATCATTGTAAAACAGAAGCTATTTCCTTAGAATAACCTCACCAGGACCTCATTTGTCTCAAAATTTCCTTTCATATAGTAGCGAAGAGGCTATACATAGGAGATGCTTGCTTATAGGAAGTAAAACTCTTGGCTAATAATTGAAGGTTGGGTAAAGGAATTCGGGGTTTGGGGAGGAAAGATACAGAGGAAAGAATGCAAGTAAAAGACTAATAATAAATCAGATATTATCTAACAGTCAGGACAGGAGAGGAAAAGCTCCCAAAGCAATATCAGATCATTTATAACAATCTCATTTTAATGAGGCATCCTGTGGGTTCAAAATAGATGATCTGGCATTTATTCTAAATAACGGATAAAAGATTATTTGGTTTTAGAAATATAAAGAACTCATAGATCTTCTGCACCAAAGTGTAATTTTTTAAAGGACTTTTTATTGTCAGAGAAAAACATTCAATATACTTACAATGTGTAAATATTTCTTAATTTTGAAATGAGATTCCAAAATTAATTGGGTGATTAATTCTATTGTTGCTATGAAATACCTTCTTCTTAACCTTTTCATTTCAGTGTTCTTACATCAGCTGAACTGGAGCTGGAACATTTTATATGTTGTGTTGTCACTTGAGAGTACAGTCCCACATTATACCGAATTATGGAAGTGAATTAAAATGTCTCTGAAAAAGAATAATTCACTGTAGTGAAATTATTAGTTTCCTGGTTCCTTGTGGTGAGAGACTGTTTTGCATCACTGCTGATATCAGCAAATCTGAGAAGAATACACAGTCCTTCACTGGTACATAATATCATCTGGAACAGATTGGAATGGCAGAACTATTCAAGTATAGGCAGCAAAATAACATTTATTCATGAATATCATAAGCATTTTTCTCCTCACAGTGCCTTTGTAACTAGTACAATATTGTGACCTTTTTTCCTTAACACACTTTGTTTTGGTTGTGTTCCCAGCAGTTCTATGATCCTTCAGATTATGTTATGGTATGTGACAGGATTTATCAGTCATCTGAACTAGACTGAACAAAGTAGCTGTGCCACTGGATTCTGATGTTATGAATTCTTTGTACTTTTATTCTGAAAAGTCTGAAAGCAGAATTAGATCTAATGTATTCTATAGAATGATAGTTACAATGAGTCTGAGGCATCCTTTAAGCCCCTGAGCCTTTTCCTGGAAAATCTACAGTAGCTCCTTTATTCCTTGGAAAAACGTTAGAAGGTGTTTTAGGGCACGTACAGACATTACACATAGACCAGTCATTGTGGCTGTAGAATGATCTAAATCTGTAACCATGGAGAAGTCTGGTGCATGTTGGACAGGTATAAAAATGGCACAAGTGACCTAAGACAGACCTCATGTGAGGTACACTTAGTTGAGATTAATTCAGGTTAGTCTTGTGTATTGAACTGTGTATTGTTCTCTTATTGATTTAAGTTAGATTGCTGTTCTCTGGCATCCAGGCCTGCTTAGCAACCCTCCCTATCCTCCCTCACAAGGAAGTGCACTAGCATTCAGCCTTCAGTCAGCTGCTTTGGCCAAACACACAGCAGGCATCACCCCCAGGCTGTCTCAGTGCTGAGCAAGCACAGCGCCTTTCCCTTGCCCTGCCTCCAGCCTCCAGCCATCTCCTCAGCCACAAGTAGGCAGTGGTAGGGAAGTGAAGCATCTGTGTCCCCTGCATGAGTCCTGGGATGTGGGCATCTGAGCCCCTGGGCCATGCCCCCACACCCTCAGCAACCTGTCACTAAGCACCCCAACACATAGACCCCAACATGATATTGTTGGATATTGTAAACCTTGACTTCCAAAAAGCCTTTGATCTGGTATCCCACAATATTCTCATGAGAAAACTGGAAGATAGTGGGCTTAACTGTGAGATGGTTAGGTGGGTATGAATCTGGCTACAGAGTAGGAACCAGAGTGTCCTAATGAATGTATCTGTGTTGTCTTGGCAAGAAGTGGGCAATGGTGTCTCACAGGGACTGGTGCTTAGTTCTGTACTTTTCAACATCTTCATTGATGATTTGGATAAGGGGGTGAATAGCTCACTGTCCAAGTTCTCAGAAAACACCAAGTTACGGGGAAGTGTGGTTACATTTGAAGATAGGCCAGAGATACAGGTGTGTGTAGATAGGCTAGCAAGGTGGGCAAGTCAGAACCAGGAGAAGTTCAATGTCAAGAAATGTAAAGTGCTCCACCTGGGGACAAACAATCTCCTGCATACCTACAGATTTGGCAGCACCAACCTGACCAGCACTATGAATGAAAGAGACCTGGGGGTAATAATAGACCACAGCATGAATATGAGTCAGCAGTGTGACTGTTGCCAGCAGGGCAAATAATACTCTGGCATGCATCAATTGATGCATCTCCAGCAAGACCAAGGAGGTGATTTTTCTGCTTTACTCATCACTGGTGAGACCCCCAACTGGAGTACTGTGTCCAGTTTTGGGTGCCACACTGTTACAAGGATGTGGTCCAACTTGAGAAAGTCCAGAGAAGAGCCACCCATATGATCAGAGACTTTCATAGCAAGCCATACAAGGAAAGGCTGAGGGACCTAGGACTCTTCAGCCTGAAAAAGAGAAGGCTGAGAGGAGACTCGGTAGCAGCTTATTGTTACATCAAGGGAGTACATCGAGGGCTCAGTGAACAACTATTCACCAGGGCACCCTTGGAAAGAACCAGTAGTAATGGCCACAAACTCCTGGAAGACCATTTCAGGCTCAGCATTAGGAAAAACTTCTTCACAGTTACAGTATCCAGATTGTGGAATAAGCTCCCTCCAGAGGTGGTGCAATTGCCTATCCTGGAAATCTTCAAAAGGACACTAGATAGTCAACTTGCTGGGGACATCTGACCCCACCTGTCTTTCCTGCCTGGTGCAAGGGGCTGCACCTGATGACCTTCTGAAGTCCCTTCCAGCCTTACAGTCTATGAATCTATGAATCTATGATCCCCAGGAAAAGCCTGATTCTTGGGCACAGATTGTACACACAGCCAGGGATTCTCATGCCCCTATCCCTCCACAAGGCCCTATGGGACTTGACTTGGGCACCTACAAACTCAGCCAGGTAGCCCCCAAATGGCTCTATGGTTGGACACAGCCCCATGGACCCTGACCGTGGCATCTGTGCATCTCAAAGGCCAGAGCCAGGCACCCTGCCACCTGGAGCCCAGCATAGATTGATCACCCTGAGTGGGAGCCAGTGCAGGTGGCTCACCTATGGTGAGTTGGGGCAGCAGGGGTAAAATATCAGGACTGAGTCTGAATAGAGGTGATCCTGTGAACTCCATGGCTCAGCCATCACTGGCATGTACTCAGGTCACATGCACTTAGGGTGCTGCAAAGGTTTCTTGGCCCACAGCTACAGGTTCCAGAGTACTAGAACTGGAGAAGGGGACACTGAACATTCATGCTTGAACAAGGAGGCAGATGTCTTGAAAACTTAGGAGCAGGTGGGGTGTGGCCAACTGCCTTGGTGTTGCAGGTAGAGAACCCTGAAAATTTCCAGGCTGGGTCATGGGGTGTGGACAGCATCATGAGAGCATCTGCTGGAAGCCTCTGGAAAATTTGAAGTCATAGGGGTGGCCTGGCTAGTGGAAAGTCAGGAACTCTGAGCAGAAGCTGCACCCAACTGGAGACCCATGTGCTGGGACCCACAACTATGTGCACACACTATTCCTTCTATTCATCCACCTCTCCATAGCCACACCTCACACGCCTGAAGACATAGGTACCCCCACAGAACATTGAAGACCCAGTCTCATCTTCCTCCAGTACCCAAGTCTGGTTACACAACTAGGGCCATGAAGAGATGAAGAATCTCATCTTCATCAGGGGTGAAAAGGAGACCCAGCACCAGCTCCACAATGGACACTCCAATGGGGAGGTGCATTGCCTAACAGATACAAGCACAGGGACACAACAAGGACTAGGTGCAGTGCTAGGCCAAGACTAAAGGGATGACGATCCATTACATGTGTATGCATGATTCCAATTAAAAGTCTGGGGATAGGTGGCACAGCATGTCCTTCTATGAGGAGCTGTCCTGCTTCCTCACCATGGCCAAGGTTATCACCATCCTACACATCTATGGTAACACTGGAGACAAAAAGAGTCACTGGCAGGGACCCACTACAGAAGGAGGCACAAGAAGGCCTCAGGATGATGGGACAACCAGATTCCCAGGATCAGGTCTCTGAGGGATTCATCCTTTCCCTCCCCAGCAACCCATCCCAGAACCACTGAAGGTGGCACAGCTGCATGAGGGATGTCTGTAGGGGGTGTCAAAAAACAAGGAGGAGATACTGTAGATCTTGGGTGCTGCCTCTGAGTACTGAGCATGCACAATTAATTCTTGGCACTACAGCAGCAGCATGAGCAGGGACTCTAGATATGGAAGGGGAAAATTCTAAGGCTGGAGGGATGCCCGCACCCAGGCTGATAAGGTGCAGGAGTGAGGGCTTGAGTTTCATAGTTTTCATAGAGTTCATAGACATTAGGGACTGGAAGGGACCTCATGAGGCCATTGAGTTCATCCCCCTTGTTCCAGACCCTGGACACTTACACTGTAAATAACTTTTTTCTTATGTCTAATCTAAATTGGCCTTCCTGGAATTTATGGCCATTAGGCCTTGTTATCCCTTGGGGAGCTCTGGTGAATAGCTGTTCTCCCAGGTCCTTATGTACCCCTCGTGTATAATTGTAGGTTTCCACCAAGTCCCCTCTGAGCCTTCTTTTCTCCAGACTGAAGAGTCCTAAATCCCTCAGCCTCTCCTCATATGGCCTTCCCTCCAGGCCTTGGATCATATGAGTGACTCTCCTCTGGACTCCCTCAAGCTTCTCCACAGCCTTCCTGAAGTTGGGGAGGCGGGCAATACTGACCCAGGACAAGAGGAGTAGGGTGAGGGAGCCGTTGACCCAAAGCCCATGTAAGCCAAAAGGCCCCTGGTGGTTTCTGGTCCTGTGAGTAGTGGCTGGTGAAGAGTGTGATATCAAGGTGCCTAGGACCTGGGACCTGAAGCCTGAGGCCAGGGCGATTCATTACATCACCTTCTTCTCTGTGCTTATCTACACTCCCCAACCTTGGCTGTCACCTTATGTACACAGGACCCCAAATGGTTCTAGGACAACCCTGGTGGGGTGCAGGAACACTCAGAACCAGGGAGAGAGTTCAGTCCACAAGTCCACTGTGCCAGGCTATCACTGGGACAACAGTTAGCACTGGAGCCCACCTGCCTCAGCTCATTCATTCACCAAGAGTGGGGACTGAAGTGAAGCTTTTTGATCCCTGAAACCATCTCATGGCCCAGGTCCCACTGTAAGGGAGTGTCCCAGCCATGGCAGGACTGGTTAGCCCCTAAGCTCCATCTTGCTGTGTGAGGTGGGTCCCAGGCATGGATAAGGATCATGGGGCCAGTGTCCCTAAAGCAGGAGTCTGAGACCTGGGGGAAAGGAATGAGGGGGTGGAAATCCCATGATAGAGTGCCAGCAGTCCATGGCCCTTTCTATGGTGATGCCTTCTCCTCTTCAGCTGCCTTCCCACACCACCCTTCATCTACCTCCCCACCAACCCTGTCTCCACAGGCAGTGGGTCTCAGGCAGTGGGTCCAGGACCACCCACCTGTCCAGCTCCTACATGGAGAAGTCCCTGGTTTTCACAAGCCTGGAATCAGTGTTCCATGTCTAAAGCCCCCTTTCCTGTGCCTCCCCTCCAAGTTTGTGTTGAGTTCTTCCTTGATCCCAACCCTGTCCCCACTCCTCAAAGTTATTTTACCCCTTTCACAAACCTCTCTCCACCCCTGTCTCCACCCCTTGCATCAACGGGAAGAAGAACCAAGTTCTAATATAGGCGGTGTTCAACATGATTTCCTCAACAAAAGCAAGAAAAGCTTGGCAAGTGCAGCATTGTAAACTGAAGCTCATCTCTTCCTCATACTGCATTCCTTCTTATCCCTGTGTGTTACCCTTGAGGGAGTGGGTGGGGGAGAAATGGTGTCCAGGCAGCCAGGGTTATAAGTGGTGCTGCCCAGGAGAAGCCTGAGGCAGGAGATCCATCGACCAGTGCTAACACAGAGGCACTCAGGTACTCAAAGCCTTTCGGCCCTACTCATCTGGGGAGCATACCCAGTCCCAAAGGACCAGGAAGTAGTCAGACAGGGCTTCTTGGTTGTTAATGATACTTTGCAAGATGATGAAGTAGCCCTCATGGTTGATGAATACCTTGGCTTTCTAGGGCAGGGAGAGGATGGGGATGTGGGTGCAGTCTACAGCTCCTATTCAGTTGGGGAAGCCCTTGTAGTAGAAGCCAGCAACTATTTCTTGCAGGTTGACAAGGCAGATGAAGCATCCTGGATGACCAGGTGCACCCCCCCCAGGCAGCCTTTGCAGCCATGGTTTTGACCACGCAAAATTGATTAGCAATTTAGTGGTAACTGCCAGGGGTGGCCAGCTTCATGATGGCGATGGCTACCCACTTCTCCAGAGTGACAGGTGGTCACATGCCAATGTCTTGGTATGCTATGTGTGGGAGGGGGGGATCAATTCTTCCTCCAGCTTTTTGAATATCTGTACTTGGCCTTAAAATGTACCCTTCAAGCCAGGGCATCCAATATTATTATGGTGATTGCATTCCTATGCATCCTCAAACAATGACAGAATTCATCTTCCCTTTTGCCCCAATCATTTTTATTACAGAAATTGAAAGGCACCTTTCAAATGATGCAGAGGACTGCAATAAGATAAAGGACACTCTTGTAGTTAAGACAGCTGGATTCTATCTTGTTTCAGAGTTCCTAAGTCATGCTGGGCCATAGACTCCAACCAAATTTTCACAGATGGCCATATTCATGTGGTAGGACTAAATCGAACCTTATTCACTTTCTGAAGAACATAGGTATTTTGGAGCCTTTATGAAGGTCTTCTCATTTTCTTGGTCTCACCCTCTTAATTTAATCCAAAATCACAGATCATAATAAAGAAAGCCTGGAAGTTTTCCTTCTCAATGACTTTTACCAGAAATGTATTTTCCAAAGTCCAGATTTTCCACAGGAAATTTTCATTGTTGCTGTAATATTTTGACATCTGCTTTGGGGAAAGGAAAAGAATAAAACCCTATAGGATACTTAGTTCTGTGCTGATTTGATCTAAATTAAATAGTTCAGTTTGCTGAGCTGCCCTGTATTGTTGCATGATACCACTGTACACTATACCAAAAGATTGCTGATATTTTCTCTGTGCAGTATTACAAGGATTTCTATGAGACCTTTGTATTAATAGTCAGTTTGTGAAAGGACTGCACAGTGTTTTATGTCAACAAGTCATATAAAGCGTCAGCAAGTATATTTTGAAACTTTAGGCACGTACAGCATGCTTGGAGAACATTAATGCACTTAAACTCCTAAAATTAGGCCTTGAGTGATTCCTGACATTGAAAGGAAAAAAATTGATTAATCTTGTGTATTTTTCTTCAAATAAAGTCATTAATCAAGCTGATATTTTTATAAGTACTGTAAATGGTTCTTTTGATGCTGAAAAAATAAGTTTTTATAGTCTCCTAATGAAAGTGGCTAGTGTTATAAGGAATATTTTATGGTCCCATATGGTGCCCAATAGCCAATTTTCTAAGGTCAGACATCTGTGACATAAAGCTCCTTGTCTTGTTAAGCAGTTTCTGCATGTTTTTCCTCTAGGTATACTTACATGTACTTGCTAATTAAGACAATGTCATAAGGGTAACTCTGTGCACTGAGTCCTAATGTGGAAACCTTAAAACTGTTATAAAATACAAACTTTATAAAATGCCAGTCCCACTCTGTTAAACCTCAGACTAAGAATAAATGGCCTCACTCCTTTGTAATCAATGCAGTAGCTTCTGGTTTCACTTGATCTGAATTTGTCCCTAGGATGTACATTTATATTTCTGTGTTTCATCTCTAATTTGTCTGCAAATGCTCTGGTGGTACTGTCTATGTTTTGGAGAAGAGTCTAGTGGTTACAGCACAGAACCAAGAAGCAGGAGGCTTCAGTTTAATACAAAGCCATATCACCTATAGACTTGGTACCATAAGCACCAGACTTGAATCATACTTTTTCTGGCTTCATAAATCTACCACCTCTTACTGTAGAGTAGCACAGCTTCCAAAGAGGTGTACAGGCTGCCAGCACTTGCAGTAGCATCAAGGTCAGGGCACTTACCTGGATTCTACTCCTTTCAGGCTTGGGAGTTAATTCAGCTCTTGCATATCCTGGGTGACAGTCCTAATCATTAGACTATTATATCACATATGAACACTTCCTTTGTCTATGTTATATAAGGAAAACAGTGAGTTAGTCCATAGTTTCTCAACCTGTGGTATGTGTACCCCTGGGGGTATGCAAGACACAGGCAGGGTGTACGTGGGTACCCCAACACTCTCTCTCACCCTCTTTTCCTCTCAAAACTATGGCAAAAAAATTGGTTCAATTTAAAAAAATGAATTCCCCAGTAATAATTTGGTGTTCAGCCCTTCTAGCTTTGCCCAACATCACCTCTAGCCCAGGTACACACTTGAGTTGTGCATCCCTGGTGTAAAAGGTGGCAATCCTACCAACACCAGATCAGACATCTGTCATATCATGGCCTTATATACATAGCCTTTCTTCCAATATATGGCACACATTAGTCTCTAAATATAAAATACTCTGTAAAATTGAATGTTGGGGTACTTATTAACATTTTCAGAAGTTAGCAGGTACTTGCTCCTGAAACAGTTGAGAAACACTGAGCTAGTCAGTTCTTTGGCAGAATACTCCTTGGTGCATATCTTTGGGAGAACCTAGTCTCTGGTCTCAAGTGGAAACAGGTGCATGCCTACTGCCCAGACTAGGCTTCTATGCTTTGGAGAGAGGAAATGATTTCAAACTCACTTCTGTCTTTATGGTTTCCCATTTCCTAGCTCCCTGATCAGGATACAGGGTTTTGGATTACTCTTCTTATCTACCTTACCCCATGCATTGCATAAACCTAGGTAAGACTAAAGTACTTATTACCCTATGTTATTAAATCTTATTATAGCAAGACAACATTAAAAATGGGAAACTGTCAAGAGTCAAGAAAAGAATAAACATTTCTAGGAATAAGAATAAATAAAGAAGAAAATCCTCCTGTGGGTACATTATTTCAAAATTCTTCATTAAATGTTTTTCCTCCCTTTGAAGCATTTGGTACAGGCCTGATATTATAAGGCACTTCCTGTTTCATTCAGCAGTGAACACTTTTTCTATTTTTTATACTATAATGTCTAAGACTTCAAAATAAAATACACCCCAGTGTGCATAAATGTGGAGTATTCAGATTGCTCAAGGAACCTGGACCGTGAATTGTTTACCATTGGGGCATTCAATTATAAAAATAGTTATTTTCCAATAAAATGCTAGCTATTAAGAAGCAATGCATGCATTACAACTGCATTTGTTGTTTAAGATTTTCATTTTGCAGGTGATATGTTGGTAAGCAGAATTTAACTTAATATAAATTAATTCTGATATGTGCAATCAAAAGGGGTAAAAGACTGGTTTAAATTTCAGAATATGTCATGTCCCCCAACCGTATCTTCTTTCATGTTCAGGCAGAAGACTAAAATTGTGTACAGACTTAACCTGTATCTAAAAACACATGCTGCTGACCAAATGCAAATTTTGTTAGTTTTAAATCTTCACTCATTTTTAATCCTCTTTTCTCTGTTCCCTTTTGCCACCCATTGCACCCTGTTACTGTTTTCTTTTCTTCCACTCTACTGTGCCTTTTTCCTTTTTTCCTTGCTTGTTTCTCTTTCCCATCACTTCTCTGTTTCCATCTTTACTCTCTTGCTTTCTGCTCCCTAAGTTTCATTTGTCACTAGCCCTTATCTCATGCTCCATTGGTCCAGAACCCACTAGTCTCAGTTTCATTATTCACAAAAATATAACACAAATGAGGTTCAGGAAATATTTCTAGTAATGTTTAATGCATACAATGTATTTATTGCCTTCACTGTTGCTAAACAGCTCGACTTCCCAAATAAATTATAATTCTACAGTAAAAAATGCATTATATATAATAAAGCAATATAGTCTAAGCATTTCTTAAAATTACATATAAGAAAGATCATAATTTCTATGCTATACTCCAAGGATATTGAAACACTACAACTTGGCTTCCTACCAAGAACCAAACTAGAGATTGTTGAACCTTGGAAATTCTACCTAGTGGCCAAAGCTTATACATCTCTGAAGAGATTAATTAAATTCAGTGAAGAGAAAAAATAAAAACTATTAAAAGCATGTGTTTGGTTCAGAAAATATGAATATGTTCCAGTACAAACTTTTATTTCATTCCTGTAGGTGGCATATGTCTTGCAAAGATATCACCACTAGGTCAAATTAATCTTCCCCTTTCTTTCCTTCTTTCCTTCATTATGTCCATTGAAGGTAATTTAACTAGTTACACTATGGCTGGAAACAAATATCACTTGACATCTCATTTATGCCATCACAAAAAATTTTATGGCGGCACAAATGGCGAGCAAATAGATGTCACTACCCTTTGTCGTGCCACTTCAAAGGAAAATGAGTTGTCTCTCAAAAGGTACTAATAGACTGTGCCACTTTATGTAGCAGATGTATATTACCTCCATGGTGGGAGAGTCTGAAGAGCTTGTGCTGCTTGCTTTCTCCATCCAAATTATTCTGGGGGTTTAAGGGCCCCTCAAGCCCCCAGAGCATCTGCCTACTTTCCCCACTTAAAGAGAGGTACCCCAGAGAATCTCAGGGTGCCTCTCCAATAGTGAGAAAGCCCTGTTTCCCCACTTAGCCAGACCCATTCCCCAGGCTCTGGCTGAGCAAGAAAAGCAGGGAGATCACATTGCATTTTATCCCCCACCATCAAAGGTGGGACAAGGGATGATGTGTGTTTTGACCAACAGAGTGGAACAGCCCTGCTGCAACACATCAAAGCACAGCTGATCTGCTTTGTTTGGCGACAACTGTTTCTAGACTATGTGTAAGGTGCAGCTCAGGAAATGATAAAGCTCACTGACAGACACCAATCCAACTTCAGGCTAGCCTCACATATGTCAAAATAGGAATGTATTCAGCAGAATAATCTTGTAATTTAACAATCTCACTCAGAACATAATTATAGGTTTCATCTGAGCAGCTCCATTGGCTTCTTTGCTTGGATCACTTCAAATTTTCTGTTGTCTCAGTTATTCTCTATATTTTATTTGTAAGAATATTCTTCATCCTGAATCTCATGGTCACATTCAGACATAGGGTTGGGGGGAAAGCCTTAAGAAAAATAGCTGCAGACTCGCTTGAAAAACTCATAGTTAAGCTGTTTCGCAGAACTGAATTATTTTGATAATGCTGCTCCAGGAACAAAACATTGAGTGTCATTATAGTTCCAAATCCAGGAGGTATAAAAATGTTTGGTTTTACTACTGGTGAAACTGTCACCAGAAAAAAAAACAACTCAGGGCTCAAATTATTTTTTGAAATTCTAAAGGACATTCCCTCCATGCATCCTATAGCTCCACCACTGCCAACTTAAGTTATCATTTGGCCCAGGTAAAACTTGTTATGGAAGCTAGGTTGGGTAGACATCGTTCCTGTCATAAATAGCATGAGGCAGTGGCAGAGCTAATTTCTATACTGACAGCGGATGGGACCTTTCAGAGCACAAACATTCTGTAAATTTTGTCACACAAGACACAGCTTATTCCATATGAATTCTTCATTATTTAACATTTACTTTTTTCAAATAACTTTTTGCTTAAATACTACAATATTTTTCCTGAAAGGTATTTTAAACTACCTGAATATCTAAATGGCAATGAGGTGCATATTGAGAAAAAAGTTTCCAAAAAAAAATGTGTATATTTCTCCCTGCCTCCAATTAAAAAAATTATCCTTCCACTCAGTACTTCTGCAAAGTTTTATTAAAGACTTTTGGATGGGGTTGCTGTACTTCTAACAAAAGTTAATTGTCACTGACCTTGTACCATATCAATATAAATATTTGATTTTTACCTATGTGTCAAGGGGAAAAAAAGGACCATCATTTTCTAAATTGTTACAGCTTTTCAACCCATTTTTCTTTAAAATATCATACAGAAAAATCCCAAAATGGCAAAAATATTTGACATTAGTTCAGTTTGCAATATGTTGTGTCCAGGGTTGCCAAAAATATATGTAAATGCCTGTCCATGAAGTGCATTAAAAATGGAAAAGTCCATAAAAATTAAGGAATAATGAGATCATTTGAATATCATTTCTTGCCATTGGAATGAGGATAGATTTAAGTGTTGATGGACAGAGTGAGTAGAGCAGCACCACCTACGGTGCCTATACACATGCTGTGATGTCAAGCAGGCTCAATTCATTGAGTCTACAGAGCTACCACTGTATGTCCTTTCATCCTCTACCTATAATGGCTGTGCAGTGCTCACCTCAAAAGTATGCAAGAACATGTGGTCCCAAGCTGGGCAGGATAGGGAGAAAAGTTGTAGAGCTGGGAAAGAGCTTCAGGGATGAGAGGGAGGCAGAGACAGCAGGTTGGAGTCCAGGGACAAGGTCAAACTGAGGGATGGATGGGTGGGGAGCAGGGCAGCATGGTACGGGGTATACTTGGGGGCATCTGGTTGAATAGGGGATCCCTGGGGGAGAGGTTCAGCAGTCAAACAGGGTTGCCAATGCAAGAATGTTTACTGACAACCAGACCTTTTTTGTACAGCTGGTATCAAATCCCTACATTTGAAACCAGCCCTTCTGTCCAGGGCCTAGCAAAAGGGTTGCATTTACATTATATAAAACATATATCAGTAAAAGCAGGTGTCAGTAAAAAAAGTTCGAGTCTCAGTAAAAAGTTTGCAGGTTTTGAATAAAAAACTTTCTTGGGCTGGAACCCTGATTGTGTGAAGCTTGTATGACTGCAGCATGTAGACTCTGATCAGGTATTCTTTCATTTCTTAAAAAGAAATGGTGGATTATACAAAAAATCCTAACCCAAAATGTATTTGAAGAAGAACAACTGAAAAAGGGTACTTTGGCCTAAAAGAATACTCAAGGTCTTTGCTAGCTAGACAGTTGGTAAAGTGAAATATATCAAAAGGGGGAAAAAAGCAACAAAAATGTTGCCCTAAAATTGATTACAGACTAGTTTGTTGTACAGTAGATGAAATGATATCATCAGAAAAAAAGATAATTGCTTGTCAGTATTTAGTTCACTTTCCTATTTAGTAACAATACAGTACTAAATATTCATGGATATATTTTAATTGGGACCTGGACATGTGACACATTTATACGAATGTAATATGGAAATTAAACCAGACAGGGTAATAGGTTATGGTCTGTTTGTCTTAAGCATATTGCTAAAGAACATAAGAAGTGCCATACTGGGTTTGACCAATGTTCAACTAGCTACCATTCTGTCTCTGACAGAAATGGGTGCTTTAGAGGGTGAGTATTGAACTAGATATCTTTTGTGTAACCTTTCCCTTATCCAGTACTCTCTATGGCATGCAGTAGGGCTGTGCGAAATGTCTTTGTGTGTTTCATTTCAATGCTGTTTTGACTCGTTTTGAACTCAAAACAGCAAAATAAAAATGAAACAAAAGTAAGAAGAGGGACGGGGAAATGAAAAGAAAGTAAGGAGAGGGAGGGAGAAGAGAAGGGAAGGACTGCTCTCATATTGACATGTGTATTGACATGTGTAGCTGGCCAGTGACTGTGATCCTTCCCTGAGGTCCCTTCCAATCCCAGTGCTCTGGGGAGGGATGGAGAAATGCTGTGCCTTAACACACACACTGTCACACATCACAAGTTTTGTTTGTCAGAAGCTTGAGGTTCAGTTTCCCAAAAACTCCTGCACCTATCTCCTTGAAACTTGGTAGGCTTTGTGGCCTCAGCAGGGGCTACTATGTCGATTGTTTTTATTCAAATCAGGCAACAAATGACAATGTTATAGGCATTTTTGTGATTCCTTATTATAACCTATGGGTGAAACATTGAAACGTTGAAAAAGCGAAACAGTTTCGACAAAACAAAAGGTAAAAGTGCTTTGAAGCAAAATGAAATGAAACATTGAAATGAAATGCTGTCTCTTCAAAATGGCAAAATGGAAGTTGGAATGAAACGGTGCTGTTTTGCACAACCTAGCATACACATTTATTGGGGTAGAGATGACAAAGGAAACATCTCAAGCTACCTTGAGATGCAGTAGCATAATTTTAATCCTAATTTTTTCCCCAGTGTAATTAAGTAAATTGCACTAGGAAAAACTATATCATGTATATGCTCCTTTTTATGCCATGTAAAGATCACTTACAGGAGAGCCTATGCTTCTCTTTTTGGAGTGGTCACACTAATTGCATGTGTAGGTCACAGCATGTTTCAGGGGATAAATGTTTATACAGCTATTAAGCGCTATCCCAATGCTATTCTCAGTGATAAGCCAATTCATGTCCCTTCTGCTTCTGGTTTTGTTACTACTACCCTGCCTTTCATAAATAGTTCTTCAGTCCATTGTCAACCATGTGACATGACAAAGTTCAGCTTCAAGATACTATAGATTCATTTTCTAGTGAGACTTCTTAAGGCTAATATTCCTTACAGCAAATGCTTTCCAGAAATCTAGACTTTTCAAAGCTATAGCATTTTCTTCTTCCTCTAACTTAAAAACTGAATACAAAGCAAAAAGGTGAGTAAGATTTATTCTTTATACAAATTTATGATGTTTAAAGCTTTATTATAAAAATGCTGAGGAATATCTTTTCTTAATATGTGTTTTTATTTTAATTGATTGAATATGTATAAACTATTTTGTACATGTGCTTTGATATTAGTTTACAAGTTATGACAAAAAGTAAGGCCCCAATCTATCATCACACATATGTGATTAATTATTGCCAGTAATATCGGTAATACTGAGAGTATTACTATTGCCAGTAATACTGAGATTGCAGAATCAGGATCTTAGCTTATATATGTATTTCTTCTTTTAAAGTTATCCTTACAAAAAGGATGCCATGTATTGAATAAAATCACTTTTATATATAAGATGTAGAATTAACTTAACAGTGAATAGCACAGTGTTTAATCTATGATCTCTGAACAAGCAAGATTCTTTTAAAGGATGAGAGGTAGACCTGAGAGTAGCTGCAAATCTAAATCATCGCCCATTTGTACAACATTGCTAGCAATTTTGCACATTTAAGGCCATTGAAAAAAGTTGTAATGAGGGGAAAATATGAGATGTAACATGACATCTGTAAAATGATAGCTATGAATTTCAATCCAGTATCTTTCTTCATTTCCTCTTGCAACATCCATCCTGCCCTAGATTTCAGCACTGTTTAACATGTAATATTTTAATTTTTTTTTGTTCTACAATTTTAGATTTTCTTTGAAGTAAGGCAAACTTTTAACTTGAGATAAAGTGCCTGGATGCTTGATTTGAAGTGACTCGAGGCAGTAGATATTAATGATGTGTAAAGAAACTAAATCCAGAATGGTTTTAAATGTCTTTTTATTGTATCGTTTCAGATGAATTTGTAGTGTCATTAGATTTTTCTCCCCACTTCCCCACATTTTTATGTCCCCTGCAAAATTCTTGCTTTACTCCAAACTATTTTTTTTTTTCAGCCTTTTCCAACAAAACTCCTTTGGATACATGTTGTTAACAATATATGTAAATGAGTACGCTCTCTATATATGATTTGCATACAGACTGATTCAGGAAATATCGGAGAAGAAAGTACTTTTAAATAATAGAGTTCTGGTTCCTAAAGAGAAAAAAAATGGATTTCTTTCATTTGCCAGCCTTCTGCCTCAGACTTGGTCTTCTACAGAAATTGGTTCTAGTTTTTTCAGGCTGTAGGTATGTTGTCAGTGATGTACCAATTTCTTATTTGCAACAATGATTAGCTGAACCCAATATTTAGTGGCTGCAACTGTCTGTAGAGGGGAAAACAAAAAGAGTCAGTTGTGGGCCACTTCTACAATGACCCCAGCATATTTTAGAGATTTTTCTACAGTATGCCTTGTTTCCTATTCTCTTGGGAGATACTCTGGCCTAGGAACTACCTCAGGACATTACCATGCTAAACAAATACTCAGGTTGGGAGATTCATCAGGTTTCTGCTCATTTTGGAATACTGCATTTTCTCCTCCCTGATGATTTTTAGTAACATTACCTATAACACATATGCAATGTGTACATGCCAACAGGTATATAATTGGGATAAGAAACTTCCTGTAATCTCTTGATTGTTATGGACATACCTTAAAGTTCTGCTTCCATCTCCCTATGGCGCTCCCCAACCAAGTTCTTTCTGACAGCTCACTATATAATTTTTTCCACAAAATTAAACTGTCCTCCAATATTCCAGTCTTCATACAGTCCTTTCATATTTCTGGGCTATATACCACTTTCCTTCTAGGCTTTTCTCTTTTACTTCCTGTTTGCCCTCCCTTCTATATGCATACTCCTTGGGCAACTCCAGTTTCATCTCAGCCCTTCATCAAATCTGTTTTACTTGTGGATATGAGTATCCACATCACATCTCCTGTGCTGCTTCTCTTCCTACATCACTAGCATCTCTGCCTCTCCTGGCTTTGCTCAAATTATTGGCCCTTGTGGCAGGCCAGTATGGGGTGCTCCTGTGTTGAGCCATCCACCTCACTGTACCTGACCACCTTCCAGGCTCCAAGTGCCCCCCCGGGGATGTCTGACTCCCTTCCTGAAGCACACCTGCAAGCCTGGGGGCAACATTGCCATCACCCTGGGTCTGGATTGAACTTGGCCCTGTGCCCCCTGGGAAACACAGGCCTAGTAGTCCCTGAGGGTACTTGGCCCACTACAAAAACTTGGGGTACTTCCCTCAGTCTGAAGCACAAATAATGATCTCCCTTTGTCAGCAGAACCAAGGGGACCCCAAGGCATAATCTAGGCTCTCTCCCAATAAGTCTCCCATGCTAGGTACAAAGGAGAACTTTATTGGTTACATGGAGTAGGTTTGGAATAGAGTACAGGGTAGAGCAATATCAGAAAATTCTCTTAGAGCAAACAGTGGCATGGTTGCCTTTGAGTATGCATCTGTTTTACTGCAAGCTATATACCTAGTTTAGATCTAAGTAGCTTACTCACACATATCATCCAGAGGCAGATGGAAATTTTGTCTGGAGGCAAGCAGTTCATTGACCATGAATTTCAATAGAGAGTGAGTTTCAGATGGTCCAGCTTCTTTAAGATTCTCATCATGGTTGCTACCCTGCCTCCTGGGCAGTCCTTAACTTATATAGACCTTATGACCTCATTTACCTGATCCAATGAAGGTCAGCAGCTGTTGGCTGCCAGCCAACCAATTTGAAATGCATCACTGGTTGCTGGGTAGACTGGCAGGATCTCTAAACCCCTCCCATTCATGATGACATTGCTTAGAACAATAGGGAGTTGAAGCCCCCTCCCAGGTGTATGAGGCCAGTCATGTAGGCAGAGGGAGCAAGTTTCCCCCTCCATCAGGAATGTATCCAGCTCAGGTTACAACTCAGGGTTACCTGAAGCCAAAAGGGCCAGGGATGTCTGACCTCTGCAGTGACCACGGTAATAATTGTCAGAATGGTCACCCGCCTGATAGCAGTGTTCGGAGAAAGACAGAGATGGCATTCTGCCACAGCCTTCTTACACTGATGCTTGCCTGAAGTTGGAAGGCAAAAATCAGACAAATGGACAGGCAAGCAGTTTCACAGAAGCTCCCTGGCATTTTTTCCTCTCCTGGAAGCAACTGGATCTTCTGCTTGTAGTGAAGGTAGAAGAAATCTAAGACTTCCCCTATGGCAGTAGCTCCTGCAGACCTCTCTGCTCTTAAAAAACAGGGAAGACTAGTGATGCAGGGCTTATGCTCATATCTGAGCCTCACAAAAACATTTCTACAAGGAATTCACTATAGTCTTCGTGCAAGAGATGTGTCCTCAACCCTGTTTTGTTATTTTTCCTTTTGTTGTTATAGAAAGATCAAGACAGTACCACATTAAATTAGTACTTGAAACTAATAACATTAACAAATGATTTAAAATTAATTAATTTACCTTTACTGCTCAACTTTATCAGGCATATATTGTATGTCTAGTTTTCCAAGCTTCATAATGATCATCTAATACTTTTTACTGATCTAGCACTTTGTAGCAAATGGCTTCATAATACTTTGCCAGCGTTAATGCTGGAATTTTTTCCTAAGGCAGAACCAAACCAGGACTCTATTCCTCAACTCTTTGTACACATATACACTCTCAGTAGGCCTGACATTAATGAAGTTAGTAAAAGAGACTTTCACTGCTTTAATGAGTGGTAGCCTGAATTTTAAAAGGAACGCTATGGTATTCACAACCATCATGGTTTATTTTCTGTAAATAATCTAATAAATAAGTTTGCTGGAAGTTATTCACCAAAACAGTCAGCTTTAAGCAGCTATCACAGACCGCTCACAGGAAATGAATGTTGAATTCTTATGTGTAATTATTCACACTGGAAATCTTGGATAAAATCTTGGCCCTGTTGTAGTTAATGGCAAAATTCCAACTGACTTTAGTGAGGTTAGGATTTCACCCCTGAGTGTATGATTATTGCTTATACACACTCTACGAGCAGCTCTATACAGTATAGTATGCTGTCTGAAAAATATATTGAACAAAACCTGCTTTGGATCAGTTGCAGTATCTGTTTCAGTTTAAAGTAAAAGCCAGATGGTCCAAGGTAGCCAAGAGTCTTTTCTGTTATTCATATGATAAGATAAAGTTTGATATTTGCTATATAAAAAAAAATAACCAAGTTGTTGTTCAAATAGCAACAAAAATCCATTTTCCAAGAGCAAAACAGTCAAGAGATGTGAATCTCTGCTGTCTTCAAGCTCTGATTAGACAACAATCAATGTTAACCCAGGCACAGTGATAATAAGCATGAATTTCACAGAGTTGTGGTTTATAAAGAAGGTGAAGAGTAGAGCTACTTGAAGGGTTTTTTTGATATTTTTGAAATGCTGATTCATCTGAAACACATCAGCCTTGACAAAACTTTTTCAAGTCCAGCATGGAATTTTTCATCTAAAACATGGAGCTGAGAGACTGTCCAGTTTCAGTAAGTACTTGAACCTCAGTCTACCACACTTCAGGCATTGATGTGCTGGCCCTTTTCATTTCTGACTCTCTCTCGCTTTCACAAAAAAAAGAAAATAAAAAATAAAGAAAACAAAACATCCCCAGCCCTTGCAAAACAACTAAACTTTTTTTTTTTGAGGAAAGACATTCTTGTTTCCCAGCTAGTCCTAATGAAAAGACAAAGTTCTTGCTTTCAAATGTTGGTGTTAACATTTCAAAGACTGTGATTCAGGATGTTTTAAGCATAATGCATCTCCTTGATATTTCAAAATGAGAGAAATGACAAAAAACACACTTTAGTGATATAATATATAGTTCGCTGACTAAACAAACATACCAATCATTAGTCTGCAACATATGAGTTTGCTCATTTTTCCCACACCCACGCAGCTTCAAAACTAAGCCCTTTTGTCTGCCATAATGTAATGGTGTTTTGAAGTATTTTCAAAACAGTGAACAAGCATCGATCATGGTGACAATAAGACAACTGGCAGACAAGTGCCAGGTGTAGTGTGCACGTCTCCCACTTAATAGTCACTGATAACGTATGATAGTCCATGGCTCTGTAGCTAATATATGGCTGCTGACTACTACTTTTTTTTGGTGATTTACTTTGCTTTTACAATTTACAAAACAATCTCTTGGAAAAATTGTGCCTTCAAAACTATGCTCTGCACTTGGAGCATGTTTAATTCTGTGTTTTAAATACCTAAAAATCTCAAAAACATTTGACACATTATTCAAAAGTTCCTGGCAAACTTTCAGGTAATTAGAAGACATTTAAAATTTTGAGGGTACTATTGAAAAGGTCAACTGTGTTAATTAGGAATACTGACTTGTGAACCAGCCTTTTTCCTCAAGTACAATTGAGATACTTGACTGTGACAAAGTTACTTGAAGTAGGTGTCAAAAATGGATTTGGTGGAGTCTGATAGATGCTGGTAAAACTTGTAGTATTAAAAATAGGACTAGCCACAAATGTCAAGTTTTATTGAGACTTAGTTTTTGGCAAAGTCAATTGGAAGCTGCTATACTGCTGGCACTTAGATTTAACTAAAGACTCAAGATACCGCTTACTAACCTGGTCCTCACTCCA
>JAGPOW010003395.1:29449292-29460868 GCA_030014935.1 Caiman crocodilus
CATGATAATATTAAAAACATCATGGTGTTTCCTTCTTGTCCTGGAGATTTCCTAGGAAAGCAAGCCTTGATTAAACCGAGAAGCGTAATAAGATACGTTAGATGCATTTGATATATTAGATATCAGTGCACATACAAATTCAGAACCAGCTATGGCGGGCTGTTAGGAAGAAGCTTTTTCTAAAGCTGTTCACACCCATTGGGTGCATCTACATGTGCAATTAAACCAGAGTGATAAACTCAGGTGCAGTTTGAAGTATAGAAAACTGCTCACAGGTGCAGTGTTTACATGTGAGCTGAGGACTGCAGCAATTCAAGCCAGGGTGGAGCAGCCCTAGACTGTCAGGAAGTCTAAGGGGTCAGTCTCAGGCTCCCAGTGGAGGCATCAGGTGGTGGAGGAGCTGGCTGGGGCATGGAGGTGCTACAGTGTGGGGCTAGGCGGCAGGCAGCCCCCATGCTCTACCATCTTCATGCCCTGGCCAGCCCCTGTCATAGTCTATATGTGCATTGCAGTGCATATAAGTACTCCACTGTAGACAGTACTGTTCTGGACAGTACTATCCTATGGTGGAATTAATTATTCCACCATAGGATATGGTGGAATAATAATAATAATTATGGTGGAATTAATTCACTGTGCCCTAATGCAGGTGCATGTATAGACTGATTCACTTTACTGAGGAGCTAATTAGTCAACTGCAGTGTAGATGCACCCTCTTAGTCTTAAAATATGGATGCAAATCTAATTAGAACAGTTTTCCATTTTAAGTTTCTTTTACTAACCTATTCTGGCAGAACCAGAAATATGATAATAAAAGCATCCTTTGGTATATTCTTCCATTCTGTTCCGGAACAAACAGGTTGTAAAAAAGAAGCATGAAAAGTAAGAAAAGTTCTGAACTCTATAACACTCAGGTTTGGACTAATTCCACCCAAAGCTTTCTTGAAAATTAATGTTCCTCTAATCCTATTTATCATCCCACAGTATCATTTTTACTTAGTTGATTTCAGACCTAGGAAACAATAAGAAACTATCAGCAGAGCTACTGATACATTTAAAACATCAGCCTCTTAACTTTTCTCCTACTTAGTGTAGTGATAAAAATGATCATTTTTAGAGACACTCCCTAATTTAGAAGACTTGGGAATTGGGAGATTATTCCTCCATTAGGTTGTGATTTAGTTCGTGAGAGAGACAGCCAAAGGATCTGCAGATGTTGCCTACTTCTTCACAATAAAGTTCATTTTTGTTTAGTTCTTATTGATATATATCTGTGTTTACTAAATGTAGTGATCTCTACATGGTGTCATAAATGGTGAATGAGAAAGAACTTGCAAGAATTGGAGTTCCAAACTAAGACAAAAGTCACTACACGTAGGCCCTGACAGGTTTTTTTTAACATGGCCCACAGATCTAATAGGTCTATCCTATATGCCTACCCTATCTTGTTTTCTTCCATTCATTATTAACCTTTCGTTCCACCTGCTTTCTGAATCCAACTCCAGTTATCTTGTCCATATAGATGACATCTAAGTTGGTATCATCACTGCTGATTCTTTGCTTTTCTTTTGGTTTTGGGGACTATTCTAAGCATAGATTCAGAGTGGTGAATGAAGCCAAAATTGGAGATGTTGGTATAGTTCACTAAAAATGTATTATTGTTGGAATGGGAAGGAGTAAGGTAATCAAAAACCTAAAAAAACACACTACAAATGGAAAGAAGAAAGTACTTCTATTTTGAATGCTGTTATACATGAGGAGCAACATAAGCCAAGAAGACAGTACAAATCAGACTCCAAAATCAAACTCAGAAGCTGCCAGCCAGGCATGCGTGGAACTCAAATAAAAGCAAAATCAGGAAAGAGGAGAACTGGGCAACACATGCAAGGGAGAAAGATCTGGTGCCTAGACAATACGTCCAAAGGTGCCCAGTGGGTAACCAATATTTTCTAGGAGTGGATGGACAAAGAAGCTATCTATGGAGGAAGGAGTGAACAGTTTGCTCTGGAGAGCAAGAAGATGATCAAGTGAGACACAGTTAAGCATGTGAAGATAGATGGAGCAAATGAATACTGAAGATGAAATGAAAAACAATATTACAAGATTTGTGTTTTTCAAAAGGAAAATAAGTATCATGTCAGAGACAGCATGAAATAAATACTTTCCTAATACCATTTTCAACAAACACAGTTGTTATAGTTTAAATAAAATATCATGTCACTGACAGGATTATATGAGGAATTGGGACGGGAAAGTAGTCCTGGAAGATCCTGTCTGGTAAGATATTGCCTGTACTACAGAAAAACCTAAGAATCTCAGCTTTGCCACAAGAAAATTGTAAAATATCAATAACAAGAAAGATTCCTTCCAAAAAACATTTATTATATTTGATTTTAGCTTAACTTTATTTGATTAATTGCTGTTTTGTACTCAGTACCCTGTAGCATGTGACAAATACTGCACTAGAAGCTGTTGCTTCTCAAGTGATTAAATACTAGAGGACAACCCATTGAGAAACAGGACCAAGACCTCCACTTGGCAGGGCTTTAAAGGTCATTTGTTTACTTCACCTTAAGGGTTACAACTCTAACAGGAGCTATGCATAAAAACCAGCCTGATGCCATAGTGATGCTTAGGATAGATATAGGGAATAAAACTCCTACAGAGCAAAAAATATAAAATATGAAATAGAAAAAAAATAGTTTTCTACTACAGGAAAGGATTTAATGAAAAGCCTAAATGAGGGATAAAATGTAGAGACAGGGAAATTAGTATGTTACTAAAACTTTTTGGTCAAGTTTTGTTAGAAACAAAGAGCCATATTCAATTAGCTAAAGCAGAGGGTATCAAACATCTAGTCTGTGGAGGTGGATGATCTGTCCCACAGTGGTTTTCATGATTTGGAAGATCTACCTCTGAATCAAGCCCATGAAGCCAGAAATTCATAGGTATTAACTCTCATAGAGGAACAAGTATGGTGAGTGGTGGTGAGGCGAGCAGGGTTAGCATTAATACCTGAGTTCTGGCCATGCCAACACAGTGGCTCAGCCAGCTACAGGGGCAATATCACTACCACTCACTCACAATCTCGATCTGGCCTGCAAAAAGCCAACAAACCAGATCCAGCCCACGGGGCCAAATGGGTTGGATACCCTTGACCTAGCATTTCTTCCAAAAACGTAAACAGTGCTAGCTTATGTCTTTTCCCAGGGACATGGGGAAATTAAATTAAATTATTTCAGTGACCTGCATGGGTTGTTCTGCACAGGTAATGCCACCCCACTCACAGACACTGATCTCAATGCTTTAAGACCAATGAAATGTTATAGGGGTTTGAAGGTGAAGAATCAACTTTGGAAAATCATCAATGAATAGAGTGACAGTATATTAAATAAGACTACCACTCCACCAGGCTATCTTGGCAATCACTTTAATGTCAGTCCTTCTTCCACAGTTTTAGGTGGCTAATGGAGCAATGTACTCTAACACTAGGGGCAGAATCCCATTTCACCTAGCTGACAACTAAGGTGTAACTTGAAACCAATCCCAAGTGTAGAAGCAATTCTCTTACTTCTTCTGGGCATGCAAGTGTCCTGCCTTAGAGTAATTAGAAGACATCTGTCCCTACCTCTGGAGACAATACAGCTCTTATAATGGGGAAGTATATATGCTTATAGCCTTAAGGTGTAATAGAATCACTTTGGTTGCTTAAGTGTGCATTGGTCATCCATTCAGGTGAAATAGAATTTTGCCCTAGCAACTTAACTCCTCTCTTCCTTTGATGCATTCAATTTGCAATTTGCTATCCAAGGTCCAGCATGCCTGCAAGTCTGTCTCTTGCCAATAAAGTACATGATCCCTGGCTTGCTCTTGAAGCTCTGCAGCCTGCCCTAGCAGAAGTGGTTAAAAGTATGATGGCTGGGCTGTGAGGAACATACCCCAGTCCCTCAGCTAGCTGTCTGCTCTGTCTGGTTTCAGTTCAAACCAGCCGCTAGCTTACCGCTTCAGCTCTCTACCACCCTAAAGATGCCTCAACAGTATTTTAATAGTTAACTGTATTTTAATGGAAATGCCCCAAACTGACAGTTATACTGTCATATAACTGAAATGCAAATAAGCCCTGGGCTTTTCAGTCCTTTTCTCTTGCTCATAGTTGCTGGCAGAGATCTCCCCTAAGGCAGCTCAGTTTGTCTGGAGTTCTCAAGCTTCTCTGCACTGTTCTTCTTCCTTCAACAGCATCCCTAACAAGTTTTCTGTTCTCTAGGCATTCAAGCCCCAGGGCTTATACTACAGTAAAATATTCAGGAGTTTTATAACATTTCTAATATAAACACTGCACATGAGGCTGCGCAGCATGACTTTTGAATTTGGGCCTGTTAAGTAAAAGGTAATTTTGTAGAAACCTAACTTGTTATGCTTTACAAGGTCCTGGGTCTTGTTGCATGATTATTGCCAAAGAAAACATTATAATGGCATGTTAAATCTCTCAGCCATTCTTTCACAAAATGCTAAGGGAAAACCAGAGAATATTTTAGGTAATACATACACCACTGATGGGAAAAGATTATAATTAGTAAAGCAACCAACAGTTCACAAAGTATGTTGATATTCTCCCAACAAAGTAGCTTTACATGTGAAAAATAAGATTTGTTATTAATGCAAAATAATTGGATTGTTTAAAAACTTTTTGATCCTTTTTATATGTGTCTGTTTAAACATAAATATTTCCTTAACTGCTTTTAAAAGCTCAAAAAATCCAAAAGAAAAATGCAAAAAGAGCAGTATGCCTTTTACAGCAATTTTGTGCATGTAAACTCTCCTCTTGATTTAATTGGAATAACTCATATTAGCAAAGTTAATCACATAACTAAGCATTTGCAAATTTGAGGCATTATTTGGTATGACTAAGACTCAAAAGTCAGGAAACACCAAAGTTAAGATTATACATGTGGGAAGGAGAAGAAAGGAAAAGAAACAGGTTTTGGGAAACCCTAAATGTCAAGGATCACGGAGTATCAGAAGCTCAAGGGACATGTTGGGGAGGAAGAGATCTGAACATGAAAAAGAGTTTTGGTTCATATCCCAAACCTCTTGTGACTAGAGGTTGAGGCTGACAAATACAGAAAGCCCAGGACTCACATGAACTTAAGGTTTATTGTGAATGTTTTATACAGCTTTATAGGAGATCCATGGCCCAGGTGTGTTACATTGTGGAGGAGGTAAAGGAATTGTGATTTTTTTTTAATGACAAAAAGGAAATGAGCAGGAGGGTTAATTTAATTATCTCCTCATACAAGTACTCTTCTCAGAATGTTCTTTGACACAAGAAAGTATAATATATGAGCAGGCATACCCTCTTAAAGCCTAGTAGAAAATGGCCCATGTCACACCCCTGATGTTATATCTGTCATCTTTTGAAAGCTGAGGTTTTCTGTTGACTTAAAATATAAATCTTAGAAAATACCCTTTATAATTTAAATGTACCTTAACATGTCCAAGAATTATCTATGTTTGTATGTGCACTTTTTTGTCTCAGTTTTGTATGAACAGTGTAGTCTCTCATATGAAGAGTTTAAAATTACAATCTAAGCTCAAAATAAACAAGCATAATTTAATCTGATAACTATAATAAATAAAAAACAAGATGAATAGGAGACAGATTATCATATTAAAGTTACTTTAAATTTCCTAGATAACATAGGCAATAATCTAGCTAAATATGTCAGCCCCTGAATAATCTTATTGGCTTCAGTGGGACTCCTCACAACTTTGACATTTAAAGAATGTACACTTGGGTATTTTGCTGAATCAAGAGTCAATATCACTACAGGTATTCCAAAAACTGAAAATGCTACGAAAAAAGAGATCAACCCAAAGGAAGCCAAAAGGGAATCAGTTAAGTCGTATAGTAGTCAGAACCAAGTGAGCACAGACTTTTTAAACTTGGATCTTAAATTTGCAGAAATGTCAAGTGATTTGAGGTGCACAGATCTTTTGGGCTGTAACTCAAGACACCAAAATAGACCTGATTTTTTCAAAAATAATGGAGAATCCTTCTTCTGGATATCAGGCCTTTAAAAATCTTTCAGAGACACAGAAGATACAAAACTATTTACTAATCATTTCTGTAAACTTACCTCAAGGTTTTTAGTACTGCAAATGTAGACTGACTTGAGTCTAGTCATTATTTTAATATTAAGAGACAGGTGCCACCAAACTATATTTTACAGACATTTTTTTAAATATTAAAAATGAATCTGCATAATCTTCAGTGGTTAAAAAATGCCTGCATTAAAATGCTAATCAGGTATCCAAGCTGCCACTATTTTGTAATGAGAGTGTGTTACAACTGCAATTCCTTGCACTAATAAAAACATTGGTGGCATTACTTTGAAGAGGAAGCAAGATATGCATTTCTGTCCTGTGCTTTATTTCAAGAAATAAATTGAGAACCTGTGCTGTCTCTGGAAGAAAAACACAAAACAATGCTTCTGAACATCACAGTTAAATACATTAAAAAATAAAGAAATAGGAAGTAAAAAGAAATGAAAGAAAAGATCAGTTATTCCCATGGTCCAAAAGCTTCTGTTTTCCATGCTCTTTCCTAAGTATCTGCTACCTAACTCAGAACGCACCGCATATATGATAGAAGCGCCCTCAATTTTTTGCCTTGAGTACTGCTCTCAAATTTGAGTTTTCAAAACATTTGAAGTTAGAGTTGCACATCCAGTCACTCTTCAACTAATGCAGGAGACAGTGAGGAAATTTAAGTGAGCTCATTCCACTCCCTGACTTTGTGCCATCTTACTGTGGTATAAATTAGACCATCTGAGGACTCATTCTATCTCCTACTACTACTATAAGGTCCTTTGGTGTCCTTACAGCAGTAGAAGTTAGTCAGAGCTGGCCTTAGAGAAAATGGCACCCTGGACAAACTTGCACTTTGGTGCCACCCCCACATGTCAGTGGTGCTGCTACAGGCAGAGGCAGGTGGGTAGGGTAGAGAGCTCAGTCTGGTGGGGAGGTGAAATGGTATCGTGCACCAAGCAGGTGAGCAGACAGGCACTGCTGCTGCTGTGTAGGAGTAAGGTGGGCAGACTGAAACAGATGCCATCCTGCCTGTATGTCCCCAGCCCCGTGGCTGGAGGGGAGGGCTGGGCTGGGCTGGGGACTGCTCCTCCTGCCTGGGATAGAGAATCAGCTGGGACAGAATGGGGAGGGGGGTGAAGGGAGCACTGCTATGAGCATAGGTTGTTCATATGTGTGTGCATATGCATGTATGTTTCGCAGCCCCTGACCATGGTGCCCTGGGCAGTAACCCACATTGCCCACCCCAAAGGCCAGCTCTGATAGTCATACTGAAGCTCTGCTCAGTATGTCCCTTGGCCCTCAGTATGTCATATGGCCCTCAATATCTCTCTTGTGCTGGAACAGGGGTTTCCTTACACAAGCAGAACTCTCTACTGGCCACTTCCCATTAGAATATGGTTTGTGCTCCTTGAGCAGTGTGAATTGGCTGCAGCAGACCATAAAATTCATCCACTGGCCTTTATTGGTTATTGAATAAGCTTTCAATATGAAGGATGTCACTAAAGCCAGTGAAGCACTTCTTGTTGTTATCAAATAAAAGAGTAGTTTTGTATAACTTCTATTAGAAATTCTACGTATTATTGTGGCCTTGTAGAGAGGGCACTTGTTTTGGGGTTGTTGGATTTTTCGTTTTGTTTTGTTTTGTTGGGGGGAGGTATGTGGGTTATAGTTCCAGAGGGATTTATAGTCAAATTATAACATTGAATGAACATAAGCATAAGACTGACTGTAATAAAAGCCAGGTATGTTCATGATAGAGAAGAATTTTGCTAATACCGCATTTTATTGCAAGTATTTCCTTATGGTACTTTCAGGAAAGAAAATATATCCTTTTAATTTATCATGAGAAAACAAAGAATGAGGACATAAACCTTATGTGAAAGGAAGTCCCTTCAGTGAAAATTTCTAAGGGATGAACAAGATAGGGTCAAGTCTCCAAAATTCTTCAGAGGATCACCAGTGAGGTGAAGGTCAACAAAAGATGAAAATTGTAAGATTCAGAGGGTGTGGGTAGAGACTGGTTCAGATGCACTAACAGTGGAAATAGAAAGAGATCCTGAGAGAGAAATATATTTTGGTTTCATTATAGGAGTGTGGGGGAGAGGAGATAGTGAAGAGAGAGGGGTAGTGTAAGAGCTTACAAACTTATGACCTTGCAGAGATTCCCTGGGGTCAAACTAAATTCAAATTCAGATGTTTCACAGTTGACTCTGCCTCTGAGTTCTTGCAGTTAACAAGATTTACACTTAGGAGCTAGAATCACGTTATGATTCTATACAATTCCTTAAATGCCATTCAACATAATATCACTCTACTTTTCTGATAGTTCATAAAGAAGTCAATAAGTAGCTGGTATTTATTGAGATGTCAACTACACAAACAGTTGTGTACACAGCAAGACTAGCAAGGACTTTTTTTTTCCTTTTTAAAGGCACATTGCTGTTTTATAGGGAACATTTCAAGGAGTTTCATTCAAGTAATCAATATATTTCTATATTTATACACCTAATCAGGGCATATCTGCTTTTCTACTAAAGTACAGTTCAATAAGAGAGTCACATAATCAAAATTATTAACTTTATTATATTGATTTTTTTGTTCTGCTTGTTACTCAGACACAGAAATAATTAAATATTTTCCTTTTAATAACTACAAGCTGACACAAAATCATTCCTTTAGAAAATATTTCCCTGATGTAAAGACTATGGCATCTTAAACTTCAAAAACTGCCGTTCTTCATTTTAGTTATTAGGATTTAACAGCTCCACAGGTTGTATATTTTAAATGTTTTATTCATTAAACCTGACACCTGTTACTCAGAATGTACCTAAAACATCTGCCACAGTTACTTCCAACAAACCTTGATGGAAGAGTCAGGAGCATCTGACAGACCAGAATTGGTCCCTTCCTCTCACTAAAGTTAATGTAGCTTCATATGGCAGACAGCTATTTCAGAATCAGTTTTGCAGATTCCTTCACCTATTATTAATACTTTTTAAAAATCCAGGCTATGATCCCCTTAATACAAAGTCTTTATAAAAAGCACAGAAGTTTAGTTAAATGGTCTAGTGTACACTGTCAGTTACACTGGAAAAATTCAGCACAACACCTTTGAAGTTAATAGACATATTCCAGATTTGCCACACCATAGTTTAGAACAGAACAAAGCATACTTTGCTACAAGGATTTGCCTTCGGTTTTATGTATTGTAATCACTGAGCTCATTGTCAGAGCTAAACTGGCGATAATGGGCTGGGTAAAGGGAAACTGTAGAAAGCTAGTGACAGAATAAATGACTGTCCTGTGGGTGCTTTTCTGGAGGGAAGAGTCCTATAAAATATTATATATAGGTATCACTAGGTGCATCTATCCGTGCACCCCACTTCATAGTTGGTACTCCACAGTCATTTAGTACTTGCTTTAGCTAAAATCCAGGCTATGTATTAAATGACTGCACAGTACTCACCAGTGCTGCACAATCCCAGTGGTGCATGGGTCATTTCCACCCTACTGTGCAGTAGCAGCAGTGTCACGATTTGTGCCTACCAAAGATACATCACCATAGGGATGAGCTACATCGCTATTGCTCATTAGTACAGCGAGGTAGTGTCTCGTGTAGATGTCCCCATTGATCTGTCTCTGAAGACACAGCACAGAGCAGCAGAAGGTTCAAGGCAGTGGACAACAGTTATGGCACTAAGATGGCTTAGATTTAAACCATAGAAAATAAAGTAGAGGGACTCCAGTGAGGGCCTCTGTCTGTGCATTGGAGCTTTACTACACATCACCTTAGATAGGTGGATGGATAGGAGACACTAGCATGGTTGTGGGGGTGGGAGGCACCTGCAAGAGCACCCTGTGTGCCATAAGACTCCCCCATCAACAGGCACTCCTCTCCCCCTCCACTCTCTGGTACTCAGCATTCTGCTGCCAACACCTGGTGGATGGTTTCATAAGGATGAACAAAATTTCTGTGATTAAACTACTGCAACTTGTTGTTTTGTAAACCTGTAGCAGAAACCCCAGTTTTTCTTTTTTAAAATTTATTTTAAAATGCATTCCCTCCCCCTCCCCAACCATTTCTGACTTTTTTTTCTCTCTCTCTATTCCCTATAGATAAGTATAAGTAAGCTAAGATGTAGGGTAAACTTAAACATTTTATTTTAGGCCGTAAGTTTTATTTTTCTCTTCCCTCTTTGCTAATAAGTGCCCTGCTATTTTGATATTAATAGCCACAGTTTTATAAGTGATAATTATTATGTTTGTATTGAGTTGCTTTTTTTTATTGCTTTTATATTGTGTGATTACTGTTTTGGGCCTATATATGTAAGTTAGTATAAGTCATATCAAGTTTCCATCTTGTAATGTTAAGCCTCCATCTTATCCCCATGCTCAGTTGTGTAACCCATGACTCACAGCTACTCCTCCTATGTAAGTTGGTTCCTGCATGAATTGGGGTGAATGAAGGTGCTTGAGACACAATGGCAGTAGGCCTAAAAATAGCTCCCTCTGAATGACTGAACCATCAACACCAATACCTGGACCAACAACCCAGCCCTTGGAACCCTCCTGTATAACAGTGTAATAATGTGATCCTGAGAGTTGGCCTGATCCCAGAGGGCAACAAACCCATGACACTTCTGGTCCTAATTTCTTCTCAATTCCTTCTCTTTACTCTTCAACATTTGTTCTATAGTCTTACATGCTCTTGCGGTCAGAGTAGCAAGTCTGCTGCTACTATGATCAGCCTCCCCACTTTTTCCTTCTATATGTGTAGATGTTATTGGCTTTTTTGCAATCCCACAAATGAATTGATAGATTTATTAAAACTCTTGATGCTACACATGTGATTTCAGGAACTAGTTTTTTTCAATACATTGAAATGAACACTATCTGGTTCCTCTGATGTGAGCACATTAAACTCTCCGAGTATGACTTCTATCTCAGCTGCACTAATTTCCACTTTCATATCTACATTCCTATTGGGAATGCCTCTCTTGATGACCTATATTAGTATCTCATGTCAAATTGAGGCAAAATATTTTTTAGTGTCTGCACAATCCCTAAATTATCTGTAGCTAAACGTGTTCTCACTTCATAAATGCCACAGTTCTTTCTTTTTCTTCCTTTAATTTATGTGGAGAGAACCCTTTAAAAAACCTTATTGACTTTTTAAATAGAACACAAAAATCAGAAGTACATATATATCAACAACACATATACAACCTGAACTACATATATGTCTGTCACAAACAAAAAGACTTGCGGGGAGGAGGGGGGAATTGAAGAGGAAAGGATAGAAGAAGGAAAAGGAAGTGTGCCTGGAGTAATAATGTAGTTACCAAAACCAAAATATTCTAGGAACTCTTTCCATATTGCACTAAACTTTTCAAAGCAGTTACACCTGCATAATATTGTTGTGCTCCAGCCCAAAACTGGATCCATGTCCGGTATGCAAGAGCCAATACAAATACCAGGTGTGGAAG
>JAGPOW010003395.1:29460968-29485554 GCA_030014935.1 Caiman crocodilus
CAAAAATCTATTGTACCTAAGAAGCCCCGCAGTTGCCTCTTTGTTTCTGGGGATGTTAGCTTCCTTTCTTTCAGGCAATAGGGCTCTCTGACCAGGCTACAATTCAAATCCCAGACATGTTACTTTCTGGGACATTGGCTGCATCTTTATTCTTGGTATCCTTCTTGTCCCAGAAAATTAAAGAGGCTGATCGTTCCCTCCAGGTAACTTGCTTCAGTAGTGGCAGTTAAGAGCAAGTCGTCTACATATTGCAAAAGGGCACAGGAACTTCCACTCTATGGCGTTGCATCGTTAGGCTGCTGCCGCCACAGTGACCCAGCTCCCCCTGAAGCAAAGGTTTTACCAGGAAAAGAGATCCTGGGGCGTGCCTGACCTCTGCTCCGGAGGAACGGCCAGCCGTTCGTCAGCTAGTCCAGGCAAAGCCCTAAGGCAGTCCCATCTGGGTCGCCAAAATGTTGTGCTCCAGCCCAAAACTGGATCCGTGCCCAGTATGCAAGAGCCAATACGAATACCAGGTGTGGAAGTTTGAAAGAAAAGAGTTTTATTGCCAGCAAAGGTGCAAGGTAGCAAGCACACTGCATATCCTTTCTGGGGTATTTTGTTATATAAGACATTGTGTAAGATCAATTGTTGATGTTCAAATATTCTGAAGTTCAACTGGGATTCTGTCATCTGGCTACCTAAGCTTTCATTCCATTTTAATTGTAAAAAATGTAAGTAGTCTATTGGGTCTGGTATGTAGCATTATATATCCATAGAGTGATGGCATAGGGTTGGAAAGAGAAGCAGGTTACCCAATAATCTTGGCATAATCCATATAAAGCATATTTTGCCTTCTAAAAAGATAATTAATTCGATTCATGTCTCATGGGTAAGAATAAATAGTTTATTAAGCAAAGGATTTATGACACAATCCTCATCTAAAGACTTATTTTTTCTTATTAAAGTATCTATTTCTGTATCATGTTTTTTCTGTCTAACCCTCCTAAGAAGACTTTAGTAGCTTCCCACAATATCAAAGTGGAGGAAGTAGTGGTTTGATTAAGCCACTTACAGTTTTTGAATTTTAGAATCAATGCTTCAAATGTCAGCCAATAGAAACATTGCTCAGAGAGTCAATTTTGCTTTGAGAAATTAAACAATAGTCAATTTTACAATATACTGAATAGCATGTTGAAAAAGCCCTCCCTGTTGGATTCACTAATCATGAAATACCTACTAAAAAGGTCTGAAGAAAAAGTTTTAATAATTTCCCAGAAGTAGATTTTGCAGATAGAGGGATATGAGAGCTATCAGTGACAGAATTTAAAAAAATCATACCCTGAAACGTAAGTGTGTTTCCCAAATTCAGAGAGCTTTACAAAAATAGAATAAAATAAAATAATAATAAAATGTGGATTGGGATCATAGCCACATCCCAACGTACTAGTGGAATCCACAATTTTAACATTTGCCAGAACAAACCTGCCTTCTGAATGATCACCTATGCTAACGAAATAGGGGCATGGGTTTTTATGCACAAAAATAGAAACTCCACTTGACTGTGTTATATAGACTAGAGATTGCTAACCCCATCCAACCATGCTTTAATTCTTGATATTCCTCTATGGACAGATGAGTTTCTTGGGGCATAGCAACATCAGCCATCTGTTTTTTTTAAGAAAAGATAACGTTTTCTGTTTTTTTATTGGGCTGTTAAAGCCCTTATCATTCCAAGATGCATACATAATAGAACTGGTGATTCTTAGTAACTGTATTTTCTATGTTCAAGTTTGTATATAGCTGGCAATTTTCCAGTTTCCTTAAATCAAATGTACAACATTTATCTGTACACTGCCATAGTTTGTAGTATTGACCTTTGCTCATATATTTAGACTTTATGACAATGTAGAATCTCAAGCACAGTTTTGCAGTTTTGAAAAGATCATGAGATGGAATAAAAAAGAAAGGAGTGTAACCCTTCTGCTGAGCACCTGTTAGCAGCAACAATGGCCAGGTTCAATCTTGGGTTATTTTATCTTGGCTCAAGCCCCCAACCAGACTTTTGTGTTACCTGGGAAACACAAAATGAATCACTATGGTGTCCAATAAAACCAACAATACTTACTTCACAAGCAGTGTAAACACAAAATACAAATGTATTACAAAGAATAAAGAAAAAACATTAAATACTAAGTCTTATTTTTAAACATATAAACTAAAAAACCAAGATCTATAGATGGCACCCTCTAGGAGAGGCTATACCCATACCCAGGTAATCTGGGACTTGGAGCTCCTCAATGGGTAGTTTCTACACCCCCATACCTGCCCTTCAGCAATGAGGTGGAGAGGTGGGCCCACACTAGAGAGTCCTATGAGCTGCTCCATGGGTTCCCTGCACTGCAGGGAACTGCTAGAGTGTGTAGGTCCTTCTGCATTGCAAGGGGCCCCTTGTTGTTTTCTGAGAAGCTGTAGCACTGATCTCAACTTTGATGGGTTAACTGCAGCTTTCTTCAGCATATTGCACTCTAAAATTTCTAGTCCTAATCCCACATCTGCTGAGGCAGGAAACTACAAGAGAACTAAAAGAAAAGCTAGCCTAACAGCAAAAGAACCTGAACTGCAACCAGCACCAATCACACTGCTTGGTCAGGACAAAGAGCTACAAAAGCAACAACACAGGCCAGTTCCAAACTGTGCTATGCCCCAAGCCAGGCCCAAATATGCAGCAAATGTCCAGTGGGGTTCAGCAATACAGCCATGTTGAAGTGTAACAGCTGTAAAACAAAAAAGGGGGGACTGAGGCCTGTCCTGCACCAGGGCCTGAACAAAACAACAAAAGAGCACCAGGCCTACTTGGCTTCAGCCTGGACATTTAGTCTAAGATACACTGTTATGCTGAGACCTAACAGCTATGAAACAACAAAAAGGGGCTAGGCCTATCTTGGGTTGGGCCTGAACTACAACTAGTGCTCAACCACATGGCTTGATTGGAACATAAAATGCAAAAGGGACAAAAGAAAGCCCAGTGGCTTTTGTTGCCCAATCTCAGTGGGCCTGGATTGGGCAACAAAAAACTGGCCATGCCTAAACTGCACTGAGGCCTGGATAAACAACAAGAACTGTGCCAGTCTTCACCCTGGCCCAAATCTAGCAGGTAAGCATATGACTGATGTTCACCTGTACAGCTAAATTGAAATGCAATAGCTGTGAAACATCAGAAAGGGTCCAGACCTATGGCTGCAGCCTGGACATTCAGTCTCAGCTATACCATAGTGCTAAGACACTACAGTTCCCAATACAGGGGGCAAGTAACTTCTAGGATCCTGTTCTTGGTCAGTTTTCACTAGGGATTAATACACTCAGGGCACGTCTACATAAGCATATTTACTGTGCAGTAACTAAAAACTACTGAGCAGTATAGGTGTACAACTACATGTTTATGCCTGTACTACATGGTAAATATGGTGACTTCTGCTGACTTTGGGATAAATCTGATACCTGCATTATGCAGGTATCAATATGCCCAACTAATTACTCTGCATTAATACACATGTAGATCTCTTACTGCACTGTAACAGTGTGTGTGTGGACTGACTTGGAACTAACTTTAGCCCCAAGTTAGTCCACACGCACAGTGTTACTACTGTGCTTTAACAGCTGACCTAAAAATTGCTTACTGAGCAGTAACTTACTGTGCAGTAAATTTAATGCACAATAAATGCACATGTAGACACGCCCTCATGGTATCACCCGACTCAAGGCCTGTGTGGCCAAAACTGCCAGCAAGACATGCAGCTGGGGTTCATTGACAGAGCTATGCTAACCCCAAAATAAGTTGCACCAGTAGCTATAACATAACAGGCTCCCATGGCATCACCCTACTCAAAACTCAGAAAAAACAAAAGGGGAAAGAAGAGGGAGAGAACAGGGATCTCAAGCCCTGAGACAGACTTTTTCTCTCTATACCTAAGGCTTTCCTTCATATAGCTTCAGTTTGCTTCTACTGTGAAAAGGAGGGTGACCCACCCCTCCCTGCCACGGGGAACAGGTTTTCTAGCTCTGCATCCAGCTTTCAGTTTTCAGGAGCCTCAGGAGAAACAAGAGACCTCAGCCCAGGTAGCCTGAACCTTAAATAACAATTCTGATATCACTACAGGATCCTAATAAAAAAATAGCATCATCTGCAAATGCAGACAAGTCAATTCAAAGGTGGTCAGTGCTCCAGGATTTACTCCAGAGTTACTAATCTGGTTTTATGGGTTATTTTAACAAATTTTAAGACAATGGTCTGAACACGGTGATGAGGAGGAGACGTTGTTCTCTTCCAGTCCCCCCACAATAAACACAATATACAACAAGCATCTGTGGGTGTTACAGGAAGAAGAAAAACAAAATAAAATACTATAAAAACTAATGCTATATTTAATATACCATATTTTTCACATATAGAATATCCCTGAATATAACACACCCTCTATTTTTGAAAGACCCCAAGAAAGCAAAAAATCTTATCTTGGAACACAGGTAAGAACCAGGGCTAAGGACAGAAGTTACACATAAACTAGTTTAAGTGATCAGAAACTGATTTAAACTTGTAACAGAGCATAAGTTTAGTGCACATAAAGCAGTTTCAAAATGGCCGAAATTGGTTTAAAATAAAACTGGTCGAATGTGGTATAAGACTTAACTGATTTGTGTCGAACAGGTTTATTAAATTTCTGCCCCAGACCCCTCCTTGTTTAAGTTAAATTTGACTCTCCCAGCATCCTGGATGCTTTGCAGCCCTCAGGGTTGCAGTCCTGGGTTGTCTGCTCTACAGAGCAGGGCTGGCCCCACCCCTCTTCTTCTTAGCCTGAATGCTATCACTGCACCAACTGGCTAAGGGACTGCAGCCTCTGTCAGGTTTCCCCCTGCCCCACCCCCTACCTCACTGCTGGTTGCTCAACCTGGGATCCCCCCTCCTGCCCCTCTCCCATGGCAGAAACCCTAGGGCATCTGGCCATGCTCCCCACTCCATGATAGCTAATGCTGAGAGGTGTTTGTCTGTGTGTCTCCAATTTCACTGGAACAAAGTCAGACCCCTAGTGGCTTGCAAATGTAAATACACCCTGCAGATAAGGAGAGATTGAAACTAATGAGAGAGATGTTTTCTTTTGTAGGGCTTGGTGGGCTGATAAACTTTGTAATCTGTTGGCAGCTGACTGCAATTAGTCAATCTTTAAGAGGAGACAGAGAAAGGTGTTAGAAAAGACCTAGTTTTCAGACAGTATGAAGAAGCAGGGAGAGGGAGATTGAAAAGCTCAGTATCATCGATAAGCAACACACAAGCAGCTCCCCTCCCCCCAGCACCTTGCCTCAGAGTGCTAGGGGTTTGGGGTCTTGCAACACTCCCTGCCCCTTGAGCAGCAAAGCGTTGGGGGCAAAGGGGGAGGAGACTGCTGCTTCCCTCTTCCCCTCCAGGCTGGGGACTGTGCAGGCAGGGTGGGAGATTAAACCCCTCTCCAATCATAGTGTCCTGCCAGGGCCTGGCCATGCCCCCCTTCATCTCAGCAGTGTGGAAAGGAAAGGAGAGCTGCTCTAGTGCCCCCCCCCCCGGCTTCTGACCTGAGCCACTGTAGGCATATGCCTGCATTTCTTGATTTAAAAGTGAATGTCTGTCTGCCTTCAAATTGGTTCAACTTCTGCAGTTTCAACTAACCTGCAAAGATTGAATCAATTCAGGATCTGGGTTTTTGAATGTCTGTCCCTAGCCCAGAGGTTTAGAGTCTCCAGGGCTGGGGCCTGAGCACCAGGGGTGGGTGTCATGAACCAGGGACCACCTGATCTGCCACACCACATTGCAGGGTCTGATCCAGCACATATACTCCACAGTTTCATGTCAGGGCCAACCCTCCACTCTGCCTCTGGGGCCATGTGCAGTCCCAGGCTTAGACCACTTGCTGCCTCTGGAGCTGTGTGCTGGGTCCAGGGCTGTGGACTTATTGTGCTGAGTCTGGCCATGGACTTTGGTTGCACAGTCCCAATCTAGTGTGTAGTAGGGGAGGGAACTCCCCAAGGGTCCAGAAATTTAGTGGGGGAAGGGGAGAAGTGATATCAGCATTAATTACCATGGCTCCCAGAGCCCTTCCTCCTTTGCCCCTTCCCCTCTTTTACAAATTTATGAACCAATGAGTAGTCCTTTTCCTCACATCAGTGAACACTATAATTTCCCCCAGCTGTTTTTTGGGGAAAAGCAAGTTCTATGAAAGGAAATATGGTATGTCATACTATATCTACCAGGAAGGTTTGAACAGATGTAACTCGAAGCTTTCTACTACCCTGAAACAATAAAGATATTAAAAAGGAATTCTTATTAATGACACTCATTGTTAAGTGTTTCGCAGTCTAAAAACCCTCACTTTTTTCTTTTTCTCCCTTTTGTTTGTGTACTAGGTAGATTATTCCATAGCTTTGCCCCCTCCTTGTAATAAGTAAGGTTTTTTGCTTCCTTATGGTTAGACTGTAGGTCTCCTCTTGGTGAATCAGATTCAGGACAGCAAGATACTTCAAGAAGTATCTCAGCTCCTTGAATCCCACCTTTAATTGTGCTGTTTAATCAGGGCTCATTTATCAGTCACCTCACAGGGAAGATTGGGAAACAGAATTATAGAAACAGCAGGCTTGCTCCATGTCAGCTTTCCTAGATCTCTGGTATTTTGAGCACTCCACCTTTGGTATAAAATCTCAGCTACTTGGCCATGAAAGCCCTAGGTTATTCTCCCAGACCAGCCTTCTTCCAATGAGACCCATGGGCAAGACAGTATCTGAAGAGAGTTTTAAAACACTAGTAGTTTTTTGTTTTTCACAAAATAGGTGGGATTTCCTTTTCTGAACCCCCAGGCATTCTGGCATTGTGGATGATATAGATCCTGGATTCCAAATTCACCACTTTGTTCCTCATGGCCTGTAGATTTTTTTTCTTTGAGAGCCCATTTTGCCTGGCCATTTCCACAGCCCAATCCTCACAGGTAGAAACTCTGTCATGCACTCCCTGAACCAACCTCACTGGGGCTTCCAATGATGCCCAGATATGCATAACAAATTCCTGAGTGTTAGTTACCGTATTTTTTTAATGCTCAATATTTCTCTAGAAATGCCCTGCATCAGAGAAGCCAAGTCTTCTGTCTTCCCTCAGATCTCACCTCAGAGGCCTCCATCTTGGAAACCAAGAGGTTGAAGACAACAGAAGGGAATGAGAATTTTTCCCAGCCATGCCAGAAACACTAAGGTTCATCCAAGTAAATGTTATGAGGGTTTGAAGAACTTTAACAAAAAAAAAAAGTGATAGTAAATATCACAGTATAACACGACCCTGTTAGACTTATATCTGCTTCACTCTCCAGAACCCCCTGGCTCTCTCAAACCTCTTACTAGTTTATTTGAATTTCTTTTGTAAGATTTAATTCAACTCAGCTTTTAGCAGTTCTTGGTCTCTCCCTGTTCTTTTTGACCTTTTCAGACACAGCTTTTTGGTGATCAATGATGTTTTCAGTTTTTGTAAAGACTGAGGTTTGTCTTTGCCTCTTTGACTTAAAATATAATGTCGTATAAACGAAGATGTATGACTGCTTATTTTTTCCAACCTCAAAAGATAGCAACGTTGCCAAACAATAACATAATAAAAATGTACATTATGCCTGGCAGGCCACATCCGGCCCATGGCCGCATTTTGACCACCCCGGCCTAGACTGAGGTGAGGTGATATGGCAGGGTACATGACCATATAAGAACAAGCAGCCAATGATCACATGAAAACAATTAATCCATCTTCTGAGGCTGAAGGGAATGTGAATGAGCTGTGTATGCCAGACCCTGCTCATTCCACAGGGAAGAGAGAAGACAACATGTAGGAAGGTAGGATGCTGACAGCTTACCAAAGGGAAAATTACTCCTGATAAGGGCAGGAAATAAAATTTCCAAAAATCAGGCAGAGACTAGAGGCTTTGGATTTGATTGAAGATTTATGAAATTATGAGACTAAATCTTTAGATGTAGCTGATACAATAAATATTGATATGCCCCTTTTTTAAAAACTTGTTACATTCTCTCAGGCTTCCTATCTCCTCTTCAATTCTTCTGGACCACTATGCCTTCATAAAAGATGTTTCTGTTGCAATAGGGAGTGAGATCCCCAAATATGGCAATATTTTCTGAGATAAAGACAAACTGGAATATGTAGTAAGAGACTCATAATGGCAATAATCAAGGTTTCTTCCCAGAAAAAAAAGACAACTGGGGAGAGAAATTTGCTAATTAGATCATTGGGAAAGGGAAATGACCTTTGGTCTCCTGGCTAACTTCATTTATATAATTTAAGAGAATCTTTAAGAAAATGCCTTACAGAAAAACTAAAGTTTAGATATTTATTCATGCATTTTATTCTTTATTTTACTCTCTATTTTTTCTCTACTAAATAAACAACTTGTTTTAAATCAAGAAATTGTTGCTTGTCTAAAAGTCTGCTTTTAAGAAAAGACATAGAAATAGAAGTTATGAGAAATTAAATCTACAGAGGATACATGATTTCTTTCAATAACAAAAAAACCAAAACTGACTGAAAAATAACTCATTTCAATTATGTACCAATGACAAATATACTGCCATTGCTTATTTTATTTCAAGCTCTATGATTCTGTCCAAGTTCTGTGATAAGTTACACAAACTCAGAGATAAAATAAGTTCTGTAGCTTCCTAACTCGATTATATGTTGGCACCTTTATACTTGGTCACAATAGGCAACTTTGACCCCCAAAAGGTGTATTCCTGGCCAGAGATTTTTAACTATGTTGCCGTGATTGGCAGGGTGTGTAGGTGTTTACACACTGTTAGGTATGGAACCTAACCTAGCCTAATCTAACCTAACCGTGTGTAAAAACTTATACTTGATTCACAAGACAATACAGAGATTTCAGATAGGAATCTATAGTGTTAAAAACATTCCAGCATGCTCTTGTCTGTCTGTCTTTGCAATAGAATCATTCCATTATTTTTCTGTAGTCAAGAAACTCATGAAAGCTAAGAGCTGGCATTTTCCAAGGGCTGCCTTGATTCTAATGAGTGGTGCCTTGATTCTAATAAAACAGTTGAGAGCCACTGTTCTAGATAGTATGGGAGGAAAAAACGTTCTGAACTTTTAAAGGAGCATAGTCTTCTGAGCAGCTTCATGCAAGTTATAATGGAATACAGAAATCTCTACTGACTAATATGGCAGTAGCAGTGTATTGAGGTATATGTTTAAACACAAAGGAAAACTATACCCTTACAGAAACGAGACAGTAACCTTCAAATTCTAAAATTAGCAGGATGCAAAAACATTTTAATCTGTTCATATTATCTTTATAGCTCAGAAATGGTTTCAAGATGTTTAATAGCAGCTTTCTTAGAAAAGGTTAGGAAACTAATAAATATATTAGGCTTAAGCCAATGGTTAACTAAAATCACATAAACAGAAACTGTGGGACTGTAACAGCCTAAGTTTATCGTAGCACTTTCACTCTGGAAACATTCCATTGAATTTAAGCTATTAACCTCAGGGATTCTTAATGTTCATCTGTAAAACAGTGATCGATAATGTATAAATGATGTAGGTGACTGACAACTGCAGAATTTCCTGACCTTTTGTATATTTAAACAAAATAGTCATACAGAATAACCCCTCCTACCCTCAACTGTGCTCTGTTCTCAAAATAAGCATAACTGTAGAAGTCAAAGGCTGTGCCTTATGCAGTCCTGTGTTCTGATTATTGACTTTATTTCCTAATACTGGGAATAAGATGTCTAATGTTTGTGTGTGCCTGGAGAACCTGTAACACAGATGAGATACAATGGCCGATCTATCTCATTGCTCCACATAAGCATAGTCTTGTTCATGGTCATATTTGGGAACACTAATTTATAATCACTATTGCTCAAGACTCTTCACTGAGAAATCAAGTAAGAAACATGAACCTGGATTGTGGGCATCATTTTCCTGAAGCCAAACTTGAGATGCCTGGAGTTTTCACATATTATCTTATTCATTTTAATAGGGTACATTGTGGTTATAAGTTCTTACCATTGTGAGCCCCATTGTTTCCACAGCTAAGCTTCCAAAACCGGGGATACTCAGAATCAGTAGCAAGTTTAAAAAATGTACTACCAGATTTGCAGCCCACCTCCAATGGATAAAAGTGAAATCACTCTGCTCCCCATTTTCAAATTCAAGAAAAATTAGTTATCTTTTAATCCACAAGTCTTTTCATTTTTTCCCACCATCAGTGCTAAATCTGAGCCACTTATTACCAGGATGGTGTAGTAGTGCATTAAATAGTGGGTGTCTTTTCACTGAGACAAAGGATTTTCCCCTAAGGCAATGTTATTATCACATGTTCTGATCTTCTGGCTCTCAAATCTTCTTTGCTGATTACTGAATAATGGCTGAACCAAAAAGTCTGATTTTTGAGGAGCTGAGTGGGTGGAAGGAATTAAGCTGAGAAGCTTTTCTTCCTTAGGTAAAGAATCTATATCCCCTGTAAGAATGCCAGAAGCAGAATAAAAGGCATGAATGTGTCTCATTGGAAGGAGTGTCAGATTAGTGCAGAAAGAGGCTGTGCTTTGGCGGGTACTGTGAAAATGCAGGCCAAGTATTCAATATCCAAATAAATTACTTGCAAAATGATTACTTGGAGTTGCACCAAATGTTCCCTAGTTAGCATTCATCAACACTGCTGCCATAGCTCTATGTTTAGGCATGTGTACAAGTACACATGCATGCCAAGAGAGAAGGAAACCAGAGAGGCAATCAAAAAGGAGAAGCAAGAAGAAAGAAAAGTTTCATCAGTGTAGCAGGGGCATTCACTCCAAGCAAAGCAATGCTACTCAGCCTTCTCAAACTGGAACAACAATGATCTAATGAAGAGAGATTACAACAGCTGTGCAAGTCTGGCAGAAAGGGATTTCAACGTGCAATGAAAAATCATTTCAGTGGTGTAGAGCAAATGGAGAGAGCCATATTCTCAGTGTGCTCTATGCAGAATAAATCTGGGAGAGATATTCTTGGGCATTTCAACATGAATATTCAGATCAGATACATATACAAGCAGTCCAGAATTTCTGATGACCAAAACAAACTTCGAAAGTAAGAGAAAGAGAGAGGAAGACAGACAGACCTTTGAATGTTTTTACCTTTGGATTTCAAATAGAAAGTTCTCTTCTCTTCTCTTCTCTTCTCTTCCCCACACCCACTGCCAATACAGCTTAGTAGAGCTTTTAAAGGAAAGATTGCTTTCTCTAACAAAGAGGTTCCCAAACTTTTTCTTACTAAGTACCCGCTTCTAGATTCGCAAGCTGCCCATGTACCCCTACCAACATATGGTTTGTATTTTAAGCCCTTAATGACAATTATTATTATAATGAAAATTAAATCCGTCCATACACAATTTCTCTCACATACCCTCTGTCTCTAGCAGGTTATGGAATAGAGAAAATCCCACACAATTTACTGATTTGTTTTGATGCACCGGCTGGGGAAATTTTTAGCTACTTACACGATTTCACTGTGATTACACGCTTAATTCATACAACACAATTTTATTTTAAAATTCTTTGCTATGCATATAACACTGCTTAGCTTTAAGAAATACCACAAACATTAAGAACACAATAACTAATTAGTATTACAAAAACAACTGCAACTACAATTACAACTAAAAGTTAAATTTGAATCAATACTATTATGTTTCATGATATACTTACAATCCTAGAATTCTGAGAAGCCAAACACCTAGATACGGTTTCATTCCTCAGTAGTACAATTCAATGGGTTGGCCTCAGTAGTATGGTTCAATGGGCTCACCTCAGCAATACAATTCAATGGGCTGGCCTCAATACTGATAGGACTAAGTCCCCTTCCTTCAGTCCCTTTCGGGCACTCTGCAGCTTCAGCGTGAACTAAGAGATTTGTGTTCACGGAGAAGGTGGTTCAGGTGATCAGTCTGATCCAGTCTACACTTGCAATTCTTCCTTCATTGTTCTGCAAGTGAGTCACCTCCAATATTGGGAGAGTAGGTTATGGTTTTTATTGAGTGAGTTGCCTTTTGGGCCTCTCCTACCCAAACCTGTCACTACCCCCAAATTTGGGCTCAGATCTTACTCAACATTTTCTTTTGCTTGGTAATCAGTTTCTTTTGTTGATCATTTTAATTACTTTGGGGAACTTCCATATCAGTGCAAGTGACCTTTTCTTTCCAATCTTGTCAAAAGGTCCTAGGGTCTGATCTCTTGGAACTTGGGATATTTGCTTGAGGGTCATTTTTAGGTTCTCTTTGTTAAACGCCTCTAAAGATAAAATTCAAGAGATAAGACTTTGAATAAAGTCAGGACCTTCCACACATAGACCAAAACAATGGCCTAGATAAGAAGATAAATCTTGTCTTCTTCCTAAACTGACTAATGGGCAACCATTACAAACATTCAGACTATTTCATTCAATATGACACCCTCCAAAGATGCCTTGCGTACCCCCAGGGATATGTATACCATAGTTTGGGAACCCCTGCTCTAAAACAACAGTACTACCACCTCCCTAAAAAAAACCCAACCATTCATGTATTTAAGGAACACTACAACAAACCAAGTCCCCAATCCTTGAGCAAATCTTTCAATTTATGTTACAGTTTTCTCTTAACTGGAAGACAATGAAAAGTAAGAAAATACTTTAGCTCTCGGAATATTCAGTGAAAACTCAAGCAATTGCTTAAAGACCACAAAAGCTAGTCTAGAGTCAAAACCGTTTTCTATGAGGTGAATCAGAATTGTAATCCATGCTTTGGGGGAGATTTAAAAGAGGAGCCCGCCAATTAAGGATGGAATGTTCAGGTTTTATTTTACTTAAAATAAGCTTTTATATATATTTTGTCTAAAGTTTCCAGAAGTCTTTTTTTAATTGTATCAGAAAAAATGAAATGGAAAATGTAAAGCAGTAAGCTTTTACAGCAAAAAAGAGGCCTCAGTCAGAAGGGCCTCCACCCTGAGGATTTTACATCCCCCATTTCACAAAGCCTCTCAGTTTCAAAAGTATTTGGAGACATTGTCATCACCATTTACCACTGAAAGCAAAGGAACATTATAGAAAAATAAGGTATGTATCAGCATCTTTATTGTTACCCTCACAAATGGGACAAGCCCTTTGTCTAATTTCTTTGAGCAAGTATACGGTAGACCTTGGAATGTGAAAGGTAAGGGTATTTTTGAGCGATATCCTTTACTGGACCAAATTCATGGTTGAGATAAAGTTAGAAAAGCTTTTGAACATAAACCTTGGAATAAAACTCATGGATCCAAATTCCCAGTCCAATGCACTATCTACTTAACTAGACAACGCTTTCTAACATGCCCTGAAAGCTCTGATTATCCAGGACTGAACAGCAGAGGAGCATGAAAAACAGATTTTTCAGTTCAGTGGCCAGAATCAAAAACTGGAGGAAAAAAATTGTTCAGGTTGAATTGAAAGTCTTTTTTGGAGGAGGAAGGGGAAAAGGGATAAAGATGGGGTTTTCATTAAATCAAAAACATGTATATTGGTAAACCCAAAAGGTGTATTTGACCTGTAAAGAAATCTTTTTGCTTTGTTTTTGACTCACTTTATATCTGGTTTGAACTTAGTTTTTTGTTTTAAATGGTTTAATTAGAAAGGTTAGGTTTCTAATAGTAGGCTGTCTCTTTATCTAGAAAGTCTAACCTGAGAGTCTGCCCTATGAACATTCACTATAATTAGTAGTTTTGACAGCCCTTTAATGTCCATGAAATGTACATTTGTATGAAAGAGGTCAAAATGATTCTGGAAGAGGTCAAAAATGGAAGAAGTCAAAAGATGACAAAATGGTTCTGAACACCCCAGAATACAAGCCCATTTTTCTATACTACTTTGTGCTGTGAAAACTTTGTAGCCCATGCTCAAGTACACTTGCAAACAGTTTTGGAAAATATGGGATTGATGTACAAACATATATATTTTTGGGGAGTATATGGCACAGTTGCTTTTAATAGAAAAGAAATGGATTTGAGGATCCACAATGCCCTACATTCATATTTTATAATCTCAGCATATAATGCAAATGCTTGCATAGATAAATATTCACCACAAAGGTGTCTCTGTTTGTTACAGATGTCCATGGTGGTTTTTTGGAATTTATTTTTATGCAAATTGTGGAATTCATGGAGCCACACAAAAACAGGTGATTGTAACGCCTGATTCCAGAGTCCATGCCATGAGCATGTTATATTGTGATATATATTGTTAAATATCCTGTGTATTTGACTTTTAAGTGACTTGGTCACTAATAAGCTTCTATCAGTTCTCTTAAGATATAATTTCATTTGCTAATTGATTTCAATATTTATTGAATCTGTACATTTTTCTGTGATCCATCTGCCTTCATAGATTTTATTCACCCCTCTGCTACTTGTCCCCAGGGAATGTCTGTGCATGTGTTCTCTGACATGCAGAAAATTGTTCTGAGTGGGGTAGGAGAGGCTGGGGCCAGTACCTGGGCTGGCCCCAGCAGCCTTCCCTGGGATCCTGCGGGCCTCCAGGGGCTCTGTGATGATCCTGCAGCAGGGAGCCTGGATGGCACCTCCAGCTGGCCAGGCTCTGGTTTCAGGTGGCACACACTGCTGCCACATTCACCACCCCACTTTTTTAAGTGTGAGTTTTTTGACCCAGGCTCACCAAACATGTCTACTGTGTGCAGCATATGGTGCTGCAAACAAGTCTGCAGTGCCATATACTACACATGTATGCTTGTTTGGACATGCCCTCTGTGTTTCTAGCAGGACAATGGCACACAATCATCCATGACTCTGGAAAAATCTTTTTTTCTACGTTCTTCCTTCCAAAAGCAAGGAAAATATGTTTTTTTGGGTATGTGGTATGGGAGAAAATATGGTACTATTGTGTTGCCTGTCCATAAAGAACAAGCATTTATCCAAGAGGATTCTGTCCTTCTGGAGCTTTGTAAAGAAGGGCCATAATTCAATTGCCAATGTTGAAAATGGCCAAAACAATGTAGCCGTTGTTGGAAGAATACCTTCTACATCCCTGACAAGTTGTTTGGGGGAAGAGGGATTGGCCACACTCAAGTGACCCAGGACATGCAAAAGGAGTTTGAAATGGTAAAAGATTGACTGTGCACTCAATGGAGATGTCACAAAGGTCAAACTAGCTTTCTTTCTTTAGGCAAGAAGGTCAAACTATTTTTAAATGTTGGCAATACACCTAAAAATTGCAAGCAAAGCCCAAGGTTTTGGAAAGATAACATAAGAATAGGCCTTTTATTATTTTAAATAGTTTCTCTTTTTGTTCCATTTTTGCAGATAAAAGCTTGTCTTGAAGAAACTGTTCTTCTGTCACTGTAAATTCATAAGCAGCAATCTAGGAGAGAAGTACAAAGAGGGGCTCAGAACCTAATGTCTGGGTGAGAACTCGCAGATGCGACCAGGGGCATTATGCTATTAGTAGGTGGTGTAATGATGGGGTGAACTGTGGAGTCCCAATCTGAAACAATTGCAAATTATGCCTTGTCAGGTAGAAGAGTGGTTATGGAGGGAAAGTGATTAATAAAAGGTGCATTTCCAGGGCAAGCTATGATACTCTTCTGAAGAACAAGATAATTTTGAATACAAATCTGGGAAAATGTAGGAGCAATCTATTCACTGTACAGCATGTCTAATACCTTAAGTGACATCTTTAAATAAACAACAATATTGATAAGGTAGGCCTTCACCTGTATACTTACAGTAGACTGGGGAGAGAAGAACCAGGAAATTAGTTCTTCTGAATCAGTCATTACAGGAATAATTCTGTCCCCAGTGTTAAGTGTAGTAGCTAACTAGCATTACCAGTAGCACTGGAGGCCTGAAAGGATGCTAAGTGAATCAAGGTAAAAGTATCTAATCCACTCTTCCCCAGGCTGCTTTAGGGGCAACAGTGGCTATTCATATTGAATATGTGTACTGGGTGATCTCTTGCCATGAACCAAAGTGCCTTAAAAAACACATGCCTACAGGCTCATATTTCTATTTCTCCCCAACTGTTCAGACTTGCAAAAATTACAAATAATTAACGTCAAAATGAACAGTTCCTTGCAAAACTAGATAAGCTTTCCCTGATATAGAGAAAAAAATGTGCTAGGATGCTAGTATTTGTAACATACGCTTTCAAGGGCCAATTGATACAGACCTTTCCTTATTTTGTTGCTTTTCCTACAGTTCAAATATATAATTATAGCAAAGCAGTTATAGACAAAGCTTTTTGTTTTATTTCAGGAATACGTCATGGAACAATAGCTCTTCCTCAAAGAAAATGTATTCCTACAGGCTCTCATGTGTTGTTTTCCATCGCAGAAATTGCAAGCAATTTTCACATATTTAAAAATCCTGTACAATACCTTTTATTTACATTATTATTGTACTTTTTCCTTCCTTGATATTTATCACAGTAGGTTGATTTTATTGATATCCATTGAGAAGTACACAACATTAAAATATTGAGAAAGGGAGAAGAGAATACAATTTTATTGAATTAACACTCTCAATGACTAGGTTGTAAAATGGCATAATGCAAAACTTTTCCAGCTGATCTACTGTGATTGAGAGAAACGGCCTGAGATGAATGGCAGTGATTTATGTGATTAAAAAGTACCAGAAGGGCAATGATATATCTGCCAAATATAAAGATGTGAGTCTATAGTGCCCTATAACTGGTGATTATAGTCTCTGCCACCTCTACTCACTCTGAGAAATGCTATATTTCTCATGTAGTCCCAAATGAAACAAACGTGACTGCTCATTGAGAATCTGGGCCTATAACAGCAGATGCAGGATATCTGTAAAACAAATATATTTATTGCTTTCAATGTTCTGCAGCTGACTGTTCCATAGATCAGACTGGCTGCTATTCTTTCCCTATTTGGATGGCTTACATGAGAATTAAATTGTGCTGAACATGCAGAGGCCTTATCCTTTCCATTAAGCAAGAGGTATTCCTGTTGACCACAAGTCTTTAATTTTTATGTAATATGTGCAAAAATCAGATTACATCTTACTTTTTAACCTGAGAAACAGTGACCAGGCAATAAATTAAGTTAGAAAGGTTACATGACCTAATTGTTTCAAAGGGACTGTGCTAAGCATATGCTTTTAACTGTATGTGGTGTCCTATGGATATGCTAAGAATCTAAAATATGCTTAAGAATCTATCCAATCTGTTGCAATGAAGATAAAGTAAATAAATGCTGTTTTACTAATATATACACATTTAGGTCAGAAATATTTTTGCTATATCAGTTCACAACCAGAAACTAGCCACAGCACACACCCCATCCTCAGAGCTGAACTGACATTACTGATGATGCTAGTACTCAAGAATTCAGGCAAGCAATCACTCCTTCAGATTAGGACTAGGACTAGGACAAAAACGTATCAGATTTGCAGCAGATTGTTTAGATATAGAAACCCAATTTGAAAAGATGGTGCCTTAAATTAAGCATCCAACTGAGTGCTCTTTGGAGGCAGTACACAGTTGATTTGGGTGCTTACTTAAATGGGTGGTTAGAGATGGAAAAGAGAATTATGAACCCAATTTTGAAAATTCAGCTTTTTACCTCAACCAGAAGAATAAAGAATAAATAATCCAATAAATCATGTTATTGTCAAAACTATAGAAGTAAATGTTTTACCATCAATTGCTCATACATTTGGACCCAGTGATAGCTGATTTTCAGCTCCTCTGTTAGGCTACCAACATAATATTTGTCTGTGGGAAATGTATCACCCATAAGTTATGTGGCTAAACTGAGCTCATAAATGAAAAGGTCTTAACTATCACACCCTTATATTTGGCAAACATATTTTTGCCCTTCTGGTACATTTTAATCACATAATTAGCAGCATCCATCTCAGGCCAGGTTTCTTCAAGCAAATATATGCCAAAATTGTAGACCCTCCAAAATAACAATAAAATAAAGGTGATCTTAAAATCATAGAATCAAAAATCCTTAATATAAATAAAAAATGTGAAATATTCTGTTGATATGTTCTAAATATCATTGTCACTCAGAGCAATTCTTTTTCTCTGACTGAAGTTGGCCAGGGCAGTCCTGCCACCAACATCTTTCCCCTGTTTGTCAGTAGGAGCAAAGTTTTACCATGAAATATTTATCTATGATAGATCAGGCTGCTTTATCATGTCAAGTGGATGACTGTCAGCCTGGAAGGCAGCTGTACATGTAAATTAATCACTATTTTTTTTTACCAATCCCAACTACAGGTCTCCAGAGTAAGACCTTTTAAAAAATATATCTATATTGTCCATTTTTCAGCCCACATTACTAAGTGGAAGGCTACAACTGTACTGAGATTTGTGCGTGTGATATTTTCCCATCACTTAGTATGAGGTGGAACAAAAAAGTCTAGCTTAAGGGGAGGAAGTAAAGCCTGAGTTTATTTTCTAGTTTGCCTGTGATCCAATCTAGCCAGCAGGCTGCTGGGGAATTAGTTTAGGCAAGTCTTTGCCAATATCCTTCCCTAATGCAAGCAAAGATATTGGATACTCTTTAGAGTTTGTCTGAAAGAAAATCTAAAATGTTGCTGTAAGCAATAATGTTAGAAGTATCACATTGGGAAATCCTGATTGCAGTTGAAAAAGCAGAAGTGGAATGTATTTTCCTGAATATATATTGAGTATTGAGTCAAAATAGAAACTCCTAAAAGCAGGATTGGAATGCTAATTATCCTCCATCTGTCATCAACTAAACCTATGAACTGGAATAAAAACAAAACCCAAAAACCTACACACACTTTCCCCACAGCGGTTACACTGCTTCAGCTTGATACAGATTTGTGCTACAACCTGAACTCTTATTGCAAAGCAACCTGAAAGGATGTTGGGGGGGGGGGTGAGCTTTGGCTATATTGTGTACATATTTATTGGACTAGAATAGCCTTAAGGTTATTCTGTTAAATCCAAGCAAAGAAAGTGGGTAGCAGTACTACACGGCCTTTGGATCCTTAGTGCCTCCAGTAGCCTATAGTCAGTTAACATCCTCACTAAAGCAGATGATACTACTGGAGGAAGTAATCTGTCCAAAGCAGTAAAGAGGAATTTTGGTTCACTGTAGTTCCGAAAGAGTATCTGCAGTTAGGGCTCCTATTGCACGCTGACAAAAACTTAAAGCTGCCTTCTCATGGCAGAATATCCAATAGAAAACAGTTGTACAAGCATATCTCCCTCCTCAATAGAATATTAACTGAACCTCCATGTACTAGCAGATCCTGTCTATAACATTTAGATGGATTCATTTATGGGAACTCTTTTTTCTCATCATATTGTCCACGGCAGGCCCTTAATCTTTACAAAAGATATGGGCCAGATTCTGCTGTTCAGTGAACAGCATTTACTCTGTAAGTAGTTCCTTCTTTTTCTGCTCCTCTTTCTTTATTAAATGATATTCCAGATAATATATCTGTGATGGTACCCAGGGAAGCTTAGTGACTTGTCCAGAAGCCATTTTCAAATGCCCTTTGTTGTTCTGATTTCTCAAAAGGAATTTTGTGTTGTAATTTGCTTGGTTACAGTAATCAGGGAATGCCCCAGTCACAGAGCTATACTATTGCATCTTTGCTAAACTGAATCATTTCCGTAGGTAAACAAGTTGTAGAAGAGTGATTTTACAATCTATACTCCATCACACCACTTTATTTCCTGTGCCTTTCTTTTGCTTTTGTACTCCCCACTTCCTCTTAGTGTGCAGACCCATTACACATGTGCATGATAGAGTGGCAGCTCTGGAATGTAATCATAGTCTCTTTTGCACTTGCCCTGAGAAACTTCAATTATTGTATCTTTATCTATTGGATTTGAAATCACCATGTTAAGTATTGATTTCCAGCATCAGAGACTGGGTTTCAGTTTCAACCATTCAATCATCCTTAATAGCCAATTCCCCACTTTTCTCTTTTCTTTTTCTTTCAGACTGCAATATAAACTACCGTAAAACTGCTGGCACTACTACTGTATGTGTCCTCTCAGCAGTATTAAAGTAACGTGAATTCCAAAATGCAAATTGCCATAATTAATTACTAAATGAAAGTCTGGAAAGTGTGTGTGGGAAGGGTAACAAACTAAATCTTTCCTTTACAGATAAAATAACTGAATCATTTCTAATGTTCTAGAATATTTTGAGACCAAAGTCTTTGTAAAGATCAAAAGAAATTTTGAAATATAGGCTGTGCCTTTGAAGCTATAAATATTACATTTGTGTATACCAGTAATGTGCTACCCTGACACTAAGACTGAGAAGGGAAGTCTCCAGGGTCATCTTACTCTGTTTTATGTGTTTTTCGAGAAACAGATCCATGAAGCAAGGAGGAGAACCACTGAGAAACAGAAAGGTGTTCAAGATGAACCAGTTTTGGTCTGAAAACCTTGGGCATCTTCACATGTGCTCCAGGAGTTGCGTGGAAGATGCTTTAACTGGAGCGGCTCTTAGAGCTATTCTAGTGTAACTGCTCACAGCATCTCATGTATTCAGCATCCTGTGCTTTAAAACAGCATTGGGGGTGCTTTAACTAAAGCTTGTTTGATAAGCTTTAGTTAAAGCACCCCTGCCACCATTCTGCAGCATGGGGACACAGTATACATGAGACAGGGAGGCTGCTGGAGCACACTCCAGTAGATTTACTTAACTGAGTCTTCTCCAACGCACTGTAATTACAGCACATTGGAGCAGCACCTCTGCATGTCTACAGCCACCCCTTGTGACTGCAGTCTTAAAGTGTGAGTGGATCAAAGCTCTTTTCTCTCCTAGTCAATTAAAAGTAATCTGTGGAGCATACCCCTATAGTTTCTAAGACTTTTGGGCCTTCCTAGTAGCATATGCTGGAAGTGTTGTTGGATTTAAACCACCTTATAAAAGGACAGATAAAAGAGTGATGTGAACACACTACCAGGCTCTCCAGAACAAAAAGAAAATTCAGGATACTGTATCTTGCTGTTAATAAGCATTGAACTTATGACTGAGAGGAAACAGACTAAGGTGGATTTATCCTAGTTTTCTACTTAGCATCCTTCCCAATGTAATGCAGACCTCCCTAGGAGGCTGTTATGTCCCAGCTACCCATGGGTACCTACCATGCTCAGAAAAAGCTGTGTTCCCTTCCATGGCATCTCTCTTGTCTTCATGTCTTTGATGCATCAGACCTTGTATAGGGGTCCTGCAAATCTACAGAATGTTAAAACTGTGTTGTTGAACTTCTGTGGCAAAGAAATTATCCCCAGCTGGGCACTGCTGCATTTTCAGTTTGCCTAAAGGGCCACAACAGACCCCTGGAGGAGGTGGTCTCATTTGAGGCTCCGCTGATGAATCTGCACCTCCAGAAGGAACACCAGAGAGAACAAAATCCTTCAAAACCAGTGTACCCTTTGTTCAAACATCTGGGCTTCCCAAAGGAATGCCTAGGAGGAAGAAATGCCAATGGGAAGGGTCTGTCTGAAAAGTTGAGATGACCTTCAACAGATCACTATCACTGCTGTCATACAGTTGCTTTACTGAGTGGTATCAGAACTATTCAACTGTGTTACATACCCTACACTTGCAACAGTGAATGAAGCCAGAGCAGCTGAGCTACAGTCTTGCAGGTCCCATGGAATGTCATGTGGGCAGCATTAACAACTGTTAAATCTTAAGTGGACATGGATTTGTTACAACGTGAATTTTATTTTCCTTTTCTCAGTTACAGCAAGCTAGTTAACTACTGAACTAAATCTTTGTCCCTTCATCTGGAAAGATCTACCTGGGTATTTGTTTTCTGGGTGTCTGACAGAATTTGAATAGAACTGAAATGTGTTAAATACTGATCCATGCGGCACGTTAAAGATAAAGGACTGTTAGATTTTGAAAGTGCATTTTAAAAGAATCAAAATGCCTTTTTTCTCTATGCCAGTATCCTTTTCTTAAATGTCGTTCTCCCTCAAACTACAACTTCTGTGTTGATACTTTTCACTCTTGAGTCCCCTTCTGTTGTAAGTCTAAGACATCATCTCTGCCTCTGTAGTCCTTGGGCAGGTCTTGTGCTGGTTTTGTATATGGAGCATTTGTAGATAAGTTTTCTTAGCATATCTCTATGCTTACATTTTCTATTATCTTAACTACTGAGTCTGGGTCTCCACAGTGGCATCCTGCTTCATGTCTCAGGCTCCTAGGCACTGCAGTAATAATCCTGTCCTGCCTTACACCAGCTTTACAGACATATCTCCATTAATTTTGTGTCCTGATAGATGCTTACAGGCATCTAAATGAGAAAAGAAAGAACGAAATCTAAAATGCACACAGCAATCCCTTTTAGCTGCCTGCCTGACTGCCTGTTCCAGTTCCCATTAAAATCAAATGGAAAAAATTGGTTTCATGTCAATGAGTTCAGGACCAAATCCTGTGAGTCAGAGAACAGAGCTTTAAAAAAAAAACAGAAACAGGGGTATACGAATCAGTGGCAAAATACGGCAGGGAATGACAAAGGGTTGGATAGGATTTTTGTGGGGGAAACCTTTTACTGAACAAATGGTATAGTTGGAATGGTCATAAACCAACTTCCATAGAGCAGTATGATATTCATTTAACTTAAGCAAGCTAATATGGTCAAACCAATATCAGTATTTTACAGCACAAGACTTTCTGCTTTTTAACATCCAATAATTAATGAGGGTCTCTGCTAAATGAAGGAAGGGTTAATGCAAATTTGGGATGGTTCAATGTAAATCAGAGCAGGTATAGATATTAAACACAGTATGGTCTATAGTTCTTTCTGCACAAAGCATAATAGAAATTATTAACTGAGTGTTGTGAAATATTAGGATATATTGTTTACATCTGCTTGTATGCAATCAGCTTTCATTTCATTTACTACTTCAGCAGACAATTTATATAAAAATGTTTAAGGTAAGGCCTTCTGCATATTACCACAGTCTTAGTTTATAGCTGTAATAAGATTCTGCCTACCGCATTTACTGTTTTTCTAATGAGCTTTGGTTAGCCCATTCCCTAGAAAAGTAGGACAAATTCTGTAATTAGTATCATAAATATTTATAAAAGACTACAGTAGACACAATTGCATTTGAGGAGTTTGCATAAATGTTACCTCATCCTCTATGGCAAGTGTTTCTCTTGGAAAGGATTTTGTTTTTATAATAATGCATTCAAAATCGATAAGTCTCAACAGGTTTCCAAAGATGTATTAAACTGGGAACAGTAATAAAATTATGTCAAAAGAAAAAGTAAACATATACCAGGTGCTACACTCTGTCAATATTTCTTTGGAGTTTTAAAGTTTGCAAAACAAAGATATAGTCCTGTTACCAACGTATTATAGATCAATAATTAATTGCAGATCTACAAAATAACAGCACAGAATGAATTCAAAATATTAATCCAGTCATTAAGATATCAATTTGTTGCTCACCCATCTGTCCTACCCATTATTTTATTTTACAAGTTCATTAAACAGAACATCTACTTTGATGGATGGAGGTGAAATATCCTGGAAGAATTAACTACATCTTTTTGCAAGGTCAAAATATTTTATTGTAGATACCCATTCTGAAATCTGACCTGTTGAAGAGGTAGTGTGCTTTATGGTATGGTTAATCTCTGATCATTGCTGGTAAAATGATATTGTAGTTTGAATGTTTATTGTTTCCATTAATTTTTGTATTAAAAGTTCACAAGTTTAAAAAAAAAAAGATTGGTGTCTTTTCTTTCCTAACTGCTAGCCCTGCACACTTTACCGTGATCTGGAAATCATGCTTGTTTCTCCACTTGATCTCTCTAATGTAGATGACAGTTGTCACCTATAATGTTTATCAATCACTTTGAAATGTACCTTGCTTCTGCAAGCAAGAGACCACAACAGATTATTATTACCCCAGCAGTACATTGGGGCTAAGCCTCGATTGACTGAGATTCAATTGCTTATATGCCAGCTCATAACACTAGCACAATCAATGCAGTCAACACTGACAGCTCTCATCTGTGACTGCTGTCAGAGCATTCATGTCTCACAACTAGTGAACTGAGTTAGCCAGCTGAATCTCTTCTTTGCCCTCACTCACCCAGTGCCATACCATCCTCTGATTCTCAGCCTCCTTTTCTTTTTAAATGCCTCCCAATTTATAATCATCTGCCATGCACCCACACCTTCCTTAAATGACTGCTAGTTCTTCATCTACATCTCCCCAGGTCCTTGTTCCCTGCTCATCCTAGCCCTGTCCCTGAAAATATATTATTCTTACCTCCTCCACCATCTATTAGCTCTCCTGCCTTAATATTTGCACTGCTGAGAACGAAAAATATTGAGCTTCAACTCCTCAGGACAGACATGTTCTATAGACCAGTGGGTTTTCCTAAAGGTTTAATACCTTTACCAGTATCATAGTATCTAGTATCTAGGGTCAGAAGGGGCCTAGAGCAGGCTATCTAGTCTGACCCCCCGCCAATGGCAGGAATGAGTGCCAGGGTCACAGGACCCCAGCCAAGTA
>JAGPOW010003395.1:29485654-29517497 GCA_030014935.1 Caiman crocodilus
ATGGATTTGGTCACCTGGTCGTAGAAGGCGACCAGGTTGGTCTGACAGGACCTGCCCTTAACAAACTCGTGCTGGTTGCCCTTCAGCATAAAGTCCCTTACTGGTCCTTCACAGATGTGGGACTTGAGAATGTTCTCAAAGATCTTTCCCAGAACTGAGGTGAGACTGACAGGCCTGTAGTTCTCCGGGTCCTCTTTCCTCCCCTTCTTAAAGATGGGAACCACAGTGGCCACCTTCCAGTCCTCCGACACTTGTCCAGAGCTCCAAGAGCACTCGTATAACCAAGCCAAGGGCCCAGCAATCACCCCTGCCAGCTCCCTCAACACCATTGGGTGCAGGTCATCTGGACCCGCCGACTTAAAGACATCCAGCCCTTCCAGAAGCCCTTCCACCATGTCTACCCTCACCCTTGGCCCAGCAGTGATTTCCCAGGATCAATTCAGGCTTCCGGCAGGAGAGATGTCCCAGTTCCCCCTCAGGAAGACTGAGGCAAAGAACCCATTGAAGATCTCAGCCTTACCATTGGCTGTGAGCACCAGGTTGCCCAACAAGTCCCTTAGGGGCCTGACGTTGCCCGGGGCTCTCTTTTTGCTCCCCACATATTTGAAAAAGGACTTCCTGTTGTCCTTGATCCTAGTCGCCAGGCGAAGTTCTACTTCTGCCTTGGCCTTCCTAATAGCCCTCCTGCACTCCCGAGCACAAGAGAAGTACTCCTCCTTGGAGACATCTTCTCTCTTCCATTGGTTGTATGCCTCCTGCTTAGCCCTCAGGGTCCCCCGAATATCCCTATTTAGTCATGGGGGCTTCCAGGCACTTTTGCCCATCTTGCATCAGGCAGGAACGGTCACCCCTTGGGCTTGGAGGATCGTCTCCTTGAGGAACATCCACCCTTCGTGGATGCCCATGTCCTCAACCCTACAGGCCCTCAGTGCCTTCTCAACTAGCCTCCTGAGCTCTCTGAAATTAGCTCTTTTGAAGTCTGGGACCCTAGTCCTAGTGTGGGCTCTAGTTGCACTGCGCCGGATAGCAAATTCTATCAGCTGATGATCGCTATCTCCCAGGGAGTCACGAACCTAGAGACCTCTAACCAGATCGTCCCCCGAGGCCAGGATCAGAGCCAGCAGCGCAACCCCCCCCTAGTGGGGCCATGCACCTCCTGGACCAAGTGGAGGTCCTGCAGCTCTGCCAGGAACCTCTGGGACCTCTTGGACTTGGCCGACTGCTCCTCCCAGCATATGTCCAGGTAATTGAAATCACCCATGACAAGGACATCCCTCATCCTAGCCGCTTCCTTGAGCTGGCCAGCAATTTGGAGGTTCAGCTCCTCCCTCTGGTTGGGTAGTCTGTAACAGACACCCACCATTAAGTCCCTTTCCCCTCATCCTCCTTGCAGCCTGACCCAAATCACTTCCGTTTGGTCCTCTGTTGCCCCCAAGTTGACATTCAATGCAGAGAATCGCTCTTTGACATACAGTGCAATCCCTCCGCCTCTTCTCCCCATCCTGTCCTTCCTGAAAAAGGCATATCCATTGATGCCTACCACCCAGTCATGGGTCGGGTCCCACCAGGTTTCCATGAGCCCAACCAAATCTGGGTCTTCCATAGCTATCAGGAGAGACAGCTCCTCCTGCTTGCCACCCATGCTTTGAGCATTTGTATAGAGGCTACCCACTGTATTAGAGCATGTGTATTAGAGGCATTTGTATTTAAGGCTACCCACTTCTGCCTCTCCCTCTCTGCTTGTTTCCCCCAAGTCACATCCACAAACCCTCGCCCGACTTACCTGGCTCAGTGGCAGAGCGTCCTCTCCTCTCTCGGCATACCTGTCCCCCGGCACAGCTAGTTTAAAGCCTGCCACACAAGATCAGCCAACCTAGAAGGAAAGAAACGCTTACCAGTAGGTGTGAGGTGGAGTCCATCTTTAGCCAGCATGCTCCGTATAGAGAAATGTGGGCTATGATTGAAGAATCCAAAGCCCTCATCATAACACCAACCCCAAAGGCGCTGGTTTACAGCTGCAATACAGGCCTCGTGTTGCCTTCCCTGTTGACTCACTGGCAGAATGGAGGAAAACACCACCTGCGACCCAAACACCTTGAGCTGCCTTCTGAGGGCCTTGAAGTCTTCTATGATGTCCTCCGGCTGGCCTCTAGAAGTGTCATTGTTTCCCACGTGGACTACCACTAGTGGATGGTAATCGGTGGGCTTAATAATCTTCCAGACGCTCTCTGTGACATCCTGTACCCGCGCTTCAGGCAGGAATTAATGAAAAGGTCAGGTTCATCCAGTTCACTTCAGCTCCTTCACAGCCAGACCTGGGGGCAGGGACTGCTTGAGGTTTTCAGCCTTCTCTTTGTCTGTGATAACCAGGGTGTACAGGTACCAGCTGTAGCGCACCTTGAACTTCACATTGTCCTTATTCTTCTTGATCTTGATGGACTTGGAATCTTTCCTCCTGGCCGTCAGCAGGAAGTCTTTGATCTCTTCAATTTTGCAAGGCATGGTGATGGGCTGGGCTCCAGGCGGCTGTGACCTGGCAAGCAGCTGCAGCGTTAATGGCAGAAGAGAGCCAGTGGTATATAGGTTTCTTCAAAATGCAATATATAAGAAAAAAAAATACATACATGTAAAATAGCTGCTTAATAAAAGATTCTCGATTGTTTACAAGTTCAAGGGAACTATTTATCATTGGAGGAAGTGGTGTAAAACTTCTAGATTAGAGGGAAGAGCAGTGGAGGGATGTCATGGTGGAAGCCAGCTATAGGCCTGCAAATCAAGAGGAGGGGTGGATAAGGCCTTCTTTAAATACCTGACTGAAGCTTCCAAAATGCAGAACTTGGTTCTCATATGGGACTAATTATTGGGACATCTGCTGGGAAGAAAATACAGAAGATAACACACAGTCCAGTACATTCTTGGAGTATGTTGAAGATAACATTTCTGATACAGATGGTAAAGAGGCCAGCTAAAGGGGAAGGAATTCTCACAAACAGAAAGAAATTGGTTGAGATTGTGAAAGTGGAAGGTAACTCAGGTGGCGTTAACCATGAAATGATAATGTTCCAGACTGTAAGGAGAAGAAGGAAGGAGGGCAGCAGAATAAAGACACTGGACATCAGGAAAGTGAACTCAGGGAACTAGTGATCAGGATCCTCTGGTGGGCAGGTCTGAGGGAAAAGAAGTGCAGGAAAGCTGGCTGTATTTTAAGAAGGCCTTCTTAAATGTGTAGAAGCAATCTATTCCAATGTGATGAAATAATAGGAAGTGCAACAGGAAACCAGACCGGCAAGACAGCAAACTTTTCAGTGAGCTGCAACTAAAAAGGAATCCTATAAAAAGTGGAAACTTGGTCTCTCTTTAGTACTAGGGAAGAGTGTAAGAGTATTGCATGCAGAGAGAAAATTAGGAGGGCCCAGATATGATTTTAGATGCAGCTGGCAAGGGACATAAAAGGCAGTAAAAAGAGATTCTACAACTATGCCAAAAACAAGAAGACTAAAGAAAACATCTATCTCTTACAGAATGCAGAAGGCAATGTAGTTATGGACAATTCAGAGAATACTGAAGTATTTAATGCTTTTTTCCTTCAGTTTTTTCATAAACAGAGGCAGCTACCAGATCATGAGTGCAGTTGGGAGCAGAGATAAGGAGACAAACAGCCTAGGGTAATGGTTGAACAGGTTAGGGATTACTTAGAGAAGCTAGATGCTTTCAAGTTGGTAGGTCCAGATAGGATGCACCCTATGGTACTGAAAGTAGTCCTCAACAATGGCTCAATGTCTAGTTACAAGGAGGTATCAAGTGGGGTTCCTCAGGAGTCCGTCCTGGATCCAATATTGTTCAACATCTTCATTAAAAATTTGGATGATGGGATCAAGTGCACACTTAGCAAATTTGCAGACAACACCAAATTGGATGGAGTTATAGGTACCCCAGATAGTAGGGTTATGTTCCAGAATGACCTGAACAGACTAGAAAAATGGTCCACAGTCAATCACATGAAATTCAACAAGGACAAATGCAAATTCCTGGACTTGGGATGAAATAATTGCATGCAGAAATACATATTAGGGAATGAGTGTCTAGGGAGTGATACTGCAGAGTCGGACCAGGGGTTACAGTAGACCATAAGTTGTATGTGTGCCAACAATGTGCTCTTGTTACAAGAAAGGCCAATAGGTATACTGGGTTCCATTAGCAGAAGTGTGACTTACACATCAAGGGAAGTGATTCTTTTACTTTATTCAGCACTGGTGAGGCCATGCTTAGAATATTGTGTCCAGTTTGGACCCCATACTTCAAAAACATGTTTGGACAAATTGAAAAGAGTCCAGCACAGAGCAACAATGTTTAAGGGTCAGGGAGTCAAACTTTTGAGTAGGGACCTACCTAAATCACAGCTTAGAGAATTTTGCGAAAACTGCAGAGAACAGCATTGTCTGTGATTACCACAGTCACCAGGAAATCCAGCATTGGCTGCAATCAACAAAAATTTGTGGTAGTGATGCAGAATAAGTGAAGGTACCCTCTGCCAGTCAGCAGCCAGGAGCAGGGCTGCCACAAAATGCCCGAGAAATCGGCTCTATGCCCTGCAAGCAGGCTGTGAAAAACCCTTTATCTCACCACAACTTAGGTAGTGCCCCACTTATGAGGAAAGACTGAAAGAACTATGATTAGTTGATCTGGAGTAGAGAAGATTGAGCAGGTATTTGATAACAGTCTTTAGATATCTCAAGGGCAATTATACAGGGGATACAGATGGGCTTTCCTTTGTCAGTATAGGGGCAGCTGGGGAAATTTAGGTTGATGATTAGGAGGAACTTTCTGATGATTAAGTGGTAAAACATTGGAACAGGCTACTTGGAGAAATTGTGGAATCTCCATAGTTGGAAGTTTTCAACAGCAGGCTAGATAGACCTTTGGCTGAGATGGGTTAGACAGGGATGATTCCACCTTGAGAAGGCAGCTGCACTAAATGACCTTGTGAAATCTCTTCCAGACCTACTTTCTTATGATCATTCTGATATTATACATTTGTACTGTATTTTGACATAATTTAAAAAAATGTTGCAGCTGATTTTCTAAGAAATTCTGCAGGTTAGCGTATGTCACCTTCCTATTTAAACCATGTTTCCAGAAATTTGTTATACTTTATCCTGAGGCCAGTAAAAGACTGGTCTATTTAAGAACATGTGGGGGTGGGAGTAGGGGTGGGAGGAAGAATGCTGTATAGCTAAGGCAGGTATCTCCTATGTAAAGGTCATTTCCTAGTAATCAAATATTACATCAGACATCATCCAAAAATGTTTAGAATAGTGCAACTAATGTCTCCAGTGGGAGATAGTTTAGGATATTTTACTAAGCCACATTCAATGTTTACAGTGGGTTATTAAAACATGACTTTAACCCAGGGAAACTCTGCAATGCTTTTAAAATGAATTTGTCTTTGTTTTTGTTTCATGCAGAATTCTGAATGAACTCTTGTGCTCTCTCATCCAGAGCTGAACTTACTCCAAAAACATTTGACTGTTGTATTAAAAAAAGCAAGCTTAACTGTAAAGTAGTCTTAACTTTTCCATTGCCTGCAAAAATACATAGCTTTATACTATAATGGTATCCTATATGATAACCCCAAATACGGAAATAATTAAGAGTCAGATTTCTCGGTATTAACGCCTCCTTTTTCTCTCCAGTTTGGATCCCATGGAGCTTTGGGAAGCAATATTCTGAAGCAGAAAACAGGAAGGAATATTAATCAAATGTGAAAAGGTCGCTGGAGAGAGAACAGTCTCAGAAAATGTTTTTAAAGATCACTTGTCATGCACACCATTATTTCTTTGTTCTATCTTATACCAAGTTTCTGAAGAAAATGAATGAGAAATTTCAGCTGCAAAGTACAGTATGTCCTGATGCAGATGAATAGTTTCAGAGCCACTCATTTGGGAAAGGCAAAATGGATTAACATTCACTTATTATAATTATTGTACCATACTGCATTAAATGGACTATACTGTTAGTACACAGTCTGAAAAGTAATATTGTTAAATAGGAATAAATCATAAATATATCTAAATGGTAGATAACACTCATAAGGTGGCTAGCCTTAAACAAATAATATAGAAAATATCACTACACCTAACTTAAGTTTCAAGTGACAGAATGTTCTTAGTTTCTCTTTTACAAAATGATAGAAACTTTCTGACTGCTGCAAAAAAGAAGAGCTAGCCGAATATCTTTCAAGCATGAGATCCTCTGCAGAGAGGACAATGTCACCATTTCTGGTTATATGATTTTTTCTTCACATAGAAACATCTGCTTTTACATAAATAGCGGTCAGTCTTTAGGTATGGAATTAATTTCCTATTATAGAGCGAGGCTATTTTTATTCCTTACAATAACCAGTACCCATATGAGTGTTGAACTAATTATGCAAGTATTTAGAGCTCAGAATGAGTATAGATGGCAAAATCTAATTTGAATTTATAATTTCTGATATAAGCTTAGGACAAGCAATGGCTTTTTGTCTTATATGCATAGGTCTATAGTCAATAAGGAAACTACATTGTCTCTAGCATTTATTTAGCCTATGTGTACACAGTACATTGCTGACTTAGACACAGCACCTTTTAGTAGTTCTTTACTACCATGCAGAGAGATGGGACTTTCATATAGTATAACACCAAAACATCAAATATACATGTTTAAAGTGTATACTATCGTATACAGATTTCAAAGAACATCATTTTTTGTACAAGGTAAAGCTGGGCAAAAGTTTCCTAATGAATATGTGAGATGATGAAGCTTGACTCTTTGGGCACATCCACACAAGTGTGCACGTGCCTCTTGCCCCACCTCAAACCCCTTTGAGGCAGGGCAACAGGCACATACAAGAACAAAAAAATGTTCCCTGCACTGCAAGTTTGCAGTGCGGGGAGAAAATTTGACCCCTCCAGGGGTCTAAAAAAAGCAAAGTATAAAAAAGTGAAGTATAAAAAACATGCCCCGAGGTAACCGGAGGTTGGGTCCTCCATAGAGATGCTTTGGCTGCCAAAGCACCTCTATGGTTGCCCCTCGCCCTTCAGAAGCAGGGCTCCGGTGCCAGTGAGTAAGAGATCGGGGGGCTGGAGGAAGGGGGAAGAGATTGTGGGGCATACCTCTGCTGGGCCTGCCCCCAGCCCCCTGACCCCTGCCAGCCCCCCCCGAGGACCCCAAACCCTGCTGGGGCTGGCCCCTCCCCCTGTCAGCCCCTTCCAAGCCCTTCAACCCCTGCCGGGGCAGGCCTCTCCCCACACTTGGCACTTACCGGCAGTTGGAGCTGCTGTGTGGTGGACAGGGGCCCTGTCCACACAGTAGGGGGCAGGGTGACAGCCCCAGGGGCCCTAGTCCAGACCCTTCTGCCCCTCTGCTGTCCTGTGCTTCCTGGGAGGCTCTGCCAGGAGGGTACCCAGAGCCCCCCCACCCCTGCTTTTTTCCTCATTTTTTTCTGTTCTTTTTCTGGGTTTTTTTTTAAGTGATAGTATCTGGAGTTGTGGGGGTAGCCTTAGGAGCCTGGGGGTGCACGTTGGGGGGTGGGGCCAGTTGGGGAAGCCATTGGGGGGCCTGGGGCAGTAAGGGGTGGGGCTGGGTGAGACAGCCACTGGGGGGGCTGCAGCAGTTGGTGGGGGATGGGGTCAGGTGGGGCAGCAATTGGGGGGGCTGAGGTGGGGCATGTGAGACTTGCAGGGGGGTGATAGCCCCTGCAGGGGCTGTTTGGCCTTTGTTGGGGTGGTGTACCCCTTGTGTGGGGGATGAGGCCCCTGTTGGGGCTCTGAAATACTTTTGGGGAAGCTGAATCCCCTTTTTGGGGGCTGAAACCTTTGTGTGTGGGCTGAATCCCCTGTTTTGGGTGTGTAACCCTTGTGTGAGGGCTGAATCCCCTGTTGGGGGGCCATAGCCCTTGTGTGGGGGACTAACACCTTGTGTGGGGGCCATCGCCCTGTGGGAAGGCAGCAAAATATGTATTCATGAATTCATGAAACCTCTATTTAGAGTTCACTTAATTATTTTGGTAAGAGACTTGCTTTAACACTGTTGACATATCAATAAAACATTGTCCAACTGATCGCTGTCTCTGTCTCACTCTCTGTCTCTGTTTATAGTGGTCTTTTGTTTTACTTGTGGAGGAACATGGATTTGCAGATAAATTAGAGAGTGACTTTGGGATTTTTTTAATCTGGGATTTTTCACTTTTTCAATAGGGAACACCAGAATTCCTGCTAGGGAGGCCAGTGGCAGGACCCTGCCAGCTCAGAGCTGGCACCTTGGACCCATCTGGCTGTGGCCAAATGGGGCCAGGAGGACATGCTTTGATGGTTCAGAGCAGGCCACCACACCCAGAACATCTTCCAGGTGATAGCTGCCCAGATGGCTGGGCAGGAGCACACATGGCAGTAGTGCTGCACAAAGGCCAACCCTGCAACCTCAGTCCACTGGCAGCTGTCACAGAGGGGCAGATGCCTCTACTGGCTGTGCAGTCCCCATCCAGGTCTGGCAGGTGCACAGCAGGTCACAGCCAGGCAGCAGCCCCCAATGCCAGACTGCTGCAGTGTGTAGAGGGTGCAGGGAACTCTCAGGGCTGCTTCAGCAGTCCAGCTGCCACAAGGGGTAGTGTCCCCAAGTACCAATTGGCTGGGCCCCAGAAGTTCCTGAAAGCTAGTAGTCCTGAGCTACTTGCTGGCTTTTTATACAGCTGGGGCCAGGACAGGGCAGTGTTTTGTACTGCTGGGGACAGTACAGGTGCTGGCTTCGGGCTCTAGCTCCCCCTGGCTGATGATCCAGTAGGAGCCAGGCAGGGTTATTTTGCCCCAAGAGGCACAATTTGCTCCACAACAAAGTGCATGTCCAAGCATGTGCACTGAGGCGAAAAGCCCTGGCTCAAATTTGCACCATTTCTATTTTTAGCTGCTACAAGGGCATATGCTTGTATGTGTGGATAAGCCCTATGTGACCCAGGATCATCCATATATAAATTGTAAATTATTAAAAACTATTCCTCTGATGACTTTGGCAAATAATTCTTGCTCTTTAACTCTCAAGAAAATTATTTGAGGCAATTTAATATTCAAAATTTTAGCATATTTGATTGGACAGTGGCTACACATGCCTGTTCTCTATATGAGCATAACTCTTCCAATCATGTTCCTTCAGCAAATCTTTGCTATTATAAATAGAAAAATGTTATTTTTCAATGAATTCTGAAAAACTTTGCAGAAACTTTACTGTTTCAGTGAACTGACATTCCTGTGCTTTGGGGCTTTTTTTCCAGGGAGAGAAAGCAAGGAGAAGAGTTCATATTATTAATTGGCAAAAAATAAAATATATATAAGTATATTTAGCAGATTTCTCACATTTTCAGGGTTTTCATAAAAAAAGAATACTATTTGAGAGGAAAGTAGAAGCTAATTCTTAATTCTGCCAAAAATATGAAATGTTATTGCACGTTTTTGAGTGGAACAAAATTAAGGATTTTTTAGAATGTAATCAAAGGTTTAATAAAGACATTTCTTAGCATCGTGTTTAGCTGTGGGGATATTGAATTATTGCTACTATATCTGTTCTAATATAACACAATTATTCACCCTATATAAATATGTTTCCTTGTATGTTAATTGTGAAAACAGTACTAAAAACTTTCAAGTTGCCACCTGCCTTCCTGCCCTCCTCCCAGGTTTTGAAAGTGTGATCACACATGTAACATTACACGTGATTATTTCAATCGATTTCATCAGTTAGATCTTTACTGAGTGAATCTTTACTGGACTGAGTTTTAGCTTTTTACATCCCATAGTTCCAGTTCATTTGAGATGTAGGATGAAAAGTTCAGGTTGTTTCTTATTTTATCTATATGACTTTTGTCTTCCCTACCATTTATGATTTTGCATCTTCTAGTGACTGCCAACTTATCAAGGCAAGTGAGCAACATGGGTCTTGAATTCTGTTGTATCACTCCCTCATAGTTCAGCTGAGTCTCTGGTTGTGGTGTTTTGACAATGAATTGATTGTCTGAACACAAAGTGACTGTAGGCTGTGTTCTCATGTTACATAGTGTATTTACTGACACTTGAAGTAGTCTTAATGAGTTTTCCGTTTACCAGCTGCAATACAACCTGTCTTGTTGGCACTCAGTTCCACCTACAAACTCTTTGTCCTCATTTTCTCGTCTTTTGTTTTGGATTTTAATTTTTGGTACATAAATTTTAACAGATGTGAGGAGGCATGTGGTTTCAGCTACTCAAAATTGGCACAGAGGAGGGACTTCCTATAGATGCGACAATACTTGCATCATAAGCTGGCTGCCCCTCTAACTATATCTTTGCCTGACACGGTGTATGTGCCATGCAACAATATTTTGCTAGGCAGATGCACAAGAAATCATGAGACTATGTAAAGTGTGTTCACTGCCATAGGCATCAAAATAATTATTCCCCCTCAGTACCATTTAAAGAGCATTTCAATTTGATCTTCATAGCTTATGACTATGTCACTGAAAGTCCAGCTGAGCTGGATTACATTTCAATAAAAAATAATGCACTCAGCATGTGTGGGAAATGAGTGTCACCCTTCCTTTCAAATATGGGTGGCTGTAATATTCATGCAGTACCACCAAATGTCATGCAAATAAGTTGGCAAAATGAAGAAACCTGTCCACATCCTTCCATGGACTCTGTATACAACAGGGACAGAAGACAATTCACCTTTCCAAATGTCATATTACTTGAGCTTAATTGTAAACCCACTAAAATATACCTGGAAGCTCCTATATGTTTGCCAAAGACATGTCTATATGGTATTCTGGTCTTTTTTCCCACCAAATCTGGTCTTTTTCCCACCAAATCATTATGTCTACCTGGTGGGATTAGTTCTGCTCTGAATGGTTTGGCATGCGTCCAGATTGTGGCAAACACTTCATGTCCAGCTACAATGGCTTAAACGAAACCCTCCATTTCACTGTAGTAATTGGCTGAACACCAAATGGTAAATCATAGATTTGGATTTTTCAGCAAGATGTTTATAACTTCTTAATGTTGAGAACACAGAACAAAAAGGATTGCTTGGGAATGAGAAAGTGATGAAAACCACAGACCATGTATGTCAACTCATTAAAGTATGTATGGCTTTGGTCAAAGAAAAGAAGGGACATTGCAAACAGCAGAAGACTCATTCAGAAGAGCCTCAGAAGGAAGGTATCTATGATTTCTGCAAATGTTTCCTGAAAAACTGACTAAATCTTTTTCCCTTTACTATTGGAAATAGTCAAACATCTGAGCTTTAAGAAGAACATACTATTTGACTTAATTTCTTACCACCAATAATGTTTCAATAATTTAAATGTGCATTATGTTGTTACAACCCAAAACATTTCTAGAAACTGATCTGTACAAAAGATGAAGAGCATATATCATATTTACTCAAATACAAGATGAGGTTAATTACCCGCAATCATCATGGGGAAAAGCCCCTCCTTTTAAATTTTCACACAAGGAAACCTCATTAAAAAGCCTATTTTTAAACTACTGCCAAAAGCATCATAGGATCAGTAATGCAAACCAACTAGGAAGTTCATTAAAGCCAGTCAACACTGAGCATGACTATAAAACGCATGGCCCATATTAAGCAAACATGCTAATGGGAACCTACCACAAGGATAGGTTAGTCCAGTCCATTTGAATAAGGTCTATTCTGTTCTATTCTATTACTAGCTAATTGTCCATCAAGAATGGTGGCTTTCAGGGAGTGTTTACATGGTTCGCCTTGCTCCCCACTCACCCTTCAGGGTCAGCCATGTAAAGACTCCCTTCACTGCATTTCTAAATTTGTGTTTTCTCTTAAGAGACCCACTACAGCCCGAAATAACACATTTTTCTTTAATTCCACTTACTCCCTGACCACTTTGCTGTGTGACGACCTTCTGTCTCCAGCCCCTCCCGTAGCTGGCTGAGGAGCTCGTGCCCCCTCGACCTGGGCATGAGTGCTGGACAATTGAACCGGTCTGGTGGGGTGGGTTCCCCTCCTTCCTTCAGGTACCACATGCACCAGGCAAATTCCTGGGCAGGAGTCTGTTTTTCTGCTCCCTTTGTCTTCACGCCCACCAGGGATAGGGACTATACCACGTCCACTGGACTGAAGCAGACCCATTTGCTGGCCATAATGCAGCCGAACGCCTCAGGGTACATGATTACTTTCCATTCCTTAACGATCAGCTCCTCTCCCCTTACAGAAAAATAGCCTTCAAGAAGGTTCTGTCCTTCCCCTCCAACTGCCTGATGGTAGGTGATATGTGCCCAGAGCTCTTCTGCATGGTCCCCGCGGTGATCCCCGGAGTGCCAGGGGCAGCACTTAATTAAATTCTTCTCCATCACATTGCCTTTGGATCCTGTTCATGACGCCATGTCCTGAAAATCAGTCCAGCCGATTTCAGAAAGCAGCTTAGCTAATGAAATTAAATCATCCAGGCAGGCGAGTGGATGGAGAGGCAGGACAGTGTATCGGTTGCAAAAGAGATTTTACTTATGCCTCCGATGACACTGGCATAGGCGGTGGATGATTGCTTGGTTATAGGTACAGGTAAGAGATGACAGGTAACGAAACAGGTGACAGGTAACGTAACGGATAACGGGATGTAACGTGATGAGTTGAAAATTGTAGACGCAACGAGCTAGCAAGGTACAGGGTACGTCAGGAAAGATGATGACGGGGAGATATTGGAGGGTGATCAGGCTTCCAGTAGTCTCAGAGGTACTCTCAGAGACCTCTGACGTGTGCATAGACCTCTCTTCAGAGTTCTCCTTAGAGTTCTCCAACTTGGGCGGAAATTACATAATCTTTTATAGTAAGGCTCAACCAATTACTGTCCACCAAATAGCATCCCAGATAGTGATGTAATCACTCCCCATATTTGGAGGCAACTTGGGGTGGGGCTAGTTGCTCGCATAGTCTATTGTGCTGTGGGCACTTAAGTCTTTTGAGGACTCAGTCATGACATCCTATAACCACAATATATATACGAATAAAATACTTTAAAGATCCCAAATTATATACATGTCAGCAGTCTTTTGAACTACACTATAGGCATGGATAGAGCTAGTAAACGTGAAATATTCTGTCTTGACTGAGGTGGAGATTTGTCCTTTTAGTTACAGTTCAAAACAAGCTCTCTTCTGACCTGGTACACAGTCAAGCACCTTGTTCTGTAACTCCAATTTTCCTCCAACACAAACAGTTTGAATAAGGGAAGGTGAAGGGAAGGGGACACAAAGATGTTTTTTAAAAATTCTGGTCAGATGAATATCTTAGGAGAATGGCCCACATTATATTTCAGGCAGGATTTTGAAGACAATATTTAATTGCTTCGTAGAAATTGATTTCTTTTTCAGCTTAGATTGTACATACCTTCCAAACTGTGACACTTCCCCTCTTAGTCAAGCTGTCAACAAATTAATGTTTTAAAAATCCATAGGAGGAATCTTAATTGCCAGAAGTGCTTGATGCTAGTTCCAGGAAGTTATTGAATATACCAGCAACGTTTTGTTTGTTGGAGCAGAACCTTCATGGCCAGATTCTGATGTTGCTTACCAGTGCAAATTCAGAGTATTCCTACTGACTTCAAATTAATAGGATTAGATTTGCTCACATGTACTTAATAAATAGGTAGTTTTAAAATCTTAGCTAGAGGCATGGGGATTTCAACAACATTAGAACAGGTTTTACAGCTGTCTTTTATGACTCCCAACCTCCTGCTACCTAACATACTTGCCGTCTCTACACACGCGCCTATCTGTGGAGTAGAAAAATTAACTGCAGAGTAAAGTGTCACCATCTACAGTTGCAGTGCTATTAGGCCACAGTAAACTAATTAATGCTGCCATAAGATAGTATCTCTGGGGACTGTGTTATCTTATGGCAGCATAATTAACTGCAGTTAAATGTATGTTTAGATGCTGACCACAGGCATAACCTGCATCCTATTTCCCCCACCAGCTAGGGGCCAGACTCCTGCCTGCTGCCTAGCCACATAGGTTTGCACTTTCAGAACCTTGTGCCCCAGCCTGCCCCTCCACTGCCTAACACCACCATCTAGAGCCCGGGGCTGACCTCATATAACCCCTGCCAGCAGGGCAGGAGTGACCTTGGTGTAAACTGCTCCACTCCAATTCAGATTGCTGCTGTCCTAGGCATATGTGTAGATGCTTTGCCCAGGAGTACTTTACTCCAGTTCAAACTGCTCTAGAATGTATTGCTTCAAATTAATTGCATGTGTAGATGTACCCACTAAGTGTTGGTCAAAGTCCAAGGGTCCAACCAAATTTAGCTTAAGGCCAACATAGTTAAGGCATAACAAATGGCAACAAAGAAAGTAGTATGACTAGCATCAAGCCAAGGCAACCTTGCCTCCCATGTTTCCTCTAACTAATCAGATGCCAATTTATAGCTTAGTTGACTGTGAAATGATCTGAATCTGGAGTTAGAATAACATTTCTGGCTCTGAAACCATAACAAGATACCCTCACTTGTATGCTACCACACTGCAAAAGGGTGGACCAGTACATTAATATAACTGATTACAGAATAATGGTTATTTTTGAGAATTGGACAATTTACACATGGGTCATTTTTCACTTATATCAGCAGTCATAAATAGGGACACCATAAGGGCAAGATCATAAATGAAGCACATGAATATAGAAGTGAAAAAACAAGCCTAGGAAACCTGTGAGGGGAAAAGATTTTCTTAAAATAGTAGAGGAAGAGTAAAAATGTACAGAAGCCACCACTGAAGAACACGTGGCAGCAAACAGAAATATCACATAACTGAATCTAAAACTATCAACACATTGTTCATATAATAATTTTTAATGAAAAACTTATAAGTCTGTGCTCTTTGCTGTAATGTTTTCCAAGTGTCTTGAGGGATTAAAGGGACTGTTTAGTAGCATTTTTGTATATCATTCAGTCCTTTGAAACCAGGGTGGGAGCAATATCAGGCTCATAACGCTTAGTACAATCATAGTGCAAAAAGACATTTGAAGGAATAAATGCTTCCTGTTTATTATGGGAAGACCATCATTAGCCAGGTGAAGAAAAAGGTTCCAACAGTAGTACAGCAGGGTGAATATTTGTTCCCCTACATGAAAACATCAGATCACTTACCAAAGCAAATCACTTCCAAGACAATGGGTGCATCTACACGTGCAATTAATTTGAAGCAATAAGCTGCGGGGCAGTTTGAGCCAGAGTAAATTACTCCCAGATACAGCATCTAAACCTCTGCCTGGGATCATGTGCACCTGGAACGGCAGCAATTTGAGCAGAGGCAGAGTGGTTTATGCCAAGGATGCTCACCCCCAGGCTGCAGGTGACGGTGGTGGGTAGTGGAGGGACAGTCACAATTTATGCCTGCAGTCAATGCCTACATGTACATTACCCTGGCGTAATTTACCTTGGCGTCGCCCAATGTAGACAGTGACACTTTACTCCGCAACTAATTAGCCTATTCCATAGTTAAGCACGTGCAGATGCAGCCAGATTGTACAAAATCTTCTAGATAAATTTAAACTGAACCTATAAAAGATGGGCACAAACCCTTAAAATTAATTTAATATTGACAGGAACACTTGGAACTAATGCTGGAAATGCATAGTGCCAAAGGAATGTTTACTAATGTTAGGGGTAATACAGAAAACTCTGAACCTCAGAGATTCTTAGTGTCCAAAGTAGGATTGTTAGTGACAATAACTCAATAAGTATTGTGGTAAATATTGTTTTCAGGAGTAGGCAATTAATGATCTAATATTCTGTTATTAAAACACTACCACTTTAAGCATTTCTTTAATTCAATTTAAATAGGCATATCTGTTAAAGTTAACTAAGTAACTGTTTTTTGTTCAAGTGCTTGGTTGTTAATATCTGTTTGTTTAATGTATTGCAACTACTGTAGATAAAGCTAAGGCTAAAATGGCTGGATTGATGCCTTTCAAACTCTGCAACAACATACTAGGCTATTAACTTTAGTTCTTGGAAGATTTCAGAAATGGAGATTGGAGTTATTCTGTTCAAATGTTTTCTGTTTGATATATATTCTCTGCTCCCCAATCTTGCCCTCCACATTAACAGAAAGCTTGAAAGCTCTCTAAGTGCCAAAATGTTTGCAATACCTCACGTTTCAAATTGTTATGGTGGAAAACAGGATTGTATTGTGAGTTATAGCACAAGTTTTACAAAAATAATAAAAATGAATTTTAAGAAACAGCTACTGCCCTTTCAGATCATTACCTTTAAAATATGCATTTTCTTAGTCCCATCTGGGAAACATTTTAAAATGCAGCCCTTCCTTCATTCCCCACTATCATCACCCCATTCATTATGTTTTGTTCTTCTGAATGGTCTATTTTACAGTAGGTGGCATTGGAATGCAAGAATTTCTAGCATTCTTGCATCACTAAGAAAATAAATTACTCAAATCTGATGCATTTTGCAATACAAAGAGGTCTATAAACTTTGCAAAAGTTGGTCAATTGTGCTTTTAACTTAGAACACGAAGATAGCGTGCCTACTAGATCTTTGGTAAATGACCTACTGTTAGTGCTAGAAGCCAGGAACCTACTTCAAGTTCCTTGATGCCATTTGGTACATTGGGTAAGATATACCAGGTTCTGTGATAGACATGTAGGATCTGTAGATTCTGATGGTTTTGTTATGGGAGCTGTTGACATTGGTGGCAGTGGAGACGTTGACTGTTTGTATATTTATTGTTAAAGGAAGGTTGTGGCCCACTCGGTGTATGTTGTTCAGCAAAAAGTTTGCTTCTGATAATGATTTGGACAAGGTTTGGAGGATGTTTAAGCAGCAGGTTAGGGATGCAGCTAGGCACCCAGGGCATATGGGTACTAGTAGCGATTTCTGCTTGTTCAATTGTGTAACTGCCAGCAGCAGCCACATTTTTCATGCCCCCCAAGTCAGCACCCAGAGCAATTGCCCCACCCAGTTACACAACAGTGTCTGAAAGCCAGGAGTGGGAGGAAGGATAGGGAAGGGACTGGTAATACTTCTCTCAAGGTGTGAACCTCTTTGACTATAAACTGTCATTGTTTCATAGATTTCATAGACATTAGGGCTGGGAGGGACCTTAGAAGATCATCATGTCCAGCCCTTTGCTCCAGGGGCAGAAAGTCAGCTAGGGACAAAGGATCCCAGCAAAATAAATGTCTGAACATTTCTTAAAAGAAGCCAGAGTAGCTGCTTGCACCACCTCTGGAGGGAGTCTATTCCAGGCCTTTGGGGCTCAGACAGTAAAGTGTTTCCTTATGTCCAGCCTAAAACAGTTTTGGAGGATTCCAAAACCATTGGACCATTTGTGACCATTGGACCTTGTCATCCCTTGGGGTGCTCTGGTGAACATGCAGTCTCTCAGATCCTGATGCATACCCCTTATATACTTACAGGCTGCCACCAGATCACCCCTGAGCTTGCACTTTGTCAGGCTGAAGAGTCCCATGGTTCTCAGCCTCTCTTCATAAGGCTTGTCCTCTTGCCCTCTGATCAAGCATGTGGCTCTCCTCTAGACTCTCTCAAACTTCCCCACATCCTTTTTGAGTTGTGGAGCCCAGAACTGGATGCAGTCATCCAGCTGCAGCCTCACCAAGGCCAAATACAGCAGGAGGATGACATTCTGAGATTTGCTTGAGAAGCATCTATGGATGCAAGCCAGATTTTTGTTTGCCTTACTAGCTGTGACATTGCAAGGGACTCCAAGTCCCTTTCCACTATGGTGCTAGAGATGGTAGCACTGCGAGCCTATAACTGTGCTACAGATTTTTTCCCCCTGAGGTGGAGTACCTTGTATTTTTTCATACTGAATGTCATCAAGTTTTTATCCATCCACTTTCTAAGCCTATCAAGGTCAGCCTAGATCACTAGGCTATCCTTGGTTGTGGATACTCTACCCCAAAGTTTGGTGTCACCAGGGAACTTGGCCAGTCTGCTTCTGACACCAGTGTCCACATCAATAATAAAGACATTAAAGAGTACAGGTCCAACGACCAAGCCTTGGGGGACACTACTGGTCATGGAGCGCCATGATGATTCACTTCTGTCAACTATCACTCTCTGGGTCTGACCTTGGAGCTAATTCCCCAGCCATTGGACTGTGATGTAGCTGAGGCCACAATTGGCCAATTTTTCCTGTGAGGAAATCATGGGACACCATATCAAAGGTTTTTTTGAAGTCCAGATTTTTTACACCAATCTCTTCCCCTTGTCCAGGTGATATGTCACCTGGTTATAGAAGAAAATGAGATTGGTCAGGCAAGACCTAACCACAATAAACGCATGTTGGCTATTCCTCAGGACGTTGCCATCAACCAGCTTGTCAAGAATGGTCTCTTTGATATTTTTTTTCAAAATCTTCCCAGGGATTGAGGTCAAGCTGATTGGCCTGTCATTCCCCAGATCTACTTTTCTCCCTTTCTTGAAGATAGGTACTACATTGGCCTTCTTCCAATCTTCAGGAAGTTCACCTGAGTGCCACAAGTTCTTGAATATCCTTGCCAGTGGCTGGGCTACAATGCCTGCCAGCTGCTTAAGTATTCTGTGGCGCAATCTGTCAAGACCACTGACTGGAAGGTATCCAGCCTCTCAAGGTATTCCTTTAAAAGGTCTACACTGATGTTGAGTATAAATTCGCCCTCACCCTGGCAGTGGTTGCCTAGTGGTCTTGCTATAGTGGTTGTCCACCCATCCCCCGGCTGGCTTAGTTTAAAGTGTGGTCAAGCAGGTCAGTCATTGTGGCTGAAAAGAGCTTCCTCCCCAGTGAGGTGAGCTGGAGGTTGTCTTTTCCCAGCAAACCACTGCCTCTCTCACCAAAGAGCGGACTGTGATCATGGAAGCTGAAGACTTCACAATTACACCAGTGCTGCAGTCTTCAGTTCACTACCTCAATTCATCTCTCCCTCCTCAGCCCATGACCCATAAGTGGAAGGATCAAGGACAAGACCACCTGCATCCCTAAACTTTGCTTCCAGAGCCCTCTAGCCACCCATGACCCAACTGGGATTGCTCCGACCCTCCAAGGAAGGTTTGATGAACCTTGTTATAATTTCCATTTGGAGTTAGTATGTGATCACCAGGGGTCCATGGTCAGTGTTTTTTTGTGGGGGAGGTGTTTGTAGGTGGCTACTAAAAGATATTTGGGTGGCTTATTCAAGTTGCGGTCTCTCTCTGCTGGACTGTCCTTGGTGACTAAGATAGCTTTCAAGAGGATGAGGTAGGAGTCCTGAGTATTCTCTTCAAAGTAGCACATCTATAGATTTAAGTTTTCTTGGAATGTTTGGAATAATTACTGGGTTTGTAAATGTAATTAATATAGTCCACTGTTTTCTATATATAGTCAGTAGTATGGTATCATCCCAGATGGGTACTGTGGTATTTAGAAAATTGATATTAATATAGGAGTATTCCAGAAATAATTTGATAGAAGAGTAATTCTTGAACCTTTGGTAGAAGTCAATAAGCAAGTCCAAGTGATCTATCCACATGATGAAAATATCTATGTAACACAGGGCACTTTTATACATGCTCTGGATGTGTGCCACCACATCTCATGTATTAGTGTTCCTTCACTTGAAAATGGCCATGGAGGTGCCTGAACAAAAGCTCAAACTTTTAAGCATGGAGATGCTGATACTTGAGATGCAGGAGGCTGCTGAAGTGTGGAAATTGCCACACTCCAGCAGACTCAATTAATTGATTCTGCTGAGTTGCACTGGAATTCTAGCCTTGGTGCTTGTGTATAGGTGCCTACAGATATAGATCAGGTTTCACTATGTAGATTGCCCAAAAGCATCTATTTTGGCATGCTTAAGATAAAATCTAATAAGTGTAAGATACATGGTCACATGTGCATAGGGAATGATTGAAAGAATGGTGGCCTCTTTCCTTTTTATTACTCCTTGCCACTGGAACAGTATCTAGGGGATGTGGGAACCAATGATATATATGGAAAACTTATAACAAATGTACCTAACAGTCTTAGTTGATTAGGTGAAATAAGAAGTTTCTTATATCAATTGAAGGGGAAGAATTGCCTTTTCCTAGAAATACTTTGGAGTACTTCCAGATACTATTGGAATTATTATTTTTCTCAGTATGAAAAATCAGCAGATGCAGGCTGTAGTTTTCTTTCCCAATTGCAGTTGCTTCTGAGATTACTTTGACCTAACTCTTTTTTACAGATACAACCCTTGCCAAAGTCATGCAAGCTGTTAATGCTCCTAAGATGGATCACCATAATGAGTTCTACTTGTGAATGCTGATACCATTGATGAAATTCTGAAAAGCTGCACTGTTGTAGAAAGCAACATACCAACATATGTGTCTCCTGAACTCACTGTTCTACTGTTCAGTACCTATGTACTAAATTTCTAGGTACAATATGAATGCTATCCTTTAAATTCTATGTGATCTAGAAACTCATTTAACAATAACAACTTCTTTCAGTTACTAAGGACTTCATTTCTTCTGATATTCTTGAAAGATAATTCAAGTCTGCTGAAATGCTACTATTTCCATTTATCATTGACAACAAGTTCCTTTCATCTGAAGATCCACTTTTTTATAATTCTCTACTTAGTCTGGAGATACCCAGATCATAGTGAAAGACTAAATATTAGCTGTTACCTTTTGATCTATAGCAGACCAAATTTCTATGTTGGGTGGGACAAGAAAGACATGGTCATAGCAGAATTCCAAAAAAGAACGGGACATTTATGTGGATTATAACTATATCCAAACTTAAAAACCATAAACCAAGCCAACCAAGTGTTTTTGAAAGGATATGAAATCTTATGTTTGAGGTCTAGCCAACACTCTACTATTAAGGATTAGGAAGAAAATTCAAAGGTGGGCATTTTATCCCATGCTAAATAAGGCAGTGTTTTGGTTTGTTCCTCCCCCCAACACTTTTTGCAACTGCCCGCTGAACCTCTGAAGCAGCTGGCATTGACCATTGTTCATAACAGATTAATGAACTAGATCACAGGAGTATCAAACATATGGCCTTTCGGGATGCATCTGGCCCATAGTGCTGCTCTATCTGGCTAACTGTGCCACTGGAATTTTGGGATATGGTCAGCTGGGAGTGGCCTACTCCAGAATTCAGGCCCTTTGATCCTGGTGGACATAGTGGTAGGAGGGTGAGAGAGGGCTGATACAGTCCCAGTCTTCCTCCAGCAACTTCGTACATCACCACCATCACCACTACCATGGCTCTGCCTTCTTGATTGTTGGTCCCATGCTGGAGCCACTGGACCACTGCTTGTCCTTTGCCTCATGCTCAACTTAGAGCTGCCACCACCATATAAGGAATGCAGTAGCAGCTCCAGCTCCAGCTCCAACATGGGATGTGCAGCAGCAGTCAGAACTGCATTGCATGACCTGTGCAAAGCCAGAGCCAGAGGCAGTACTGCTGCTGTATGCCCCAGATGAGAACCGTCCCATGCCCTGGGCTGCATCTAGCCTCAAAGAGCCTCATGGTCCAGATCTAGCCAAGGCCAGAAGGTGGCTTTGACACTCTCTGAGCTAGATGGACCACTGGTCTAATGTTTTTACAATGTAACTCCTGCATTTCAGTTTGTACAGCACTAAGTACATTTCACACAGGCATGATACAAGATATTTATAATTCTCTTGACTGTAGTAAGATATATTTTTTGTGAACATATTATTTGAATCCTCTAGAAATAGGCACTAGTATTATTATCCAATCAGTAGTTAAGTGGTCTTAATGCTTCAGTTTCTGGCTAAAATATGGAACAATATAATTAGGACTGTATTCAACCTATACTTCTCACACAAGTCATACCCATCAGTTCATGCTCCTGCTAAAATAAGGAGTTTTCAAATACACAATAGGCCAGAAATATTGACAACCTGATTTGTTTAGAATGGTAATTTAGTGAAGTGTTGATTCTTTTGGAACACCAGGATGCTTGTGCACAAATTTCTGAGACATTTGAAAGCACTGCTTCTGGTAAAACAGAATCAAAAACTGTAAACTGATCTGTATGATCCAGAATAGATTGAGAACATGCCAGAAGCAGAGAGGTCAATCACCTTAGCTTCAGAGAACCGAAAACTGTCTCTCAAGATGACAGCTCAGTTATTTGGCACGCTCGTCAGGCAGCCACTGGCTGCTGCCTAGTTTCTGTTCATTTATTATTGAACAGAGAAGACTTTTGCTAGGCTGTTGGGAACAGATCTCAGAATGTGTTGCACATACACTGACATGCACACACATGCAGGCATTAAAACTTCACACTTGTAAAATAAACATCACATCATTAGCAACACATGAACAGTTTGGGATTTTTACTTGTATAAATTGAAGCAGCAATAACAATTAGCAAAGAGTTTATAACAGTCTTGGTGATATTCCAAAGAAATCATGAACAAATAAACAGCAAACAAAAACAAAAAACTGAAGCCTTTGGAATCATTGGGAACTTTGGTTGTCTACAAAGCTGAAAATCAGGACACCTAAATAGCTAAACAGGGTTTCAAGTTGTTTGACCATTTTGGCCAAGGAGCCCGTAACAAAATTATATTACTAAATGAAATCCAAAATCAAAGTAAATTTATATTAATGTTTTCCAGAGGGTGCCCTGTTAAGCAACTAGAAGTCAGGAAATGTAAAAAGTACACAAGATAGGCCACAGATCTAGTTCCTATGATTTAAATATTTTTGGAAAAATTCACTCCTAAGAACTGATGTTCTTGGATAACTGCAAGGAGTGGGAGAAGGAATCTATTTCATGCCTTAATTCCAATTATAAATAGGCTTAAACACTGAGCACAAATAATGCAAATACAAAATGTGGTTTAAGGACATAAGATATGCCATGTTGGGTCAGATGACAGGTCCATCTAGCTGAGCATTCTGCATTTCAGTAGCCTGGAACAGAAGCTTAAGGGAAGTATGTTTATGCAGGGCTTTTACAGACTGACCAGTTACATGCATCACTTCCCTTACAGCTTCCAGTATTTTGACACCTAGGGAGTCTTAATTTAGAGGTTGCAGTCCTACCACCACATTTACTTCTGGTGATATTAAACACTGATGGACTGATGGATCACACATATGAGTTCATCAAATATGTTTTAAAACTTAGTTTTGTGGTCATCCTTCACAACATCTTGTGCCAGTGTCCCACAACTTAACCACACACTGCATGAAAAAGCTTCCTTGTGTTTTCTCTAAATCAGCTCCCAAAACTTTAAGTGTATCTGACCATGTTCTAGTAGTTAAATATGTGCTTAAATGTTGTACAGAATAGGGTATATTTCTGAACTGGGCTCCAAGTCATCATTGTATGTGATCATTATTTTTCTTCCTTTATTTCTCTCTGAAATTTTATCTTGTATTTTTGGAACTGTCTGATGACATTATTTGATCCAGCAAAAACCTAATAAAATTCTAACCAACCACAGGGAGAGACCTAATGGAGGCCACTAGTTTGGACAAGTAAAGGCCATCATGGCATCACCTTTTATTTAGATTTATGCAGATTAATAAATACAAAATTAAAAGTGTCTATCCTATTGTCAAGGTACCCTTAACAAGCATCAACTCACAGCCCATAAATACAAACTGTGTAGTCTAACTTGCCTATAAATTAGCTATATTAACTAGCCAGAATGAAAATTAAATTACCTTTCCCACTGCCAGCTCTCAACACTCCACCCCCAAATCAACAACAGAAAATAAAATGCTGTTTCTTGGCAGCAGTTTCAGGGAGTTGTTTAATATTCAGTGAGGATGTTCTTAAAGTTAGTTCAACATTTTAAGAATTTCACAGCACATCTGTGTATCACTGCATGTTTCTAAGGGCTTTTTTTGGTGACAATAATGGTTCATTCCAAAAGATTCTTATTTGAGGATTTTAATTCAAGACAGTAATTACTTTGGTCCCACACACGATCTCCAGTAAAGCATGTGTAATTAAAAGAAATACTATCCAATCTATCAATTATTTTACATTGCACATGTGCATTTTAGACATTTAGTAAGAATAATGACAGAGTATGTACTCCATGAGTAACAGACACTTTGAAACTCAAAGCAGCTTCATTTTTACCATCTGAAGGGCTTGGGGTGGAATCAAAGGTACCAGTAAAGATTACAGACTTAGACCTCAATCTTATTCTGCTCCAAAATGTAGGCAGCTGTGCCTTGTTTGAGTCTGCTGCTGAGGTCTAGGGCTTTGAACAGTCAAGGTTGTTTCTTGGGCCTGACAGCCTGACCTTGGTGGCTCACATTAGCAGGGCATGCCCTCTGCCTCTCCTGCCACATATTGATCTTTTAAATAAGAGGTGAGGATCCTCGATTATTTACACCTGCCCTCATGAGTGACTTGTTGTTTCTCAGGGCTCTACCTCCCCTTATACCTCTGTCTTTATACCAAGCAGATCTTACGGCCTGGCCAGGCCATATGCCAATGGATGGTGGGATGACACCTTCCTTGCAATTGGTCAAATAGTTGGGCTCCAGCCCAGATATATGGTCTAAAAAATTTAGTAACGGTCCCTCTCTGTTGTGTTGGGGCAGTCTATGGATTTGCTGTGTTATACCACTTATGTCTACATTTCTTACTCAATACTTGACAGCCCCATTATCCAATTCAATGGGCTTCTATGACTATGTCTGTCAGGGCTAGTGTGCCAAGTCTTTAATTTTTTTCTCATTTGGTGTTGCTAACTCTTAATGTGACCATAGGGCCCTGTAGCCCCTTCCAGAATGGACACAGAGTTTGTCGCTTTCATCAATCCAGCGAAGCCAACAATGTCTCTCGGAGCCTTTATGTTGTGCTGTCAGCTACTCCACAGTGTGGAGCTGGTCCCTCGCTGTTGAGGCTCCTCTGAGACTCAAATCAGAAGAGCAGGCTCCACTCTGCTCCCTTCACCTCTGCTGGGGCACTCTTTGGTCTAGGTCAATGTCCCCGCAGTCATGCTCCTGGGCCTCTGTTCTAACTTCGGCCAGCATGGGTCACATCTTTTTGACATCCTCCACTAAGCACCATACAACCTGGATCTAGCAGGGTGGCTGTGGTGCCAGGGACTCTCCAAACCGCATCACTGGCATCTGCCCCAGTAACTCTCCCCTCCCAGAGGGAGCAGCTGCCTCCATGCCCCACCTTTGGGGACTAATAAAGATGCTTCTGGGTGTCTCATCACCCCCATAGAAGTCATCAGATTACTCCCTGCTATGACACAAAGGCGACTGAAATAGCTTCTGTGTATCTCCTCTTCTCTGCTTTACATATCTAGCTCATAAGAGTGATGCCATCTTGAAGTCACCTAGGTCTTTGATTTTTTTCAGCCAGCATATCAGCAAACACTCACTCCTATTCTGTTCAGTGTGATGCACACATATATCCCCTGTTCTTTTAGTGTTGGTCTCTAGGAGGTAGGTGCCCTGGTGTTAGGGTTTAAAAAAATAACAAAGGGTGGAAGGAAATGACTGGTGATGATACCCTTTGCATAATAGCATGGCAAAAAGGGTGCTTGTGTAGGACACAAGGCTTGGGTTCTGGGCCCATCTTAGCCTGAGGAGTGTTGTACTTTTATGTTGTAGTTTCCATAAAAGTATTTTGACCATTAGTCAAAACTAAGAATGTTCCCCAGACCACCTGGAGGGTTTGGGTCACTAGGGCATAAAGGGATGCAAATTTCAGAAGGAGCTGAAGTAGGAGAAAGTGTAACTGTAGCATGTGTAGTAGTTAAAGTACTTAGGTGGAAGGTGTGGAGTCACCATCTGGGCTGCTAACATTATGTCTTTTAGTAACCAGTGACTTTCTAATATAAAATACATATGCAGAGGAAGTATGACTCCATCCAGTAAGTAGGACAGGCAACTTGAAGGGAGATTCCTGGGCTCCAGTCCTTGCTGAGAAGACTCTATGAAGTTTACATTTAATAATCACTGGATAACATGGATAAGTAGCATTTGGAGTAGTAATCAGAACCCACAACTTCTGCCTTACCAGCAATAGTCATGCTAGCTTCTGCTCACTTTCTTTTTGACTCATGACTTTTGGATTTCTTTCTACCCAGTAGCTGAGCCATAGGCAGATCCAGGATCCCAGCAACAGGGATTTGGCCAAACCCTCCCTCTCAGCTGTGTGGAGCATGCACAGTGAAGAGAACTCACTGTACATGCATCACAGTCAAAGGTGCTGTCGTTGCAACCTCTCTTGGATGTCAATGATCCTGGATTCCAGTAAGGTCTTTGAGTTCATTTGCATGTCACATAAAATGTCAGCATTTATGCCTGTGAGCTATTTGAGTTTACCTGCTGGACAAGCAATTGTGCAAGAGCTCAGCTACTGGCCTTTGGAGCTGAGTGAAAGCAGGAGCTGGGCGTTGCTGCTAGCTCCTTGTCCCCTCTATTCCCCTATTGCTGAATTCAGAATGGGAGAGGAGGCAAACAGTATATAGCAGTACCATTCTCTTCCTGAGCTCTGGAGCTGTGTGAAAGCAGGGCAGTGTGCATTCTTCACTGACCAACCAGTGAGCACATACAGCTCCTGACACAAGCATAGCTCTCAGCAGGAGTTGCACTGATAGACTGATTTGCTCAAAGAGCTCACAGAACATGCTGTTCTGGATTCATCTCTGGACCCGCTTTCAGTAGAAGGGGTGAAAGATTCTCTCAAGTCTGCCCAGCCAGTAGCCTATTGCCTAGAGCCCTGGGAAGTTGGACTAGTGGCCCTGGAAACTGAGTCTGCTCCTTGTTCTAATTAGACCACACGAGTATCATGGCAAAGTCATGTATATAAATCCTCTATGGGTTTACAAACGGCTGCTGGGGAGCTTTAGCTTTAGTTAAAGCATCCTGTAGCTATTTTTAAATGTTTTGGGGGACTTAATACACATGATTCTGTGGCATTTTAATTAGAGCGGCTCTCCAGAAACTGCTTAGCACCCCTAATTAGCACCCCTCACACACCACCACCATTATTAGTATGTATAAAGGCACCCTATAGGATTATTCCAGGCTAAAATGAAGGTGCATAAGGAAGTTAGGAGCCTTTTGCAGACTTTTTGGTTGTTGTGCAGGGTAGAACAGATTCACATTTACTGGCCTAGATGCCTGAAAGTTGTATTAAAAACCACAAGACTCTTTAGAGGTGAAATAAGATCTGGGCCTTAAGCACTTCCACATTTCAGAAAAATCTCAGTACTTTCTTAATTCATTTCCTTCTGAGGTCTATGGTGAAAACTTGCAGTGACTTCATAGGAGCAGAGTCTGACTAGTGCTGTCTGCTACTGCACCCCCCCCTCCTTCATATTTAAAATAGTCCTTTTTTCAAAATATCAGATCAGAAATAATCCAGTTCTATTTTCTTTAGTAATCCTGTAACAATGGACAACAGAACGTAAACAAAACAGTCCTTGCACTAATGGTTTTGGCAAATTTCAGCCTGAAGGGAGATTATTTGATTTATATACATACATAGTAGTATGAATATATAATCAAAATGTTGACAGTCTCCTAATTATAAAAGCAACCATATCAGTCAAATATTCTTAGCACAGTAGTGCACATAACTAAAAATGACAAAAGAACGGAAATGTGAATAAATGCTGCTGACACTCTATCTAGCTTTCAACCGTTTCAGGATTTTCAGTGATTTCCCCTAAAATACCTAAACTAGTTGCAATAAGCTGATGTAATGAGTGATGGCAGTCTTAACAAAGAATTTTCTTTTTAAGTCAACCTTTCATATCATTGTAATTGCTTTATATTTAAGTTTTTGTGTGTGTCAATATTAAATAAGAAAATTATGCAACTGTAAAATACCTATAACTAGATCTTGATAGGATCTAGTTATTTAAACAAGAAACCTATAAATGCTCCTCTTTCTCTTAATGCAGAAGATACGGTAGAGGTATAGACTAGCTAAATCAGCTAGTCTATAAGATTTCTGATCTTAACCCAGGGGCAGGCAAAATATATCCCATGGGACCCATCTAGCTTGCCAGGCCATTCTATCCAGCCTGTAGGGCCCCTAAAAATTTAGAAAATTAATATTATCTAATCCTGGCTGCTTGTCATATATGGTAGGAACCAGGAGCAGTAGGACTCAGGGGAAGCTGGCAGGACCCAGGAGTAAGGCTGGCCTGAACCTGCCCCACCCCCAACACTCCCACACACTCCTGAAAGCCTCTGCCTGCCACTGCTTTAACTGCTTCCCTGCACGCCTGCTGGCCACTCCAGCACCACATGGCCCCAGCTGTGGGACACAGACCTTGGGAGCATGGGGCCCACATTGGTACCCTGGGGTCAGAAACGGAAAGAGGTGTGTGTGTCTCTGTGTGTGTGTGTGTTGGTGTCTCTGTCTGCACAATGAGGAAGGGGGAGAGAGAGAAAGAGAGAGCAATGAGGGAGGGAGAGAGTGTATGTGTGTGTAGTGAGAGAAGCACAGAGTGTGTGTGTATGTGCAATGAGGAAGGGAGGGAGAGAAAGAGTGTGTGTATGTACATGTGTTCATAAGGTGAGTCCCACATGCTCACCCCACCATACACATGCACCCCCCTCACATTGCCATATAGGCAGACCCTCACACCAACATCCCTTCACACACCCCCGCCACCCTCCCCCCCACATACGGTCCTCCACAAACCCCATACCTACCCATACTCCACATATCCACACCCATGTGCTCCCTCATCCCACATCCACATCTATCCACCATCCCACAGAGCCCTCATGCATACATATAACCTCCCCCACACGCCACATACATGCATACCCACAGCCCTTCACAAACCTATACCCACCCCCATGAACCCAACCCCCATAATATACAAGACTAAGTCTTCATTTTAAGCTATTGTGAAATCACCTCTATGTACACAACACAAACACATGTAAATGAAGACAAAAATATTTTTTGAAATCACATTAATGAATGTTGTTATCACAACACAAATCAAATAAGTGTCCCTGACACAATAGACCACCTCTCCACATGATTAGCATTAAGACCACCCTTCCAAATGATTGGCATCATTCTAAATTAGTGTGTTCCGTTTAATTAAGTATTCCTACTTGGCAGTTTGTAATTGGCTACTCTAAAAGTATAAAAGCCTGCGTTGTTTCTGCCCAAGTTGGAGACCTCTGAACACATGGTAAGGTACAGAGGCCCTCGCCACGTGGCAGAGAAAAGCTGGCAGACTGATCACCCACCAACATCTCCCCATCTGTTCCCAACGTATCCCTACCCCTGCATGCTCGTTGCGTTTCCAGGTTTGTCTAGCAAGCTTGTCAAGTTATCTTCGTTCTGTAATACGTAAGCAACTTTACTGCCTGCGTTGCAGCCACCAGCGGCATAAGAAAAGCTTAAGTAAAAGTTATTTTTGCAACCAACACGCTGTTCCGCCTCTCCATCCACCAGCCTGCCTGACATCTTAACACCGTCCCCCCCCTCGGTCGGCCCTGACCGGTCAGCCAGCCAAGACAGTTGTAAATGTTTTATTTTTAGAATATAATTTGGCATTTTTTTCTGGTTTTGAGATGGTAAAATCCCTTGCTGAAAGGATTCAGGGGATAAAGGGATTTTCTGGGGATAAAGGGAGGGACTTTTGGTGGCAAAAGTTGGGGGTTAGGGAGTGGGACTTCAGGTTCCAAGATGGCAACCAGGGGGCTGGGCACCTGTCTAGGGGCCGGGCTACCCAAGCAGCCCTTGACAGCTTGCCAAAACTTGATAAGTGGTCCTCCACCTGAAATAATTACCTGTCCCTGTCTTAGCATCTGGCAATGAGAACTGTTGCTCACAAAATCTTTTGGGTCCTTGATTCAGTTAGTCTAACAGGGGCATCAAACATATGACCTCCAGCCTACCAGTAATCTAGTGGGCTACTGGAAGTACACGTCCTTGGCTCTGCACTGCCACATACCCTTGGCACTGCCAGCTGTCCAGAGCTCTGTACTGCACTGCATTGGGTAGCAGTGCCAAGGGTGTGCAGCAGTGTGAAGCTGAGAGCATGTGGCAGCACAGAGCTGCATTCAGGCAGCACAGAGCTGGGGGCACACAGCAGCAAAGCACTCTGGCCGCATGCAGCTTCATGCCGCTGCATGCACCCAGCTCCATGCCACACACCCCTAGCTCCTTGTCATCATGCACCCAACTCCATGTTGCTGGAATAGGGCTCCATGCAGCCACCCAGCCTCAGACCCACGCTGTTGCCCAAATGCAGCACCACAGATCTGGCCCAGGAGGAACCCCTGTGATCCCAATCTGGGATGAGCGACACCCCTGATCTATAACATACACTTGCCTTTGGCCTGAATGCAGACTATCACAGTTAACTACCTCGCTCTCTTCCTCTTTCAAAAAGCCTGAGGTGGAATCAAACCTTTGCAAGTTTCTCTAAACTGTGTAGATTGGATTAGAAGTGAATAGAGCACATGGCTGCCCTTTGGGGAAGACACACAGATCCCTGCAGTAGTTGAGTCCAGCAGGCTAGGGGTGCTCTTCTATGCTTCCTACTATGCTGAAGACAGCTGAATGCAGCCAAGCAGCACATGCTCCCAGTTCCCTGCTGTCAGCCACACAATAGGTTTGAGGAGGGATACCCCCTGGAAGCTCAGCCACTGAGAAGGAGGAAGTGCATGAGGAACAAGTCATGAGGCTAGGGACAACAAGAGGGAACATGACTCTGTAGCACAGTCCTAAGTTCTGGTCCTTCCTCCAAGAACCGTTTATGCATTTTATGTTAGACTGCCATTGCTTTAAAAAAAAGTTAAACTAACCTGAGGAACAGAGAATAGTGTTGAAACCAAGCGCTCCATAAAGAGTCCCTGGCAATAGGAGAGGTCCCAATAACTTGGAGGTAGTACACATCACCACCATGTATCCATAGATGTATGGAGTATCATTTTGCCCATTTGCCTTTAATTAATTTCTGTGGCATGTGCACAGGTTTAGAGTAGGCGCAGCTCACCTCTGGCCTTATAGTATATGAATCAGCACAGGAATAGGAACTACTTCAGGGGTGGGCAAAATGTGACCCACGGGCCAGATTCAGCCTACCATGCCATTCTATCCAGCCCATAGGGCCCCTAAAAAATTTAGAAAATTAATGTTTATCTGCCCCTGGCTGCCTTCATGGCTTGCCAAAACTCAGTAAGCATCCCTCCACCCAAAATAATTGCCCATCCCCGAACTACTTGTATGAGAAAGAGTTTACCTATTTGTCAGCTCTCTGCAGTAGCATCAGCCTTATTCTTATATGGCACTCATTTGGCATTATGTAAGTAATAAAAAATTGAATTACAGCAGTCCCCAACCCTGGAGTGTTAAGATGTTATAATGACAGCTACCTAGGGAGAACACACATAGTATTTTCAATGGTGAAGGGGGTAAAAAAGACAGAATTTGGAGAACTTTTGTTGAAGGTTATTTTCTACATGATCTGAAGTTTATGTTCTTTTGAGGTCAAGAAAGAGAAGCTGGCTTGTTTTCCCAGAAATGTTGTAGCCTCTTTCCTAAGCACTCTAGTAAACAAGATAATTTCCCTGTTAATAACAAATTTCACTAGACTTAAATTATTGTTGTAGAATTTTATTATCCCTGACAATAAGTGTAAGATTAACTAAAACATTTAAAGTTGTCCAACAAGACAGTTAACAAAGCAACATTTTTATCAAGGCAACTGTGACCCCTATGGGCCCCTGGGTCGTGGGTAGTTCCCGAGACGTTCCTTTACCCCTTTTTCTCGCCCGCCACGACTTTGATGGTTTTGAAATATT
>JAGPOW010003395.1:29519088-29536516 GCA_030014935.1 Caiman crocodilus
GGGTCCTCTTTCCTCCCCTTCTTAAAGATGGGAACCACATTGGCCACCTTCCAGTCCTCCGGCACTTGTCCAGAGCTCCAAGAGAGCTCGTATAACCGACCCAAGGGCTCAGCGATCACCCCCGCCAGCTCCCTCAGCACCCTCGGGTGTAGGTCATCTGGGCCTGCCGACTTGAAGACATCCAGCCCTGTCAGCTGAGGTAGCTATAACAAATGAATAATAGTTTATGCAGATGAGCTAGAACTCATCATAGGAATTTCATTTCTACCTGTGAAAATTGGGGGGAAGTCATTAAAAAAAATTAGAAGGATAAACTACCCAATGTGCACTTTTTTAGTTTAGAAATATATTTAACAGTGAAATGCTGTTGAATGTGAGCAGCTTTGTCACTTTGGGAAAAAACAGTTTGAAAAACTATTAAACTCAGCTTAGTGTAAAATGATAAACAACAGTAAAGAGAAAGTGAAAAATGAATTCAGCTATTGTATCATAGCTCATTGTGTGCTTTAGCCTCATGCCTCTGTGGATGCTTACTGCTCTCCAATGGCAACCAAAACTTACTGAATAAAAAAAACAAACTATTATTTACTTCCGCTGAACATCTATCCTGAAAAATTGGAACGATTTGCAAGTGTTTCTCCCTTTCTAAATTTAAACTATATCTGGTCTATGTGTAGGTATGCAGGGAAAGACTTCTCCCTCTTGTGCTTTTTGTACTTACACGAAGACCAGTCACAGCTATAGTCTAACAACCTTGATGGAATTCTCTAAAGCAAGAAATAGTCTGATGAATAATAATTAGTCTGTTAATGGTTTCTTTATTTTTTCATTGACCCCTATCCCTTAGTTAAACTGCTTGTTGTGTTTCTAGGAGTGGCTTTTGTATCAGTGGGTGGACCTGGCTCAAAGTCCTTGCACATGGTTGTCCTTTGCTGGCATCCTACTTGTGGCTAGGAATGCCAACTCAGAAAATACATACCTAGTTCTAGAGCTATCAATAGAAATCAGAATATGAGCAGATCCCTGTAATCCACAGATTTACCCAAACAACTCCTCCTTTCAGACTATAGGGCCTGCATTCTTCCATAGAGAATGGAGATTCAAGGCTCAGAGAAGAGGTGTGTCCTCATACAGTTTCATTTTTATTGGCCAATAAAATTAATCAGCTATACCAAGCAAGCCAGCCATCCTAAAGGAACAGTAATTGGCTAGGTATACAGGGCTTAGTTCAGTCTTTCAAGACCGGGAGTAATATACTTTCTCTATTCTAATTGCACCAGAGCCAGAGGCAAACAGAGACATCACCATAAGTCACAACTCCTTCTAAGTGCTGCTCTTAGGGAAGAATCATTCTGTATTACTCACTACTCTGCGAAAAGCTTAAGCCAAACTAGATCTCTGTGGGACATTATGAACAGCTATGGTGCTAAATACATACTTTTGGGTTTTTTTCTCCCAGAGGCCATACACTTTGGAAGAGATGGGAGGGATGAAATTTAAACTAGCGCACTTACAAAGCAGAGGCAGACACAAGGTATCTCGAAACTCAGTAAGCATCTTAAGTTTACCATGCCATAGTAAAGAAAAAGCATTTGTTGAAAAGGGGTCATGGCATTCTTTTCTCTACTTGCCTGAAATCTGGAATTACAGCAAGGCTATTTTGAGGGCACTTATGAGTGAGATTCATGTTCATCTTCCTGAGGAGATAAAATAGGAGGCAAAACAGGTCTGTCTCTAGCTCACCTTACTTTTAATAAAAAGTATACTCTGCCAAGAAGTGCACTGATAACAACAAAAACATTAAACAGAAACAAAGAGTACAGAATCGTGACTTAGTTTTTATTTTACAGTACCTCCATTCAACAGTTTGCCAATAGATTAAAATTGTACACAGCATGTTTATAACATGTATGCTATGCAAAATCCCCCCACCCACTTCCCTCTACTTGTTAATCTGAAGAATATGCTTATATTTCTCACACATACCTCTTCACCCCACACCACAAAGTATACACAAAGTATCTCTAAATATCTTCAAAACCAAAATAAATACCTTTTTAAGTATGTGTAACACCAAAATATATACCCACAATCCTCCCTGAAAACAAATTCAGTTTAGATATATTCAGTTACTACCCAAATGCTAAGATGTTTGTAAACAGAAACATGTATCTGAATACTTATCGACTCAGACTGAATTAAGCATTCACTTACCTTCTGGAAATAGCTAAGGCAGGAGAAGGACGAGTAACGTAGAAAGATGCCTCTGAATGCATCATCGGGGATTGGCAACTTACTTAGCCATTTTACTGGTTTTCCCCGCAAATACTGTTTTCCTGAACACATCAGGGAGATTGGTCAAAGAAATAGTAACAGCTGAGGTAGCAGTAACAAAGGTTTACATTTCTCTAGCTCAGCTTTAAAAGATGACATTAGTACCTGGCAAAGCTCTTTATAGCCAGAATGAGTGCAAGGATCAGAGAGAATTATCCATTACCAATTCATTTAATTCGTAGCCTAGTGTGATCTCTTCTAGCCAGAAGACTGAAATTCAGTTATCAGGCCAATGTCTTTACCTGCCTGCTTAAGACCGGAATAAATTCAGTTCAGGCTATTTGCAACAATGACAATCTTTGATATAGCAATAATAAACTTGAGTAGAAAAAGTCACCAAACAGGAATTATCATGTTAGCCATCTGAGGGCTAGATTTAGACAGTGATAGAAAGCTGAAGGCCTTTGCAGTGCTTTTATTAATCCTCCTATGTTTTACTGAATAGAAAAGTTGATTTTTCCCTTGTTCCCTCAACAACAGGCTGATACAGTGACAACAAGCTGTAAGGATCTGGCAACAATAACTGTGATTGATTTTAAATCCCAATTACTTTTGTATCATGTTCCTACCCACTATTACCACGAGTTGCAGACACTGAATTGAAGAGTCAATGTAAATTGAGCAAAGCAGCATGGTTTGGCAAGGTAGAAAAATCAATTATTAATTTCTTTCTTGGCTGGGCAGGACACCGCTGCCCCATTTTCACTGTTTGATGCACTGAGAGTAAAATTCTTGCATTCTGCAGAAAGCCTGCATGCAGTAATCAAGGTTTGTGTAACTGCCCTATTCTAGCAACAGCAGAAATTAAGGCTAAGTACAGACATTCAAAAGCCTGAGGTGGAATCTGTCAACCTTATGTAGGCACCTGTAAGCAGTGTAGGTTAGTTCAGATGTGAACAGAACACATGTCTGCCCTTTGGGCACACAGGCTGCCTGCACTAGCCAGGCAAGCAGGTCGGGGGCACTTCTGCATGTATCCCAGAGGGCTCCCTGGGCTGCAGGAGACTACTGAGCATAGTCAAGTGCAGCTGAGTGGCAGGGCCACCCCGACTGGCTGCAGGCAAGCTCAACCAAGCTCCCCCTCCCTACCCCCAGTGCCTGGCTGTGGCTATGGCAGGAGGCAGGGCTGGAGAGAGGAGTGACTGTACTGGCTTGGGTCTGGGAGAGCCAGGGCTGGGTCATGGGCTGCGTCCAACTGTGGGAGTTTTCCTTGAATCAGTGTCAGGTGTGTATATACATTGTGGGTTGCTTCATGATGAGGTGTGGGAGCATGGCCCCGAGATGCAGGTGCTCAGATCTGAAAATTCATGGACGAGACACAAAAGCCTTCGTTCCCTCCTCCCCCACTATCTGGCTATGGTTGGCAGCTGGCTGGAGGCAGGGGGTGGGGCTGGGGAATGAGTCTGTGCAGGCTTGGGGCTGGGAGAGCTGGGAGATGGGCACACTTGAGGCAAGTGCTAGTGTGGCTCCCTGCAATGGGGGCTAGCAGGGTACCACAAAGATGCCCAGGATGCTAGACAGTGACTTAACTTGAATCAATGGAGGAACTGGTACTGAAGTTCAGTGCACAGGTCTAATCTAAATCAATTAATTTTGAGTGTACATCAATCTCGGTCTATCTTAGACTGGGTCCTGCCATTTTAAACTAGTTTATGTCCACCAAACTTCTGTTTTGTTATGCAAGGGTGGGCAAAATATGGCTCGTGGGCCAGATGCGGTCCACTGGGCCATTCTATCTGGCCTTCAGGGCTCCTAAAAATGTAGAAAATTATTATTTATCTGCTCCTGGCTGCCTGTCATGTGGCCTTCGATGGCTTGCCAAAACTCAGTAAGTGGCCCTGCATCTGAAATAATTGCCCACCCCTGTGTTATAGTTTTATACCAGTTTTCAGTCACATTGAACAGTAAAAGTGTAATGTCCATACTTTGGACTAAAGTATGAAATCTACTTTCAAACAACTAAGTAGTCCCATGATATACTTATGACCCTAAACTGAAACTTTTGGCATCTCACTCTGTACTTACATTGCTCCAGTGACTCTTCTACTTTATTCTAGGTAATTTATTTACCAGGGAACCACAAAGACAACCATACTCTCTTTCCCCACTGTTACTCTCTAGTCATGGTCAAAAAAGAAAAGGTTGGTTTCAAAACTCAGTAGGATGACAGTTAAACGTAAGCAATGAAATTACATGTTATTTTTAGTTCTATCAGTTCCGTCCATATTTTGCTTCATTACATCAGATATTGTTCTACTTCTAGACTCAGTAAGATGATACATTGTGACTCACCAGCAAAACAGAAGCTGAAAGAGAAACAAAAGTTAAACAAGCCAACCCACCTGTCAGGAATTTATAACAAGGGATCTAACATGACTGGCTCATACAGCGCCATGGAAGGGAAAGTAGGAGGTTTCCCCAAAATATATAAAGAATTTAAAGGAGCTGACTTTGTTTAATGAAACTTCACTTGAGGCTCTCTTCTTGCTCTGCTTTTGTGTTGCATCTTATACATTTTAGTGTAGCAATATCTGATTGACATCATGCAAATAGATAGGAAATCTTGAAGAAAATAAGTACACATGTTTCAAATCATAAGGCATAGCTAGGTTTTTTTTTTTAAAGTGACCCTGATATTCAGAAATTTCTGAGATAGAAACAATAAATCTCTGCTCTTACTGTGGCATAATTCACTAATATATGACTTCAGGCTTCTGGGTGGGCCAGTGGTTACCCTGCTGCATCTTTCACCTAAAAGCCTTTTTTTGAGCTGAGTGTCTTTCATTAGCAATGGGAGCTGCAACTGCTTGAGCTTCAGGCAAGAGTGTTGTATTACAAAACTGCACTAACCTCAGATGTATGTGGGGAGGGTACTGGAGGTACTGTGCCCTCTTCCCACACCTTAAAATATCTGTTTGCAAACGGTTGGATGGGACCTTCCCACACAAATGCAAATGATAGATAACTGCACAGCAGCAGAGAGGGGGAGAGAATCACTTGTGCTTCCTCCCTCAAACATCTGGGTGAGGGTGGAAGAGAAACAATTTTCCCATTGCTACAGTATATATACACAAACAAACAGCTTGAAAGGCTGGAGAAGAAACTGTCCTGATTCCTTGTGCATAACCTGCTTGAGTGCTGGCTGTCTGCCTCTGCCGTCTTCCTGGCAGCTTTGTTCTGCTGCTGGCAAAGAACTGTGCTGTCAGCACTTCCTCTCCTCTTCCCACAGGCCTTTGTCTCTTCCTCACCCACTGGGAGGAAAGTGCTGACTTTCCTGTTCTGTGAAGCATCCAGGGTGAGGAGGTAGGCAAAACTGACACTCAATAGCAGATTAGCTTTTACTCTTAATTATTTGCATATTCTTCTTTTCTCCCATTTTATCTAAAGGGCTGACATGCACAGGCCATTGTGTCTCATACCTTGTCCAAGCAAAAATAAATTTGAAATAGACAGTGAATTCACTTAGGGATACCTTCCATTTGTTCCACTAGGTGAGTCAGTGTGGATATGATTTATACTTCACTTCTTAAGCTAAATAACATTAGTTTTCTCTGAACATCTGGCTGGCATCTGGGAGATCTGCAGCATGCACCATTAATCAGAATATCATTGTGAGGTTTGGTAATGACAGATAGATGTGGTAAGGTTCACTATATTAATGTAATAATGTTCACTAGGGTACTAGAAAGCTGGAGCTTTCAATGTACACTTGAAAAAAAATAATTGCTTTAATAACTGCCTAGAGTAAAGTGCAGCATTTGAACTTAACAAAACCATTTAATGAACATCTGCTGACATTTCTTCTGTTTTTCTTATATAGTGGATATGTTGGTCTTCGTTTCCTGTTCTAAACTATTGTTCAGTGTTAGTGCCCACTGTTAGACAGTGGGCATTAGTCCACAATAGATGCATTTCAGTGGCGTGTCACGTGATTTCTGTAAGGCCCTGATTCTGCAAATACTTAGACCTCTGGGAAATGTTATATGCATATCTAGTCCTAGTGCAATCCAAGTTACTAAAAACCTTAAGTACATGAAGCATCTGAACTACAGTTTAATCTCTTTAGGATGGCAGAACATAAATACATTTTAAAAGTACTAGTTCTGCTCATAAAAATAATGAGGACTAACCAAATTTTGCTTGAATTTTTTTTTCTTTCAACGTTTCTCTATTAGCAAGACTATATTCTATAAAGGACATTTGCTTACAAATGGACTAAGGGCAACAGACCAGCATCCTAACTGATCTGCCACGTGACTAGTTCTAATAATTTATTTTCCAAAATATATGGGTCTGTTTAATGTCCAGTGACTAAACCTAATGCACACAGACATTTTCACTGAAACAAATAGTAAACACTGATGAGCAATCACTGCAGTGATTACAGTGCTCATCAATACACTGCAGTGTACTGCAGTCCTATTAAAAAATATCTGTGGACTCCTGACTCTTTTTCCTTTAAGTGGTACTAGGGGAAGATGATTGCTTCCTTAAATACCTTTAAAAACACAATTGAAAAACATCTCTAAATATATAACAGGTGAAAAAAACACCTCGGGAAAAAATCAATACGGGGGTGTCCATAGGATGTGCGTCACATGTTCCTCATATGGAAACACAGTCTATTTTCCCCAATTAATTACAATCTTCATGACATATAAAGTAAGCATATTTCAAGTAAATGATTTAATAGGTTGTACTTGAAATACAAAGTTAGACACTTTTTCATCTGACAAGACATCTCTTAATCCTACATCCATGTTTTGCTTTGTTTTTTTAATCTAATTTTCTTGGGTGCCTTCATTGTACTATTACTTCAAGGCTAAGTACAGACAGTCAAAAAGCCTAAGGCTGAATCAGTTCAATCCTTTCAGGTTTCTATAAACTGCCTAGACCAGGGGTTGGCAAAATGAGGCCCACGGGCTGGATGCAGCCCACCATGCCATCCTACCCAGCCCGCAGGGCCCCTAAAAAATTTAGAAAATTAATATTTATCTGCCCCTGGCTGCCTGTCATGTGTCCCTCAATGACTTGCCAAAATTCAGTAAGTGGCCCTCTGTCCAAAATAATTGCCTGCCCTTGGCCTAGACTGAACTGATAAGAAAGTGAACTGACATTCACTTTTCAAACCTGAAAGGGAGCCAGACACCTGTAGTGGCCCATACCAGAAGGCAGGGGATGCTAGAGCACACCTCCCAGTGTGCTGGCCACTGCAGAGAGCTGGGAGAAGGGCAATTCTCCCAGCCATGCTCCCTTTTCAGCCTCCAGCCAGCTGAGGATGGGACGTGGGGAGAAACCCCCAACACCAGACCCTCAGCTGGGGTCTCCCTGGTGCCAGGGAAGACAAAGGGGAGAAGAACAGTGGGGTGTTTCTTCCTTTCTCCCCCATGCCCAGAGCTGGTTCCCCTAACTATGCCCCTCTTAAATCTGGGCCAGCTAAGGAGGGGTTGTAGAGGGAACCCCAAGCAGGGAGTTTCTCCCTCTCTTCTGGCATACCCTGCCTTACCCCAGGAGGGAACCAGGCCATCACCCAACCATGCCACCTCCTTGGCTAGCTGGCTGGCTGAGGAGGGAGGGGGAGAAACACCCCCCTCTCCAGGTCCAGATCCCTAGCCAGGCTGTGTTGGGTGCAGGTGGGGGAGAAGCCTGCCATGGAGGCCATTTCCCCCCCCTCCACTCCCTGCTGGCCAAGGAGCCAAAGTGGCCAGGTGATTGCCCAAGCTCTTGACTTGAGCGGGGGGGGGGGTTTAAAGCCCTTACTGTGGGCTTCCTTGAAGCTGGGAGCTTGAGTGATCACACAGCCATGCCCCTTCTCAGCCAACAGGCCAGCTGAGGAGGGAGTGAGGGGGGAAAGGGCCCCCTCACCTGGTTCTGAACCTCCAGCCAGGTTGTGTCCATTATGGGACATGTGAGCACTTGGCCATGGCCCCTCTTCTGCTGGTAGGCTGGCAGAGGAGAGAATGGAAGGTAAAATGTCCCCCTACTGTGGGCTTCCTCCCCATGCCAGGCGCAGCTTGACTGGGAGTCCAGAGCTGTGGGCTGGACTGTGCCCCCACACTTCCTCTACAGCTGGCCTGCCAACCTGGGAGGGGGTGTGGTCAGGTGATACCACAGCTCCCAGCTACAGGAAAGCCTTCAGTGGGGGCTTTACTTCTGCCACCCAATCTGGGAGCTGAGGTGATCACCCAGCCATGCTCACTCCCCAGCCAGCAGGCCCATCTGAGGAAGGAGTGTGGAGGAGAAATGACCCCCACCCCCCTGCCTGGCTCTGGACCCCAGGTGGGCTGTGCTGGGTACAGGGTGGGGGGCTCCCAAAGTAGAGGCTTTACTTCCCCACCTGAGCTTGGAAAGGGGAGCCAGAGTGATCACCTGGCCATGTCCCCTCCCTGGCCAGCAGGAAGGCTGAGGAAGGAGTTGGGTGAAAAACAGCTGTCCCTTCCCTCCCCCTTCCTGTATTCCAAACCCCAAGCTGGGCTGTGCCTGGCAGCAGGGGAGGGGTGTGGAGCCCATAGTGGGGTCTTTACTTTCCCTACCCGAGCTAGGAGCCCAGGTGATCACTCAGCCACACCCCTTCCTTAGCCACCCCCCAGCTCTCAACCCCCAGCTGTTGTACCCAACATGTGGGGTATCTCACAATGGGGGCTTTATCCCCACACCCCAGGTAGGAGCCAGGCCAGTTCCCCCACCAAGGAGGTGGCTAGGCCAGGGGACTCCACTGGGTTCTGGGTTGAAGGGGATCTTACGGATGAAGGTGGGGCTTCCCTGCCCTGTGGGAACAGAGAACACAACCCAGGGCTGCACAGCATCCTGGGATGCTGGAAGACTGTGAGTTCAATTGAATTGGGAGGGGATCTAGGACAGATGTTTCCTAAACTGGTTTGACCTAAATCAGTTAAGTCTAATACTACATCCTTCCAGGTTTATTTTAAAGGCAGTTTCAGCCATTTTAAAAATGGTTGAAGTGCACTGAACTTCTGTTCTCTCACAGTTTTAAAACAGTTCCTGATCACTTAAACCAATTTATGTGCTAGCTTCTGCCCTTAGCCCAAATGTCTATATTTCTATTAAGTTTTCCTCATTAGAACATGCATTAAAAAATCTCCATCTAGCAAGACAGAGGAACCAGTCATAAGATGTCATTCTATTTTTAATACCTGGAAATATCAATTAGTTTAATAATTGGCTCTTACTGGCCACATGCTGATCAGCTGCAGCTTTCTTTACCTAGAGCCAAACATCACACAGATGAAGTCAATTATCTTCAGCACTGAAAATCTCAAGAAAAATCTACTCCAAAAATCAGATCTGGCTTGTCAGTAATGAGTAGCAAATACTTGCTGGTAAGACGTGGCTAGTAAAGTAAAAATATACAACAATATCACATGGTCACTCATTCAATGTGCCTGACAGTCTTGTTCTAAACACTTGCTTTACCTGAAGTCCTGTTGCAGATTGGTATTTATCTTCAGTTCTAGGTCCACAGGAGCACAGGACATTCCTCCCTGCTGCTTAAAAACCTCATATTGCCCTTCTCTGTATACTTAGTGCTGTTGCAGGTAGTGATCACTTTCCCTTTACATTGAATGCCCTACCTGGATAATACCATTTGTTTCCTCTTACAGTATGTATTTCTAATGTCATTTGGGAATTTGATAAATGCCATCTTTCCAGGAAAAGGAAAGAGAGAGACAAGGAAAAGCTGTCTGTTGGTAATGACCACTCATAACACTGGAAGTTAGAATCATAGGAATGCTTTGATTAATAGTTACTTTTATTTAATATAAATGTAGAGATGACATCACTATACAAAGTGAAAGGGAAAACTAGCAGAAAGAGAGGGAGCTAAAGCTGGCAAGGAACAGTCACAAAATGGCACTCTTATGGCTGCAACTATCTAGCTCCTAAATTTAAAATGTCTTTACAAATAAAAGTCATTGTGGAGGAAAATTGCTATATGAGTGTAACTCTTCTCTAGAGAGATTTGGAACTAAATGATCACAAAGGAAAAACTATTCTCCTTCCCATTCCCCTTTCCGCAGCACAAATACTAATCCATAAATCTACAACATAAATTTAGAGCATATGAGCATGTAATATTTAAAAAAAGATCTATAACAGATTCAAAATGCAGTAACTAGAGATAAATTAATTCTCATTTCTGAACTTTAGTTTCCCAATATTCTGCCCACTAAGCAAGCTATTATGAACTGCATGACCCAAGCAGCATTAGTCAAATGCTCTGTGCTGATTGTTCCTTAAGTATAAATATGCTGAGTATCTCTAGTGTTTAGGAAATATTTAGTGTGTATTTATTATGAAAATATCATGAGCTACCTTGTTATTCCCCTTTATTTCTAAGTGTCAGTTTCAGTCCTCAGCTGTCAAATTAATTTCAGAAGTTCTTTCAGCGTCATCCTCTGATTTCTCTATGGTTTACACTGACAGTTGCATTAGAGTATTGGAGTTAGAAAGACCTGTTTTCTTGGACACAGAATAAGGAAGCAATTAATTGACAGTGCTGGCTGATTTGAGTAAGCCAGAAGCTCTTTGTAAAAAGGTATCTAACAGTGCATTGGTCCTTACATTCTTTAATATCCTTATATTACATTCCTCTACCTCTATATTCTTTTGTGAGACATGGGTAAAAAACCCAGGCTTTCTATCATAAAACTACCAATTTTGATAGATGAATATTTAAGATGTTTCTGAAGGAGTATGCCTCCTTCAGTGATAATCTTTAAGATGTAGCACAAATAACAGCAGACTGGGAATCTCTGGAACATACAGGATGATAACTTGAGTTGTTAGAGAGAGAAATGTCTATAGTTGAAACAAGAACATTCTGCAAATTTTATTCAGTTATGAAACACATAATTCAGTGATTACAAATATAGATTTGGTTTCATCACCTTGCAAATGTTGCATTTCCAGATCAAGATGCAGACCTCATGGTTGCTTGTACATGTGATGAAAATTGGTCGTTTTTGCAATTTAATTGCATCATGCTGTGCACATGTTGTAAATTGTTTTACAATTTAAATGAGTTTGTTACACTGCAAACTAAAACACACCTGCTTGTAGTTTAGTTTCCAATGTAGCTATCTGTAATGTTGCAGCTTTTTGGCAGCTCACTCCTGACTGCCACAGCAGAGGTGGGCTGAAGGCAGAAGTGGTGAGGGGCCCAATTCTCTTTTTTCCATGGAGCTTTACCATATCGCCTGCAGCGGGGCGGGAATTGAGCTGCCAGTGGGCTGAGAGGCCCCTGAGCTGCAGGGGGGGTCCTGGTCCTTCCCTCCATGACAGCAGTGCCTTGCAGGGCCACCTGAGTGGGCTGCTAGCTATGTGGGTGCTGCCCCAGCTCACAGGCAGCACCTCCCAGGTCCAACTCTTCCCCGAGCCCACACAGGAAGCAGCACCCAGCGGACTTCCAGCACACAGGCTCAGAGAAGTGTTGGATCTGGTGGAGGCTGCCTGCAAGCTGTGGCAGCGCCTGCACAGGTAGCATCTTGCTTGGGCAGCCCTAAGGGGTGCCACCACTGTAGAGGAAAGGATCGGGCCCCCTCACAGCTCAGGGGCTGTGTAGCCCAGCGGCTCTTCACAGAGGTGGACCCTGCCAGGAAAAAAATAAAAGCAGCACAGGGCATAATCCTTTTTTTTTCTGCATGGCCTCCCTTCCTCCCACAGCCAGGGGGTGAGCTGCTGGTGGGCCTTGAGCTACGGGAGGCCCTGGTCCTTCCTTCTAGGGTGGCAGTGCTCCCCAGGGCCATCCAGGTTTGCTGCTAGCAGGTGGGTGCTGCCCCAGCTCAAAGGCAGCATCCAGCCTCATCCAACTGTTCCCTGAGCCTAAGCTGGGGTAGCACCTACCTGCTAGCAGCCCACCTGGGCAGCCCCAGGGGGTGCTGCCACTGTGGAAGGAAGGTCTGGGGCTCCCCCACAGCTCAGGGGCTGCTCAGCCTGCTGGCAGCTCACCCCACTACCACAGAAAATGTGGGCAGGCTCCATGGGAAAAAAAAAAAAGGCTCGGGCCCCTCTCTGTAACAGTGATGGAAGTCCCTAAATTGAAACAGTGGGTTTTTAATAGTTGCAATTAAAAATCCGCCATTTCAACTTAGGGAACTAAACCCCAGTCATGTGTCCAAGTGCCTTATGTTGCAAACAAGCAACATAAGTTTTTTAATAATTTTTTTTATAATGTAAAAAACAAAATACGAGCTCTAAAACGTCTAAAAACTGTGAAGTGATTGAAATCAAGACTTGATTTTATGTTTGAGTCTATCTCTGTCATTTATTATCTTAAGACTATCAAAGTGTTTTATGGACCATTAAATTTAGCCATAGTCCATGAGTAGCAGTAAGAAGAAGCATATTCATTTTAGAAAAGGGATGGCATTGAGGGATAGTGTTAAGCTTGCCTGAGGCTATTTCACTGGAGTCCTGTGGCTCCTAATCTTTTTGATGAGCAGCTGATGAGTTGAACTTTCTCCGATGATTCAGTCATGTCACTACGATGCCAAATAAGTGCTAAATAAGTCACAGGCTCTTCCAGCTTATTCCTGTTCTTTTAAAACTGGAATTAATAAAATCAGCAATCCACAAAATACCTACAACTGAACTCATCAGTCTCCTTTTTGCTGCATCACCGTTATTAACCACTTATAGGAAGGCATAGCTTCTACAATTAACATTTCTCATCGCAACAGTGAACACACATCTTGTAACTCCTGGAAGTACTTTTCTTTTGTTTGTTTGTTTGTTTTAGAGCAATGCTTCAGAGAACTGAATTACAAAAAGTAAAGATCCAAGAAAACATAAGTATTTCTGAACTTTAGCTAAAGAATTGAATGATTCAGTAATGGGCCAGAAGAAGGTGACTAGGATTAGCATCAACACAGATAGGGCTATTTTGAGTTGTGAAGATAAAATCTAAGGACACAAAGGACATAAAGGGAGGGTTGAATAGGCACAAGTGAAAGTGGTAAGTGGCTCTCAGCCATAGGTAATCATACAAAATGAGGGAGAAGAAGCTCATCTTTTTGGAGCAGAGGTAAAAAAGAAGAAGATGGACTGGAAGACAAATAGATTTTAAAGGAACCTTCTAAATGAGTAACTGCAGGAGATCTTGACCACCCTTATGAACGTGGTATGAAGTGTATGTCATAGGTGCTTTATTAAGTGGAAAGTGCATGCTATTTTAAGGAGAGATCCACTTCAAAGATCAAAAAAGAACTCAAACACTCAACCAAGGAACAGCTATCCAGAAAGTAATCACATCTGCTCCAATTTGTCAATACAATTTCAAAATGTGATGACTCACAGACTAAAATTATGAAGCTTGGAAAGCTGAAAAGGACAAACATTTCATCTGTCTTAGAAATTCTAGCAGCTGCAAAAATTCCTATGAATCGGGTCTCTCTCTACTTGTTAAAATCTCTCTTTTAAACTGATGCTAAAAACCCCTATACCATTATGTGCTCGAGACTATAAAAAATACAAATAAAAATAGTCCATGACCTGAGAGGTTTATAGTCTAAATGATGGTCATACGATAAGATGAGCTGGTCTGAAAGATGAATAAAATGAAGAAAAGACTTTAAAGTCAAGATGACTCTTCCCCACAGACATAAATTGGCTATCAGGATTTCCTGGTAGGAAAAAAAACCCCTGAACAAAAAAGGTCATGCAAAGCACGCTAAAGTGCCATATATTGGGACTAACATGGAGATGGGGGAGCAGGCAGCCCAGGGGACGAGGCACATGAAGCCCCACACTGAGGCACACTGCACCTCAGCCAGCTACTCCCCAGCTGGCTGGGGCACTCTGTGCCTCAAAATGGGGGAGCAAGCATGCGGACCCCTCATGCTGCAGGCATGGGGAACTGTCATGCTGTGGAGTCCTTAAACTAAGGCATACAGAGAAAGGGGAGCAGCTAGTCCAGGCAGGGCTGCCTGCTTCCCCATCTTGCGGCACACTGTGCCCCAGTGCAGGGGCTCCGCAGCATGCAGAGCATGCATCTTCATGTGCCGCTCCCCAGCTGGGTGGGATACAGGGTGCATCATCACGGGGTCTGCCTACAAACTAGCCCTGTGCTGAGACACCCTGTGCCCCAGCCAGTACCCCCTGCAGCACAATGTGTCCCATTGCAAAGCGCACAAGCAGGAGTGTGCATTACAGCACAAAGTAGCTGCACAAATTTGGGCTGCTACTAGTACTACTGTACTGCTGAAAGTGCTCACCCCTGCTTGTGTGGACAAGGCCAGGCAGTTTTCCCCAAACTATTGTATTAACTTTCCCTTGCCAATCCCCATATGGTTGGTGGGTTTAGTAGCTGCAGAATGGAGGGCCTCCAGGGGAAAAAAAGCACCTTTATAGAGCCCTGTGATTCGGTTTCTTAATGGCTTGGTTCTGTTATGATGTCTCAACTATCCTTATCCCTAGTGACTCCCAAATGGAACAACTGGGATGGACTGATGGTCTAACCAGTTATGTATCCACCCTACAGTTCTTTCACCTACTTAGTACTTCCTTAGCTTATTAATGAGAATGTCATGGGAGTCACTGTTAAAGCTTTGCTGAAGTCAATATATAACACATGCACTGCTCTTTCCCCATCCATACAGCCTGCCATATTATCATAGAGGGAAATCAGGTTGGTCAGACACAACTTGTTCTTGGTGAATCCATCCTGGGTCTTCCTGGACAATTTGTTCTCCTTTGGTTACTTCAAAATTAATTTCTTCAGGAACTTCTCCATGGTCTTTGTAGGTATTGAGGTCAGCCTAACTGGTTGATAGTTCCTCAGATCTTTCTTCTTCCCTTGTTTAAAGATGGGCACTACCTTTACACTTTTCTAGTCATCTGGGACCTCACCCAACCTCCATGATTTCTGCAAGAGGATAGTCAATGGCTCTAGAATTACCCCAGCCAATTCCATCAGTACCCAAGAGTTTACCCCATCTGGCACTCCTGACTTGAAAACATCTAGCTTCTCTAACCAATCCCTAACTTTTCTCCCACTTCTCAATACTGTTTTTCTCCTTTCCTATCTTTGCTGCCAACTGCGCTCATCATCTGGTAGCTGCCATTATGTGTGATGAGTGAAGTAAAAACAGCATTAAATATATCAGCTTTCTGTGCATCATCCATAACTAAGTTGCCTTCTGTATTTAGTAGGGAACCTGTGAGGGCCGAGAATGCCTGGATGGGGCCACAGTGATGGAGTGGAATTAGGCACAGACACTTTTTGGTTGAAAGAATAGAACTTTATTTACAAACTGCAATACAGGGACTCGCGTCAATGGAAGCAGTGTAGGTACGCTCCATACAAGTTGCAGAAACACACAGAAAAGCAGAAACCAGGTGGCACACTGATGTTGTCCGAGCATGTGGGACATGGGGTACGTCAGGGTGAATGGCGACGGGGAGTCTTTGGTGGTTGATCAGGCCTCCAAGTTCGCTCCGAGATACACGTGGAAGTCTCTTCCGACATACACGCGGAGTTCTTCAACTTGGGCAGAAACTTGCCCTAGCTTTTATGCAGCTAGCAAGCCAATTGCCAGCCGCCAAATAGGAATAATTTACGATAAGCCAATCGGTAGCATGTATGCAAACAGTGCAAATGCAAGCTTTGGCGGGGACTGATCATTGCACCAAGGGTTTTTTCTACCGTATCAGGGAACTTTTGCACTGAGTACTCGCATCGTGCTAAGAACTCTACTGTGCCGAGGCACTTCTAATTACTGAGCTCAGACATGCCCCCTTGCCGATGGCACAGTTGAACGTGGAACACATGCGAGTTGGTCAAATAGTTGCTTTGCCTGATGGTTTCATGAGGCAAATAGGCATAAACAAATGTAGACAATGAAACAAGTTCGTTCTCTAAAAACCAGATTAAACAATAACCTATAACAACACAAATGCACATGATCACATTTGTCACAAAAAGCTCAACTACAAGGATCTCAGTGAGTGTCATGATAATGCCACACGTCGAGTTCTCGCCTCTCAGAGTGTTGTTGCTCTCTCTGGTCTGGTCTGACTCCGGCACGAGCTCTGGATTCCAGACCTGTGAAGAAAGAAGCTCTCTAAACAAATAGTTAACTATACTACAATGCATGATTATATTCTGGGTTCTAACACTATGACCCATCATCTGGCTCAACTGAATATCGGAAACCCAGCTCATATGCCAGTTTCCATTGACCCTCAACTCCCAAAATTCGTAACTGCTGCTTTGTGAGTCTGGAATGACACAGGAGGAATCTGAACATAGCCCGTTCCTCTGGTTTTCTCTGCGTCGACACCTGTTATTGCCGAGAGCTGGACTCACATGGGCATGTGGTGGATCGATGCCCCAAGTCGCTGGGTGTTCTTATGTCTGGCTTTATGAGCTCTTGCAGTTGCGGGAGCTGATGTAGGAGATCGCCTGCGGGTTGTCCGGCCAATGGATTAAGAAAAATCAGAAGGATGATGGAAATTCTTCCTCCATATGCTTTGATGCAGGCTTCTACACCATTGAGCATGATTGGAACAGCTCCAGGATCTTGCAAGTAACGGTGAGGCTACGGTCCTCACTGCTGGGGTATTGTCAGTCCCAGTGCATGTTCTGTAGGGTTCCACATGCAGTACAAGATCCCTATGACCACTAGCAAAATCTGTTCCATGTTAACCTTCAATGGACAGCCTCCATGCCAGGCATATGACTTCTGGCTAGCCTGACCTGCAACAAGTGCTGGAAGTGGAATAGGCCAGTGAGGGTTGCACGTCACCATATTGATGTCAGTGGTGTACCCCCGCTCCACGAGGCTTGTCTAGTTAGAAAACTTGCCTCTTCTAGTTCCACCAGGTTGGATCCAAACTCCACGACCAGGCGTTCCATCCACATAGCTAAGGTCTCTTCTAGTCTCATCTTGGACTTCTTGCATAGCTCCTGCAATTCAGTCCAGGTTCCAGTGTGATAGGTGTTGGCAGTGATGCAAGCTGCACTCTGCACACCAACCACTTGGCTTCTCGCTGCCACAGGGTGCGTGGCCGTTTAAGTCATCGCTGCATCCAATGGGGGACTCAGGTACAGCTTGTTTCCCATTACCTCCTTGTT
>JAGPOW010003395.1:29539141-29558467 GCA_030014935.1 Caiman crocodilus
AGAGAGAGAGAGAGAGAGAGAGAGAGGAGAAAAAGACTGATCATCCAATCTATTTCATAGGCCTGGCATATTATTCTACTGGCCAATCTCACAATTCTGGTATGGAAGGGATAGAGAACGTTATTTCAGACTGGGCTTTCCCTTAGCCATCACCAACTGGACTCAGTAATTCATCCTTCCTTATATAAAAATATCTTTCTACTTCTACCAGATAATGTTGTTAGAGTTGTAATGCAAATAAGTATAATTCTGTGCACTGAAGATTTATGGTTAGATTAAGGCTACATGGAAGACTATAAATCTGGCATTTTCTAACTTTTGATTGTTTAACACTAACATAATGCTCTTGAATTAATTTTTGGTTTGCATTTATATTTATATTGCATTTTTCACAACTATCACTTAAGCATGGCCATGTTTGTTTAATCCAAATTTGGCTCCAAATCAAGTGTTTTGTTGGCCTTTTTAACCCAGTTCCTGCTCAGAATTAATATTTGTGTGATGACTTGAATTATCTCCCCAGATAATCATAATATGGCATGCAATTTTGAATGTCATGTTTGTTTGACTCATGGGAAATGGAAAGAAAAAACTGCCTGGAGCCATAGGAATGCAAATGCATTACCTCCTTGGCAGTGGTCACTTTGTATTACATTATGACAATTTTATTATAAGGTATATTAGAACTAAGTAAATATTGTAGATGAAATACCAGATCTGAGAGCAGAATGTTGCTTTTGTAAAAGGTATTTATAGTGGAATTGCTGGTGGGCCTTTATTTATAGTGATGATTTTAGGCACTGTTATTGTATAAAGCAGACTTCAGTGATTCAGTAAATAGAAAGCAAAAATAATTATTAAATTATGATTTGCTGGATATTATATGATCAAATAAAAACATACTGAAAAAAAGTCCTGCTATTGTTGCAAAATAAGTTCTGAAACTGGTTCAGGAATATTTAGACAAGCCTGATTAAAGGGAAATTTTATAGTTAAAAGGATAGTTCTTATCTATGGTGTCCGCCAATGAGTTACAACAAATATAGGAAAATAAATAGGAAAAAAATCATGTTTAATTAAACTGAGTTTACAGTTTACAAAAGCAAATAATTCTTCATATGTCATTCTTTAGCTAGACTAGGATCAACTCAGATTTTAATATAACAATTAAGAAATGTAACTTTTATACCTCTATATGTCCACTTAGGATTATCAACACACTGACATGATCAATTAGAGCATACTATTTTAGTATAGTACTTTGTCCTATTATAAAAGGGTTTTTTTCTACCTGTTAAGAAGTTTGTATAAAAACCTATATAATATGTGGAAATCATTAAAACATTTGCAAATAATATTTTGTACGGTGCCAATCACAGCTGTTACTATGATAGCTTGTGAGATTTTCTGGAATATCTTATCGTGACACATGTAAGTTTATGCTGTTACTAAAATTGTTGTGAAGCTACTGATAGCTTTGCCTAAATCACTCAATTTTGGAACCAAAATGTTTAGTTAGAATAGGTATAGGTTAATGTATAAGAATTTTGAGTGGGCAATAATTAGTATCCATACAGGACTAAGCACCCTATGTAATATGGCTAGAAATCATAGACTCGTAGAAATGTAAGACTAGGAGACAGCTGAAAGAGATAATTTGGTCCAACTCCCTGCATTAACAAAAGCTCAAGCATATCTTGACTCATTGTAAAATCATAGAGTTGGAAGGGACATCAAGATCATTTGGTCAAAACCCCAAACCAATCCCAAACAAAGTTTAATCTTTTCTTTAAAAACTCCCAAGGGAGAGAGGCTTCAAAATACCCTTGGATGTCTTTTGCCTACATGTTAATATTCTAACAGTTAGAAAGCTTTTCTAGTATCCAGCCAAAATCTTTATTTGAAAATTAAGGTGATATTTTTTCTTTCTCCCCATGACCCTGGATCACAACTGATCACTGCCCTCTTTATAGATTTCAAAAAAAATGTTTTAGACGACGTATATGGAGGTGGGGAAAGCTTCTCTTTTCTAGAAGAAGCAAACCCAGTTCCTTCATTTTTTTCTTAGAGGTCATGTTTTCTTACCATCTTATCATTATTGTAACTCTCTTCAATCCTTCTTCCTGTCTACATCCTTCTTAAGGCTTTTTTTCCTAAATTGGAAATGATATTCCAGCACAGGCCTCACTGTCCCATATAGAGAAGAATAATTACCTCATATTTTAAATGCAACTCTGCAGCTGACAAATATCATTCTAGAATATACATTTGTGACTCATATTCTTGACTAATATTTAATTTGTGATCCACTATAATCCCTATATCCTTTTCTATAGTACTCCTGTCAAGCTAATTACTCCTTGTTTTGTATATGTGCATTTAATTTCATTTTTACAAGTGTAATACTTTACACTTATCTTTACTGAATTTGGTTTTAGGACCCTCTCTCCAAGTTATCAAATATATATATTTGGTCTTAGTTTCTCTTTTCTGAACAACCTACTCATACCAAAATCAACTTGTAAAATAAATCTATCAACACTATCAATGACAGCCATAAAATGTATAATAATTCTAGTATGATATAAATCATAGAGTGAAACACGTTTTGCCTAATTTTCAGCAGCACCGAGCATCCACTGCTTCCATTTGAATAATGGGCACTACGAATATTCAGCAATGCCTTTGCAGATCAGCGCTAAATGACAATATAAGCCTTAGTCTCCATAGCCATTTCAGGTATGAGGTCTATCCCAGCAAACCAACCAGGGTTGCCAACCAATAGTTTTATCTTTTTACTGACAATCTACAAACTTTATGTTGACAACCAACATTTTTAATGACATATGTTTTATATATTGTAAATGTAACAATTCTGCCAGGCCCTGGCTGGTAGTGAGAAGGGCAGAGTTCAATTTCAGTGTTTTTCAAAAAAATATTCATGAGTTGGCAACCCCGGTTGCCTGCAGCAATGTTTTTATACCATGCTGCCCTCATCCCAGGGACCTCCTACTCACACTCTAACTGTACTCCTCATAGTTATGCCTATACCCCCTCCCACCTTCAGACTTACCCCTGCCTCACCCATCCTGGCATAGACCCCTATCCACTGCCTCTTCCTGTCCAGAATGCACTGCCCCCACTCCCTGTACCTTCCAGATGAGCAGTTAGTAGAGGCAAGGAACATCCAAAGCGGTGCAGAGGCAGCACATGGCTGGGCAGAGAGGAAGAGTCTACATGGACTCACGTGAACCACAGAGCCCTCCCTGACAAGTGCTCCCTGCATGGTGCTGAACTCCCACTGAGACACTAAGTGAAACTGCTCTGCTCCATCTGTCCATCAAGCTTATGGTTGTTTAGTTATTTACAGAAGGCTCCAGTGTTTTTATGGACTTTACAGACAGGCTTTTTTTTTAAACCATATTTTTAGTGAGCTGTCCATAAATTTATGGACTACTGGTAACCCTTAAAACAACTAAAAAATAACTATATTCAGTAAAATAAGGATTTGACTTAAACTGTCCTGGGAAAGGAAAATTCCTAGTAAAGGGCAGGTCATCCTCTGGTATAAATTGCCATAGCTACATTAGTTTTGGTGAATCTGTGACAATTTGCACCAACTGCATATCTGCCCCAAGATTTTTATTTAGTCTTTGACTTCATCCTTTCGTATCTCAGTACAGGAGGGTATATTGCACATAAATGTTTAACTCTAGGGAGTTGTGCACTATTTTAACCCCAATATTTCTGTATTTTCAAAGCTGTGCCTTAATGATACTTTAACCAGCAAATATCTAACAAACAGCACATGGAAGATGAATACCACATGTAATTTCAATGTGAGAAAATAACCAGACAGAATGAGAATACTAAAGAAAAAAGATAGTGCTGAGCTGCGTGAAATTACACTGAGTGACAGCAGCAGAACACTAATCCATCTGGCAACTTTAGACAATGCATCTGGCAGTTTACGGGCAATAACTCTGCCAGTCTTGACAAAAGGCAGAAATATTTCTTATCACTTCTAAACAAGACACCTGCAAGCCTAGATTCAGTCCGTATAAATCTAGCTGGGAAGTCAGCTGACAATCTGTATTCATTGTACACAGTTTATTGACCTTTATAAAATTGGAGAGTGCTATTGATAAACCAAAAAGAAAACAGCAGGTTCTCACCAGTGGTGGTATGTTGCCGGGTTTAAATTTTTGATTTACTACAGCATTGGGGCTTTATCTTTTTGTCTTTTTGTTTATTTATTTCAATATAATCTGAACATGCAAAAAAGGGTACATGTTTACTTGAGACACCTTTGGCAGAATAATATGAATGGTAACGCTGCTTCAAAACTGCCACTAATCCCAGACAAATTAATCCCTAATCCAAAAAAAGATAAAAGAATTTTTCCCATCAGAAGCTGTTTTCTACGCTAACTATTGTTCCTTTCCTCCTCAACAACTCACATAAACATAGACTCTGCAACGTCAATAACTCAGTTACTTGGGCTCAACAAGAGAAGCTCAGTGCAATATTGAGGGCCCCTCAGAGAAAATACTTTGTCTAACTCTTCATCTCTTTTATATTTAGGGATATTTCAAGTGCGTATCTACCATAGCAGAGAAGCAATGGAAAACAATTATAATTATATTGTATTTAGAAAATTACGTCAGATACTGTTTAGTTTTAAAGTTGTAGGTTTCTTTCTTTTTCAAAAAAAAGAAGCTGGAGAGTAGAAACCATGATTTTTCTTTTAAGTTAAAAAGAATGGTGAATGAAAGTCAATATCAAATTCATAAGAGATTAGAACACTGAGTATTACCTGTAATGCTGGGGATTTAGGTCAAGAAAGCTATGATGTTATTCAGATTTCCTTATGCCACTAAATGTATTTGTCTTTTAAGTTTGGACAATTTCACTTTTCACTCTGAACTTGAGTAGATGCCAAGGATGTAATACTATACCTGAACTGTTAGCTGTATTGGACTGTGTGATTATTTTGTTCTAGTCTGTCTTGAACTGATACAGCTGTAGTTTATACCCAGACAGCTAAATCCTAGCAAAGCTTAGCCTGCTGGTGAGACAACTATTCTTTTCAAAACACAGCAATTTTGCAAATATTTTCACAGTCTTATGAGAGAGGAATTTTTTCCTGTAAATCTATATACACTTAGTCAAACCATGTCCTACTGTAGCAAGAGAATGGAGATGTTCAGTAACATACTTCTAAAATTTAGGTGAATTAAAAATGTGTAATCTTTTTTATTTGAGACAAATAGAAGGCCATACATCATTAGCACATAAAATATTGCCAACTCATAACATCAAAAAGGAATAGAAAGTATATTTTAGTGCTGCAGGAACAGTGCAATAATGTGAAAACCTTTCCTGTGAAGAGGGTCATCATCAGGCCTATGCATTGTTAACCAGCAAGTCCACTTACGATCAAGTTTGATAGCTGAGGGTAACTTTTTTTTGAAAGAATAGTTATATTCCTGACACTTTTCTTGTACAATCAACTGATACATTCCCAAATATTGACTTGGTTTATATTGTTATATGTAACAAACTACATTCCCCACTGTTTGCTGTCTATTTAAGAACTGGCCTGGCTCACAAAGGGCATGATTGCAAGTGCATTTACTGTGCTGTAATTTACTGTGCATGTAATTTACTGCACAGTAAGTGGTTTTGAGACCAGTGTCTACACGTGTAGGTATTATAGCTCAGTAATGCTGTGTGTGGACCAACATGGAAGTAAAGTCAATCCACACAAACAGGGTTACTGCACAGTAAGGAATCTACATGTTCCTTACTGTGCAGTAACTACTCTGGAGTAAATTTACTACCTGCATCATGCAATTAACTCCTGAGTCAGTGTAAGTCACCATAGTTAATGCTCAGTACAGGTGTGCACATTTAGACATGTGGCCAGTCTGTGCAGTAATTTTCAGTTACTGTGCAACAACCTAAGTTACTGTGCAGTAACAGAAAATGTGTAGATGCACCCAAAGTGTCTGATCTAGCCACAAAGGTCCAATCTGGCCTGGTGGACATCAGTACGCAGCCTGATGCTCTACTGCCTCTGCACTTAACCTTCATGCATCAGGGTAAGCATAGGCAGCAGTCACTCTGGAGGGGCAGAGACTTGTGGCCTAAGGCCCCTAGTTGGGTTGTGAAAGTGGCTCATGTTAGCAAAAGGTTGCTAGCCCCCCATTCTGTGGAAGAGCAGTAGAAGTTGGTACATCTCAACCTGTGAAACTGGAATAAAAATCAGAAGCTAGCACTGAAGTCAGTAATCTTCCCACAAAAATTTGAAGGAAATGGAAAATTGTTCGAAGAGACATGTTGCCTCATCTGAGTTGGAGAGTCTATTTAGATCTGCAAAAGGGAGATTGCTCTCTCTCTCTCTCTCTCCTCTGTGTGTGTGTGTGTTCATTTGGTACTGCCACGAGGAATTTTCTCTCTGCCATCTTGCTTCCAAGCAGAAAGCAGCATCATGATATAATCTCAAAACTAAAGGTCTTGATTAAATGATCAAAAGGAAGCCTTGAAAACAAAATGCTTAATATTTGTGGCAAAACTTAATGTGCCACAAATAAAACCTCTGATTCTGAATGCTTCTGGGATAAATGACCTTCCCCACTTAAACAAAGGAGACAACTACCCTCTTCTAAGTCTCATTAAAGAACAAGGAATATGGATCTTTTTTATTTTCTATCCTGTCCTATCCAGAGGGCATCCCTGTCCTGTCATGCATAGTGATAACTGTATTCACCATACTAAAGGTGCACAAGGCCCAATAAATGGTCTGTTTGGCCTTATACTCTGTTTAATATATATTTTTTACTTCTTACTGCTAAGTAAATACACCGGGAGAGAGATGACTTTCAAACAATATTAAAGTGAGCAACAGAGGAGAAAGTTGAGCAAATTGAAAACTGTTTCCAATGTAAAAAAAACAGTTGAGACAGGATAATCCTCATTCATTTATAATTTATCGCTTCATTCTGAACAAAGTCCAAGAGATTAAATTCCCTTAGTTGCCATCTTCCAGTGAATTCATTGCAGTTATGAAGACTTAAGAATTACATGCAATAATTTTTTAACTCATTTTCTCAAGAGTCAAGAACATAGTGGACATTGCAGACATGCAGTCTAATCTTTCCCCCAAAACTTAAAAGATTTATTTTAATCTTGTATTTTTTCATACATCCTTTAGGACAAGGGATTACAAAACTAACAGTTTTACAGTTGAAGACTGAATCCAGAGCTACAGATTAAGAGCCTTGATTCTTTTTTGTCCTGCAATGTCGGTAGTGATTTATAGCAATGAAAATTTTCAGCAAAATAGGCATTAATTACTACTGATCATATTAAGAAGCATTCAGTGTCTATTTGCACTAGTGTTACATTGGCATACATGACTGAATAAGTTAGTACATGGCTCTAAATACTATGTTTCTTCTTTTACTTATATCCATGTAAAATAGAGATAACTGTTGGTAGAAACAGTCACATCCATGTAACTCTAGCTAAGTACAGACATTAAAGAAGCCCAAGGCACAAATGCTTTAAGTATCATGCTTTACTTAAAGTGCTTTAGATGAGGTTGGGAGTGAACTGAACAGATGTTTGCCATTTAGTGGGGCTGGAAGCCATTCTTTATTGGACAAGACCAGCAGGTAGGGGATACTCTCACATGCCTTCCAGCATGCCCCATCAGCTCCCTGGTATGCTAAAAGCTCCTGGGCAGAGCTGAACAGGTGAGCCACCCCTAGGTCATTGCTGGGCATAAGCCACCATGCCCTCAACCCCCTGCTGTATCCCCATGGACCTTCCCTTACATCCAGCCCTAGGCTTCCAGAGGAACCCCAGGGTGAATGTGAGCACCTGCCATCATGACTTGCATTTGTCTCCTCATCCCAGCCTGGCTACACCCCCCCATGGAATTCTGCCACCTGCACCCAAGCAGAGAGACTGAGGAGCTATAGTGGGTTCCTGGTTGCCCTACATGACTCACTGGAGGCTGCAGGATATCATGCATGCCAACCTGGACCTGATCCGGCAGTGGTTTGCCATGGCACATGCCCTCATCCCCATGATCCACCAACCAGCTGTTTTGCATGTGCCCAACCATCACCAAGCATCTTGGGCTAGTCAGTGACCTAAGAATTGAAGGAAAGCTGGGAGAAATGAGCTGATCACTTTCGCTATCCACTACAAAGCTAGTAAGTCAGTCAGCAATGCAGAAATCCTCAACTTTAGAAAAGCTGACTTTAATAAACTCAAAAGGCTTGTTGTTGAGGCCCTAAGGGACCATGACTTAACAGGGAGGGGAGTTCAGGATGAGTGGCTGTTCCTTAAGGGAATGATCCTGAAAGCACAAGGGATGTCTGCCCCATGTCAGAGGAAAGGTAGCAAAAGGGCACAGCAACCCCTTTGGCTCAGCAGGAAACTCATGGACCTCTTGCATCTAAGAAGAGAGGCCTATAAAGGATGGAATACTGGAATTAACACAAAGGAGGAGTATTCTGCACTGGTCCAGAAATATAGGGAGTGAACCAGGAAAGCCAAGTCTGCAACCAAGATCCAAATGCCTACATGTATCAAGGACAATAAAAAGTCCTTTTTCAGATATATGGGGAGTTGGAAGAAAAGCAAGGGTAACATTGGACCCCTGTTAAACCAAATGGGACAACTGACAACCGACACCCAGGAAAAAGCCAACCTGTTTAATGGGTATTTTGCATCAATTTTTTACCAGCCCAAAGGGACCACTCTGCCTAACACAATGTGGGATGGCCAGGGTGAGGGTGAATTTCTACCCAACATTGTTGTAGACCTTGTAAAAGTCCTTGCCCCTATCCTGGGAAAATTCAAGAGGAGGTTGGATGATCACCTGTCTGGGGTCTTGTGAACCTAGCATTCATTTGTGCCTGTGACAGGGGATCAGGCTAGATGATCTTTTCAGGTCCCTCCTGACCCTAGCTACTATGAAAGTATAAAGGAATACCTTGAGAGGCTGAACATCTTCAAGTCAGCTGGTCCTGACAGTTTTCATCCCAGGGTACTTAAGGAGTTGGTAAGCATCATAGCCCAGTCACTGGCAAGGATCTTTGAGAATTTGTGGCACTCAGGTGAAGTACCCAAAGATTGGAAGAAGACCAGTTTCATACCTATCTTCAAGAAAGGGAGGAATGTAGATCCAAGGAACTACAGGCCAATCAGCTTGACCTTCATCCCTGGGAAGATTTTTGGAAAAAATTATCAAAGAGACCATTCTTGACAAGCTGGTTGATGGCAACATCCTGGGGAACAGACAGCATTGGTTTATTGCGGGTAGGTCTTTCCTGACCAATCTCATCTCTTTTTATACCCAGGTGACATATCACTTGGACAAGGGGAAGAATTGTTGTCATATATCTTGACTTTAAAAATCCTTTGATCTGGTGTCCCATGATCTCCTCATGGAAAAGTTGGCCAACTGCAGCCTCGGCTACATGACAGTCCAATGGCTGGGGAGTTGGCTCCGAGCTTGGACCCAGAGAATGGTAATCAACAGAAGTGAATCATCATAGTGCTCTGTAACCAGTGGTGTTCCCCAAGGCTCCATCCTTGGACCTATACTCTTTAACATCTCTATTAACAATGTGGACATTGGTGTCAGAAGTGGACTGGCCAAGTTCACCAATGACACCAAACTTTGGGGCAAAGTGTCCACACCTAAGGATAGGCTGGTGATCCAGGCCAACTTTGGGAGGCTTTGAAAGTGGGTGGATAAAAACCTGATGACATTCAATATGGAAAAATGCAAGGTACTCCACCTCCAGAAAAAAACCCTGCATCACGCTTATAGACTCCACAGTTCTATGTTTGCTAGCTTGTAACGGGGGACCTCCTTGGGGCCAACTTCCCAGTGGCCCACCCACCTGTTTCTGGGCTAACCATTCACCTTCTTTCCCACCATGCCTTGTTGTTTATTTATTAAATAGATATTAATCAAGCAGGAGGCTGTCCATTTCTTGCCCCAATGCCAGGGGTGCTATCTGAGGCTCCATTCCTCCCCTACACCACAGCCCAAGCCTCGCAGATGGCATCTAGATGTTATCATCATCACCAGCCCCCACATTGGGCCCCAGAATTCTCCTAATTGAACACCACCTGGATTCCTGTCCTCAGGCGGTCTCATCTGCCTTCATATTAGGCAGCATAGCTCCCTGAACCGCTTCCCCTTTGGGTGTGGTCCTCCCGGGACCTTTGGCTCACTAGCCCTGGCCCACCTCCAGGCCAGTCAGAACCCCAGGCATGCAGCTTTTGAGTGTTTCTCACAGTGGACCCCTGGCCCTTTGACCCTTCCGGTCCTGGCCCCAGCATTGACCAGTCCGGAGAAGTTCAGACAGGCCTGAGTGTATGGCCTTTTCTCTCTCTCCAGGGGTCCACCCTCCAGATCCTCCGACAAGGGGTAACCCACCCAGTTGTAGGGGATAGGAGTTAAAGCGCCTGACTTACCTTTCACCAGGGTGGTAACTGGCCTGGCATTTCCTAGGGGCTCCTGTGCCACTAGCAACCCCACCAGGCCATCCACTCCTGGCAGGGTGAAGCTTTAGGTCATGCCCAGGAGCCTCCTGACCATCCCCTACAGCTCCTCCCTTACCTCCAGATGATACCAGCAGCCCTCCAGCCAGGCAAGGTTGTTGCCTGGCCTCCAGAAGCAGAACTGTCATGTTTATATGGGCAGCCCTAGGTTCAAAATGGCTGCCCTCATCAGGCACCTGGCAGCTGCCAGCTCCAGGCCCTTAAAGTGGCAACAAACAGTGCCCTGCCACATAGCACCACAGTTTAAAGGGCCTTGGGGGTCATGATTGACCACAAGATGAACAGGCTCAGGGGTGACCTGGTAGAAGCCTATAAGTATATAAGGGTTGTACATCAGGATTCGGGGGAACACCTCTTCACCAGAGTGCCCCAAGGGGTGACAAGATCAAATGGCCACAAACTCCTTCAAGACTGCTTTAGGAAACACTTCTTTATTTCAAGGCCTGGAATAGGTTCCCTCCAGAGGTAGTACAAGCACTTACTCTGAACTCTTAAGAAACATTTGGACCCCTATCTTTTTGGGATCCTTTGACCCTAGATGACTTTCTGCCCCTGGGGCAGGGGGCTGGACTTGATCTTCCAAGGTCCCTTCCAGCCCTAATGTGTATGAAATCTATTAAATCTATGGACTGAGCCACCAACATTCAGATGGCCAAGGACAATCGGGTGCTCTGGCACCATGTCCAGACTATCAAGTGCAGGTTTTGGGCCTGTGCAGCAGCACAGATGGATGGGAGCAGGTTGTGCTGGCTACTTGAGATGGTAAACAGTAGCTCTAGACCTTCCACACACACTAGGCTGCCTTCATAGATGTCATCACCCAGGTGGCCCCCCACATCACATACCAGGACATTAACATATTACAATTTGGAGATATGCTGCCCATCATTATCATGAAGCTGGCCACCCCCAGCAGCTACTGCTACATCACTAATCAATTTGGCATGGCCAAGTGCACATCTGGAAACGCCATCCAGGAGGTATTCCTGCTTGTCCAGGATGTCCTGACCAACCACTTTATCTTCCTCATCAACCCATAGGAAGTGGTTGCTGGCTTCCATCCCATGGGCTTCCCCCATGGTTTGGGGGCCATGAATGCCACCCACTTCCCCATCCTCTGCCTGGCCCAGCCACCCAGGTGTTCATCAACCACAAGGGCTTCTTCTCTAGTCCTACAGGACATCAGTCACCAGGGCCACATCTTCACCAGTTGGGTGGGCAGGGACCACCATGCCCATTTCTTCTGCAACTTCCTGCTCCCTCAGCTGATGAAGAGTGGGTGCTATGCTCCTGGGGTCCCCAATTTCATCAGCAGCAATGTCACCACCTCCAGCTCCTTGTCAGGGACCCTCCTGCCCTAGCTAATGAAGCCCTACTGGGGGCAGCTGTCAGATGGAACACTTCACCTACTGCCTGAGCAGGTGCTGAATGATAGTGGAATGTGCCTTCAGCCACCTCAACATGTACTGGCAAACTCTTAGCATGTGCCTTGAGGTGGACGAGGAGACTGTAACATGACTCACTGTTGCTCTATGTGAACTCCACATTTATGAGACTGTGGAGGTCTTCTCTGAAGCCTGGCCCAAGGAGGCACAGTACCTGGACCTAGCCTAGCAGTGTGAGTACACGTGGTACAGGGGTGGGGGAACAGGGCAAGTCCCCTGCTGATATTGGGGGCCCCAGCCCTGTACAGTGGCAGGCTGCCTTGATTCATGAAGGCATATCTGACTACCTTCTAACCCCTGTGGACCATGAGCCCTCTACTCACTGAATGAGTAAAGCCAGAGGGCTTTGAAAGCCCCCATCCATGCACCGGACCATGAGTCTCCTGCCTTAGGCTCCTCTTGACCTGTGCCCCAGGCAGCACAGCCCACAACTCAGGCTGCCTGGGCACTATTCCCCTTACCCTCTCCCTCCCCAGCTACGCCCCCTACCCTGGGTTACTGCTCTGATATACCCTATTAAAGCAAAGGTCTAGATGTGATATTTAAAATGCCTGAAAGATGAGTATGCCCAAAAGCTTGCAAATAAAGATTTTTTATGCAAATATCTAGTTGGTTTAATACAAGATATCAATTCTACCTAGAGTTCTGATTCCTAAAAATGCAGTAGATACTTTATTCACATGAAATCATAATGTATTTCCCTTTGTAATTAATTGGGATACACTAAACTAATTGTGGATAGTAAACTGTATATATTTCATGAATGACCCAAAATAGAAGTAAAAGTGTTTTAAAAAAGTATTAACATGTTTAAACAGTCTGTTTTTCAGAATGAGTTGCTTTCACACAAAGAACAGTTAGGCATGTGGCCAAGGTTCTATTGATTTGTTTCTTCACAGATAGTTAATTGCAAACTTCTTGAATGTATGACTATAAAATGTTCAATGCTGGGTGGATCAATTTTATCAATCCACTTTACAATTTAAAAAACTTGAAATTAGGTCATAATGAAGTCTCTTTTGAGACTCTTTTTCTCTTTTGATGCCAATACGATAAACTTGCTTAATCTTTTTGTATAAAGTAAATCAAGGAGACCCAAGATCATGCCATACAAGTACATCTATGTTGAGCAGTACGATCTACAGCTCTCTATAGTGTTTATTTTACATTAAATTGGTGTATACCTCTAGCAATATTTCTGGGTGCTTTCTTCATTGCAGTTGACAATCTGATGGCTTTTAATCTTCCTCCAGTTCCTTTGAAATTATTTCCTTTTCAGTTTATTACTGTCTTACTATTTATCACATATCTTTTGGTTCTTTACTCCAGAATTTACTAATATATTTGAATCTGCAGTGAACTCCATCTGCACTCTAATAGCCAGGAGCTGAAATGATTCTTGTTATTTTGAATCAGATTACATTTTACATTGTTCTTTATTAGTTAATGAGAATTCTATTTCAGTATCATCAACAAACTATGCTTGTGACATGATCTGTTGTAGCTTTTCTGCCTTCTGCCTTTTTTTATAATGATTTGGGATGCAAATTAATTGGAATAAAGGTTTTGGCTGGTTTAAGAACTTCTTCTCTTGTGTGAAACATTCTCCAGAAAAAACAACTGGAATCTCCATAAAGCAAAATTTACCTGCCTCCAATCAAAATTTATTCCTTTTTCTGATTTTCCTTTTGTAGCTCTGGCAATACACATTGTTCTTGTCTTCTGTGTTGATCTAAATTTTATTTTAAAAAAAGAGATCATAATAAGCAGACGGAAGTTTGCAAGAAAGAATGCTTAACTCGCTCACTACCTGTGGGCACATCTACACTGAAGCAAGTACTAAATAACTGTGCAGTAATGCCAATTACTGCACAGTCCCATCACCACACGGTTATGTTTAGCTGCCACTGCACAGTAGCGGCACCATCATGGTTTGTGTCCAACAACACTACGTCACTTTTGCAACAAGCTATGGTGCAGTAGCTCATTGCTACACTGACATAGCATCTCATATCAACAAACCCATGGGAATTTGCATATCTTTTAATTTCCGGCTAAGTTTCCAAAATTTGCCAAGACTATAACATACTTCACAGCCAGTACATTGCTTAACCATACTCTTCATAGTTGGCTGTGATTAAATCAGATGTTAACAGGGTTTGGTTGGTCCAGGTAGATAGAGACAAACATGCTATAACCAAATTTAAAAAAATGGCAACTGGCTTAAGTTATTTTAGCATAATCACAGTATTGTCCCATCCAGTCAGTCAACCCCAAAATCATTATATCTAGTGTATGTGCAAACAAACTTAAGAGCTAATGGAAAACTCTGAAATTTTATAGTGTAGATGGGGCTCTTACTGAATTTCTGAAACGTATATTTAACTTGTCCAGGCATGAGTTATTTCAGTTCTTCTATAATCTATTCAGACAAAAAGGCAGAAAGAAAGAAAACTGGTTTCCTACTTTCATTCTCAAACTTCCTGCCCCTTGTGAAGGAGACACTGAAAAGAACTGAAAAGTCTTTTCACCGAATTCAGAAGTTTTCCTACCTTTTCTGCCAAAAACAACTTCATGAGCTACCTGCATAAGTATATAGTGTAAAATCTATACAATTCGGGCAGACATCTTATGAGAAATGTTGATCCTACATGACTTCAGAGTAAACAATTTCAGATTGTTTTTCTATATTTGAATGAAATCAGTATGAGGCTTCCTGATGATAAAAATAAAACAATCGTGAAGGTGAAATTTCTTTGTACCTGTAAGAAGAGTGCATGAGAAGAGGTATTATAGATTTTAATCTGCATTGATGCCCTTCTGATTCTGACTTTTTGTGGGGCTGGAGAGGCCACAAATAAAATATAGATAGCCTTGGGGCCATTTCTTTGGTAATACTGATTATTCACTCACCACACTTGACCCTATCATTTGACCCCAATATTAAGAAGATGTTTCTATCCACTCCTTAAGTGTGTGCTTAAGTATACTTGGTATATCTATCTACACAGCTGCTTTGTTCTGTCTCCAAGCTTGCCCACATCCCCTAACCATTTGCATTGCAAACTCCCACATTTGCCACATGCCCTTCTATGACACGCCATACCACAGCCAGAGGCACTCCTAAGCATCCGAGTCCAAAGTTAACATTCTCCCTATGCCACTCCTATCCTCTACAGTATATTCACAATTCACCCAAGCACTTCAGACTGTTAAAACAGGAAGTTCATTAGCCTCCCTCATCCCATCCTATCAATATTGACTGTAATTAGGGCTAAGCACAAAAAGAGATAAGTGCTGGGTGTAATTTCTCAAATGTCTCCATTGCAGTTTCCTGTTCTTCTAGGACTTAATCTGACTTGTTCCTCTTCTGTATTTCTCAAATGCTGCTGGGAAGGATACATAGATGGGGTGGGCAGCTATTGTGGCTGATGGTGCTTGAGGATCAGCCTTCACCTCATCTGAAAATAAAAGTGTACATATAGCCACTGACGCCAAAAAGACTCATGCACTTACTTAAGAGTTTTCAGAAATAACAAAGCCTTCCAGACATGGTCCATTTTTTGTTTATTAATGTAACTTTTGATTCAAGAGCACTTCAGGCAAACTCATTTCAGGCTAAAGGATGTTTGAGAACTATCTAACACCACTATGTCTTTAGTTATTTGTTTTTCTTTGTTAGCAACCAGCTACCTAAATACCCATAGTATTGTTAATATTTCATGACCAGATTCCTGAACAGAGGGCTTGGTTGAAGAAACTTAAACAAGCTCAAATTCCAAAGACTTCAGTGGAACTTAAGAACATACTTCAAATTAAGAATATATTTCTGTTTTTGTGAATACAGATGAACTTATGCTTGAACTTAAAGTTAAATGATTTCCTAAACCATGGCTGTAGCTATGGTGAGGAAACACAACCCTTCCAATACAAACACTTTCAGAAAATTACTTGCAGCACTTTTACATTTTCTGAGCAGTCTGTGAAACAAATACAATAATTTATGGGACTGATAGTGGAAAATAGACATAAGGGACACATCTACATGAATGTTTACCACAGAGCTGCCTAATTAGCTCAGCAGTAAATGTCTTGGTATCTGCGCATGCAGGGCTATTAGGCTAGACTAAACTAATAAATTCCACAACAGGGTAATACTTGTAAATACAATTATTACCCTGCTATGGAGTTTTCTACTCCAGAGCAATGCATGCATGTGTAAAGGCTGATGAAGCTGGCTGGGGCACAAAGGTGCTTCAGTATGGGGGGGATGCCTGCTGGCTAGCCCTACACTGAAGCACTCTCATGCCGCATCCAGCCCCTCCACAGCACATTGAGATGGGCAGAAGGAGCACCAGGCTGGCAGGCTGACCCCCGGAGAGCCCTGCCAGCCAGGGTTGCTCTGCCCCAGCTCAGTGTGCTGCAGTTTTGGGCACATGTTTCAACAGCATGCCAGAGAGCAATGAAGTCTGGTTCAGTAAGCACAGGAATTTATTGCTTCATATTAATTGTACATGTCGACACACCAAAGATGTTGCATATATTGTTGAATCATAATCATAGTTTTAACTAAGCCTTGTTCACAAATACTATTTTTACAATATTTCTTCAGCTCTCATTCATGTTTAATTGTATTATAACATACAAATTAAATAGGTATAACACATAAATCATTATAAATTAATAGGTAACATTCTTTTAAAAATGAAAGGTAAAATTACAAGATTACAATGGTACTTTTGGAAAATTTCATGAAAGAGTTGCTATATTATAAATTGCTCAGTGAATTATTATAATATAGAAACTGCAACTTGCTGCTTTTTCTTTGACTGTATTTCCAGTAATCATTTACACTAATATTAATGTTACACATTTTCCAAATAACTATCTTAACAGGTCACCACAACATGACCAAAACTGCCTTTTAGCCCATCTAGAGAACTTTTCCTCTTGTTCTCTTCTTCTGGAAATTTAGCCAAATTAAATCTTTCCTGATTTTATCAGACTAAGGAGTACATGTAACTGTGCCCTATTCAGTGCCTCTCCCTGATTCTTACATGTCACACTGCTAACACAGTCTAGAGAGTTAAGAAATTAGAGAATTCACATTGTCTCAGTGTCTTAGGAACCATAATAAAAATCCTTGGTAAATTATACTTACTTATGTTTTTATTTTCCAGGGTGGATCCAAGTGGGGGTGCAGTGGTGAACCCTTCCTGGTTACTTAAGGGGTGGAAATAAAGCCCCTTCCTGGAGAGAGAGGAGCTTTCCATTCACAAATGGCCTGAAACTTCCTATGGTCTATTTTCAGACCTTCAGAAGATAGAACAAATCCAAGGAATTTAGAACTTCTCTGCATTGCTGGCGGTGGAGGTCAATCTGGATGCCCAGGTCAATTAATGCTTCATATTCTGAGGGTGTTTCTACCTGAGTCAGTTCATTCATAATCTCAGAGTCAGAAGCAGCACAATCTGAGGGCTCATTGGCCCAGGTACAAGATTGTACCTTGTTGCCCAAATGCTTCTGCTTCCCAGCTTAGGACACTTATATGGGTAGGAGTAAGAGGCCAGCTGACCTTGGCTGGTGGCTCCAGTTTCAGGGAGTGGGCATGTGCCTAGGCCCAGACAGAGTGTTCTGGTGATTAGTGTCTGGGCTGATGCTCTGCTTGGGTGGTAGCAGATGGGGTAACCAACTGTGCTGGGCAGGCTAATGCCCTGGGTTCTAAGCCAAAGTCTTAAAGTTATAGGTAATGATGCTTATAATTAGATCCATCCATGTTTGAAATCCTATATCTGTTAATGTTTTCTTTCTTAAAAAAATGAAACTAAACTAAAATACTGCCTATGCAAGGTTTAGGCAGCCTAACACATGTTAAAATACAATTTTAAATTTCAGCAGCATTAAAAGGATCAATTAAATAGAAACATATCCTGCCATCTACACATACGCCTTTCTGCTCCATCAATGTTAAGGTAGCAGAACTCAGATTTCTCCAAAAGCTTTTGCAGTATGCTGAAAAGGTCACAACATTCAGGTCATTTTGGAAGAGAATGAAGGAAATTCCAGATTCTTTGGGAACTTTACAATGAATGCCTAGCTAGCTGTCTGTACTCTTTTATAGCAAGGCACTTGAATGTCTCTTAGGTAGACTGCAAATACACTTAGGTGCAGAATGTGTTTAAATGCATTTGAAGCCATTACTTGATTTGAAAACAAAACAGAATATATATCTTGAGGCATGTAAATACCTTTAAGTCACTTTTGAAATTTGGATTTTGGCACTTAGGTACCTTAGAAATTGTTGCCACTACTAATAATTAGGAAAATGGCCCATGATTATAGTATTTTAGATTCTAATGTAGGTTGTAACTAAAAGTCACTCATGTCTTGGTCAATATGATTTTTAAAATCATATTTAAGACAAGAGTATGAGAGAGTACTTCTCTGAAAATCTTCTGAGCTCAGCGTTCCTATGAACATAATCACATTAAAAAAATTAACAGTCATTTTGAGTCCTAAAATGAAAATATATGCTCAACCATATTATGGTTGATGGTGTTGTACATGATATATATTGGCACGGAGTCATCAAAATATATCATATATACTACTGGGGAATCTTATGTCTTTTTTATTTCACCATGCTGACATGTTTACACATTTAGAATTTCATTTTCCTTAAAAATCTAGCTGCTGAAAGAATGTGAATGATGCTAATATCTCATTTCAAGTAGGCACTTTAACACCTTATCATTTATACACAGATACGAGCTCAGATAATGGATGTGTGCTGGCCATCTTTGATGCTTTTCAGTATGAAACATCTGTGAAATGTGAAAGATGGATGGGAGGATTTTATATGACTCAGATGATTTCTATGGAGAAGACCCTTTCAAGATATATCTGTGCAATTTTTAATCTGATTCAATATCTCTTATGATCATTACCACATATCTGAATGTTGTATCTTCAAAATGTATATGAAGGTCTTAATGAGATATATGTAGAATGTAGACCTAAGTGTTGGATTCTTCAGTGAGCTGAAATCACTCAGTTCTATGCCATCATCATTACTGTGCTGGAGCGTACATGAGACTGGCATGTCTACACGAGATGCTTTAATGCTCAGTATTGCTAATTGCCTCTATGACTACACATACAGACACTTATTAAACAGTATCATAGTATTATAGTATCTAGGGTCAGAAGGGGCCTAAAGCAGGCCATCTAGTCTGACCCCCCGCCAATGGCAGGAACAAGTGCCAGGGTCACAGGACCTCAGCCAAGT
>JAGPOW010003395.1:29558567-29576671 GCA_030014935.1 Caiman crocodilus
TCAGACTTGGCCGACTGCTCCTCCCAGCAGATGTCTGGGTAATTGAAATCCCCCATGACAATGACATCCCTCATCCTAGCTGCCTCCTTAAGCTGGCCAACGAATTGGAGGTCCAGCTCCAGTAATTGACTCTAATCATAAGTAAATTTGCTACCAGCAAATGCAAGTATCAAATTTACTCAAGATGACTTACTGTGCACTAGCACATGTGAAATGTGCTATAAATCTATGAAACTCCTGACCAGGAGTAAATATGATCCCAGTCAGCCAGGCAGCAGGGGGCAGGAGATTGCTCCCTGCCCCTGGGAGCTGCCTCCTGCTGGGGTGGTCTCTAACACTAGAGCCCAGGCAGGGACAGTTTCTCTCTGTCCCTGCAGCAGGGACCTCCCAGCCCCTGCTCTGCAATTGCAAGGCCAGAGTCCCATGATCATGGGGCCCAGGCTGGGAGATCCTTATAGCCCAGCCTGAGTCCTATGATTGGTGTGGGGGGCTGGGAGATCCTTCTCTCCCAGCACCAGCTCTGTGGTTGTGGGGCTAACACTGGGAAATTCTTCTGGCCCCATGCCAGCTCTGTGAGTGTAGAGCTGGTGCTGGGAGAGAAGGATCTCTAAACCTAGGCCCACAATTATGGAGTGGGGGCTGGGAGCTCCCTGCTGCTGGGACAGGGAGACATTGTCTCTGCCTGTACTATGGTGGCTGAGCCTGCCCTAGCAGCAGGCAGCTCCTGGGGCAGGGAACAATGTTCCAGCCCCCACCAGGACAGATATGTCTTGGCCCCTGGGATAGAACCCAGGGGGAGACTAGAGCTCCCCCTGGATACTACAGGGGCCTGCTGCAGGACCACAGGGAGTGGGACCTGTCTGCTGCTAGGAGCAGCAAATCTGCTCCTGAATCCCTGCACATGTAGACATGTGCCTGGGAGAGTTTACTCTTGAGTAGTTTTCTTGAGAGTAAACTGTTCCCAGATTATTTGCATGTGTAGATGTGCCCACTACGGCTCAAATATGGGCCAATTGGCTAAATTAGAAATCAGACAAGAAAGAAGTAGCATCAATAACTTAAAGGGGAACCACCTACAAGATTGTAAGTAAATCCCTGACTGAGGAAGTCCACATTTTGTAATGAAGTCTTACAGTTTACAAGTCTCAAAAAACCCTCATCAGCTGTTCTTGATAGCATGTGTAACTGTGGTCTTTATCATGTGCACATGGCAACCCCCCCCACAATTATTTGTTTCCAGTATGACCCTTGCTAGAATTAATAAGTCTCTGTAGCTGTAAGACAAGTATAATGGACTGTAACATCATGGCAGGAACTACTACTATTCCCAGCAGGCTACTGGAAAAGAGGAAGGAAGCAGAAGGGAGCCAGGATTGTGCACAAACAAATGGCTCATTAGAGACAGAGAGAGAGAGAGTGAGAGAGAGAGAGCAAGGAGCAGCATCCGGTGAGATGCATGCTGAGACCCAGGAGCTGCAGCTGCAGCAGGGTTGACTCTACAAGCCACAGCAACAGAACTCAAACAGGGTGCCCAGGTACACAATAATTGAGTGTTTTGTGATTGAAAAGCCCCCCTGCCATTAAGGGAGGGCTTAAGGTTTCTTCATTATTTTGCAGCGCATTGTTAATGTTCTCTATTTGTTATCTTTCTATTTGTCCCTGAAGGGTTTTATCAATAAGTCATTGTTATTTTCTGTTATGTATATTTTAAGCATTTGTACCTTAATATTCTCTCACCCCCAGTTTCCCCAGTCTCCTTAGCCCATTGGTCTGTGACCCTATCCTCCCAGAATCCCCTGTATAAATTTGAGATCCCTTCTTTCAGCTCCTGTGCAATTTCTGGGGTTCAGTACCGAAGATTAATGTGATGTGCTCAATGTGGCAGACTTGAGACCACCCAGAATTTAACAACATGTGCCATTTGTGGTGACACAAATCTTTTTTCAGTGTCAGAAACTGCATGCTTGGAAAGTTAAAATGTGCCCTGTGCTGCAAAATTTGCAGTGCTGGGGCAAAATTTGCTACTTGGAAATCCTGGTAGCCAAAAAAACTGCTGAAAAAAAGTGGTGCAGTGTACACAACAGGAGACTGCATCATTAGACACAGAAGCTCAGTCCTCCTGGGAGACATATCTCTGCTCCTCTATTTCCAACTCAGCTCCTCCCGCATCCTGGAAGGCCGGTGGAGCAGGGAAATGGCAGTTTGCCTGAAGTGGGACATTTTGCCCTGTACCAAAAACCATGTGCAGGGGTGTATGCAGCAGCAAAAAAGTAATGGCATAAATTTGGAGCACTACTTTTTTTTTGCTACTGCAAGCACATGCTCCTGTATGTGGGGACACACTCTAGGAGTTGTATACTAACTTGGAAAATGTTGTTTTTTATGCACTTATTCTATTCAGTCAGTAAATTTTTGTGGTATTTGACAAAATGTAATACCTGATTCATTCTGCCACAAAATAAGCACTAATGAAAACACTATTTTATACATAAATAATATGTTTTGTAAGCAAAACTCCAGCTAATTATTTGTTGCTGTTACTGACAGTCAGTAAGTTCCTGATATTAGAGTTCCACAAATACCTAACTTTTACCCTGTAAGTAGTTCCAATAGAGTGCTGCTATTTTAATATTACTAATTCCAGTGGAGCCATTCACAGGTTTTAGTGACTAGAGGTAAACTATTAAAAATGGAGCCTATCATATACTAATTGATTAAAAAAAAATCTCTACATGAAATTCCTATTTTTCCCTTTTAGGAGGTAAGATTTTGCATTCACATGCACCCCTTTCTTTTTTTTCCTTTCCTATTCTCACTTTCCTCCTTATTTTTTCCATAATTAAATAAAGAAAAGCAAAAATGGATAAACCTTCTTATGAATCCCAAAGGATTGGTTAACACACTACTGTTTTATTTAAGACTCTTAGTTGAAACTCAAATTGAAAAGTAATGTTTCTGCTAACGTTGAAACTGAAATTCAAATGAAAACCTTTTTTTCTAACATTTTTTTCAGCAAGTAATACATAAATACATTTCTCATTTGTTTGTAGATAGATGAAGATGAACTGGAAAGTGCACCATGATATGTTCTGCTTTTTAATAAAGTAGCAGGAAACCTGGCAAGACGAGGCTATGGTAGATGCTCAGCATCAATGCAGAGATAGAGAATGAAGCCTTTAAAGATAAATGTTAACAAAGCGGCTTGTTTAGTATTAGAAGAAAGGCAGGAGGTAAGGCAGGGTGGCACCTCAGAGACTGATTCAGAGAAATATGAGCTCTAGGAGACAGCCATCTACTTTATCAGATTCTAGGAGTGCATCTAGCTACCTTTCTGTGGGGGCATCCACACAAGATGTTTAGCAGTAAATATCTCAGCATCTCAGCATCTACATGTGCTCCCCTATTAGGGTGTACAGAACTAATTAACTCCACAGCAGGGAGTACTTGTATTTACAAGTACTACCCTGCTGCAGAGTTTTTTTGTGCTCAGTAGTGCACGTGTAGATGCTGAGCTGGCTGGCTGGAGCACGGGGCACTTCAGTGCAGGGACTGCCTGCCAATTAGCCCCACACTGAAGCACTCTCATGCTTGGGCTGGCAGGCTGAGTCCCTGATTCCCCTGCCAGCTGGAGCTGCTGCAACCCAGCTCAATGTGCTGTGATCCAGGCACAGAGGTAAACCATATACCTGGGAGCTTTCTGGGAGCAATAAACTGAATAGAAATAAGCTCTCCAGTTTATTGCTCCTCATTAACGGTATGTGTAGATGCACCCTGTTCGAAGAAAGAAACTATTCTTGTATGATTAATCACTGCCAGGTTATAGAGATCTACAACTAAGAAAGGGAATAATCATTGTGTACACATAGTACATAAAGTTGCAAGGAAGATTTTTTTTTCTTTCTCAGAAGCCAGTTTTCACTACATGAATCCTTTTTTGTACTAAGTAGGAAGGAATCATTACCATGTTTATGGGAATTGTTAGGGATTTAAGGTCCTGGCTCAGTGGTCATTTAGACAAATTTAACTAGTGGCAATCATAGATTTACAGATTTAATTTTTCCATGTGAACAAGGTAATATCAACACATCCCAAATGTTTCCACTTGCAGAGAGATAAAAGAGTGGGGAGAAAGAAAAGAAACATCTGCCACACTAAGAAACAGCTTGTGGACTGATGTCATCAGGGAAGCCAAGCCTGTAGTTAATCAGCTCTGCCCTCACCAACAGATGTCACTGCAGTCAAAAGAAATTAATTTGTGAGGTTACTGGGCTCAAGGAGCTACAAAATCCTCTGAAAGCCCAAATGTGAAAGAATTTTGCTTTTATAGCATATGCTCACATCTCAGTTCTTCTGCCACAAGCTGGGAATTAGCAGCAGGCAGATTTGTAAAAATAACAAAAAAGAAAAAAACACTCTAACTTAAAGCAATGTGAAATAACTGAAATACATCAAAGCACACGGCAATACTCTGCTTTTAATTTAATGAATGATTTAACTGTGAAAACAAAAGCTGTTCATTCATTATGTCTGTTTCCTCAAGGCACAATGTCGAAAAGTAGACATTTCTAGTTGCTTAATCCTATGGGAAAAAGGAATGAAGGAAGTATATGCCTAGTAGTTAACATGTTGAGTTTTAAGGTTGCAAACATATGTATAGAAGGGCACAGAAAAAAACATTAAGGGTCCATTCTTAGGAGTGTGCATGTAAATTTCCCTGGGTCCTCAAGCATGCCCCTGCACGTGTGCTGTGGTGCATAGTCAGTTGCTCCAGGTAGGGTAGGGGAGGTTGCAGCAGCTTTACCTGGGATCCCGGGGATCTCCTGGGGCTGCAGAGGTGGTGATCTGGGCTCGCAGAGCCTGGCCAGCAGTTGGAGCTTGGCTTTGGCTGGCCATGTTTTGGTTCTGGGTGGCTCACACAGCTGCCATGTGCTCTAAGTCACCTTTTTGGGTCCATTTTTTTAGATAGTGGGATTTCCTGGTACCTGATTTTCCCCCCACGCTGCAAATATGCAGTGACGTGAACAAATTAACATGCATGTGTACATTTTCCAGTGCCTCAAAAGGCTTTTGGGCATCAAAAACTGCCTGTTCCCATGTTCGAATGTGGCCTAAGTTTGTAAATACAAATTCCTAAATGTTAGCACTGTTAAAATGAAGATTGATCATCCAACATCGATTTCACTCCACTGTGTACGTGTCCTGTAGTAGTAATCTTTCACAACATAATTACATAGTATAGTTTTTTTCTATGGGCACCCCATATCATGCAGGCGGGTTTTGTGGGTGTAGTTATATTTAAAACAAAAGTGAAGACACAAGGATTCCATTGCAAAGTACCATGTTCCAGATGAACCCCAGCACAGTTTTCAGCCATTTGTGGAGATTTTTCTCTTTTATGTGGGATACTGTCACTAAAAAGGGAGGGAAACACATTTCATTAGACAGTTTCTTAGTTTTAGCTGATAGCAGAGAAATGTTGAGATTGGGATTTTTGATTCCAGGTATTCAAAGTTCTTGCTAGTAGTTAGACACCCATTAGCTCCTGGCCCTCATGATTCATCATCCCAGTCTACTGTTGTCTTGTTCCCTTCATCCTAGTTCTCATCTCTAAGTCACAGTCTTAGTTCCTTCTCACCATCTTCTTTTACTCCTGAGCTGCTTTTCCAAGCCATCCATATTTGCCTCATGCCTGTATGTTTTCTATGGGTTTTTTTTCTTTTTTCCACTCAAGAAGTAGCAGGGAAAGAACATGGAAGAATTCTGCTGTTCTTCATTAGTTTGACCTGGTGACCAAGAGGAGTCGTTCCAGGAAAGTCCTACTCAACCTCTGATGCTCTGTACTGCAGCAATCTCAGTGCAGTTGACATCTCTGGAGAATGTATCTGCCAAACTCTAATAAGCCACAACTGAGTGTGCAGAAAGAAAGTTTTTGAGATGTTTATACCTTGAGTAAACAGCAATAGATATTCATATAGAGGGGGGAAAGAGATGTCCCTTTCACTGAAGGAATCCTGCTTTGAAATTTTAAATTCTTTCTCCTTTAAATTCTTTCTGATGTTTAGCAAAGTTTATAAGGAACAAAAAACATGCTCTTACAGGTCTGTTCTAGTCTGATGATTCTAGGATCTTATACTAGAAAATATTGGACAATCGTACCTATAGATTCTTAACATATGCTGCCTCTAATACATGTAACCAGCATTTTAACACATATAAACCAAAATTTAGACCCTGATCCTGAAAAGTTAAACATATGCTTAACTTGATGCATGAACAGAACTGTTAACTTTAAGAGAGATGTTTATATGCATACACAGATTAACCATGTGCATAATGGTTTGCTGGATTGGAATGGGGAGGCTGATTTAGAAGCCTTCCTTTAGGCTACCCTTTTTGAAAACTGTTGCCAATACAGGGCTACAAGTGTTTAACTTGTACATATATATATATATTTATGCATAATCTGGAGCAAAATAGGCTTTACTCATGGTTCAATAAAAGGTAGCTTTCTTCCTGACAGGTTGCATTATATCTTGTAAAATCATTTTGTCCTCTGGTTCTATGTTTCTTTTTCCCCCTTCCTTTTCCCATGGAAATGCCCTCCCAATTGACAAGTGGTAATGGGTTTTGATAACAGATAGCTCCTCTCTATGGACTCTGTTTTCCTTTTGTGACTTTTTTTCCTCCAGGATACAAGTAAAATGAAAAATAGTTGTCAGTACAAGATTCCCTCAATTTATGCGGTACATGCGTTCCTGGAGAATGGTGCATAAATTGAATTTGCATAAAGCGAACCCACTTTACAACATAACAGATAGAGATAGGTTCCTATGGTGGGGAGGGAGGGAGGGAGGGAGACTGGAACTAGGGGAGGGGCAGGGGAGGAGGGGTGATACTCCTGGGGCTGCACAGGGCAGTAAAGCAGAGGGAACAGACAAGCACTTACCCCAGCCCCAGCTACAGCAGTCCCAGGAATGGCCAGTGTCAGCTGCCTGCAGTCGCTGGGCTGCACCATGCTCCACCTGCCCCCTGTGCCTGGGCCTTGCCTGTCTCCACTTACCTCTTCCCCTAGGGTGTGCAGTGCCCTGGTGTAGGCAGCTGGTGTCGGCTGCTCCCAGGGCCACTCCCACACAGGCTGGGATGAGTGCAGACAAGCAGAGCCCCAGGCAGCATGGGGTGCGGCACTCACCCCAGCCCTGGCAGCAGAGGCCCTGGGAGCAACCAGCACCAGCAGCCTATAGCTGCTGGGCTGCACCATGCTCATCTTGTCCCCCTGCACCTGGGGCTCCACTTGTCCACACTCATCCCAGCTTGTGCTGGAGTGGCCCACGGAGCAGCCGACACCAGCTGCCTACACTAGGGTGCAGTGCAGCCCAGGAGCAAAGGTGAGTGGAGACAAGTGGAGCTCAGGCATGGGCTCCTGGCACCAGCCACTCCCAGGGCTGCCGCAGCCAGGGATGGGGTGATTACCACACCCCATGCTGCCTGGGGCTCTGTTGTCTGCACTCACACGAGCCCATGCTGGAGCAGCCCCGGGAGCAACCAATACCAGCTGCCTGCACCATGGCATGGCATAGCCCAGGAGCTGGAGTGAGCGCAGGCATGGGGGGACAGGAACCCAGTGGCTGCAGGCAGCTGGCACAAGCTGCTCCCAGGGCTGCTAACCTGGGGCTGGGGTGAGTGAGGCCACAGCCCTTTCCCCTTCCGCCACAGACTTACTTACTGGGGGGGTCTATGCTGATCGCATAGGAGTGAATTTACCTTGCATATAACAAATTGTGGGTCTAAGTATGCTTATCACATAAGAGTGAATACGCAAATAAAGAACTCACATAAAACCAGGGAAACCTGTATTCCAGCCACCTCAGGAGCACATACAGTCACAGGTATTTCCTGACATCACAAGACATATAGCAGTAGTTCCATAAGAAAACCATATTTTTGTTATACTTGACTTAAAGCAATAATTTAAATAAAGGCCTACACTTGTTTCCAAAGCATGCCAGGTTTCTACATTTAAATGAAAGTTTCTTCCTTCCTTTGGTGCACGGTGTTCTGTAACGTTACCTAAGCTTACACATAAAAGAGGTGGTTAAAGGTCCCTCTAAAAATCAGTATCATTGTTATTTAACATCATAACAATGCTCTTGTGTGATGCACCATATTCCCTACCAAGTGTGGAAGAACACTACTGTACTGATGAGTAGCTGTAAATGGCCATTCCAATACTCTTGAGTTTCTGCTGCCTGGCACAGTATAATCCTGAATGATTCTTTATGGCAGAGGGCATTGCAACTTTCAGTTAAGTTCATCTCCTCATTGAAAATTTCACATTTGTTTATCTTATTTTCACAAAACAGAAGAAAAATCAATCTCTGGAAGTAATAACCAAAAATCTTCAGATTTTAAATAGAAATTTTGAACAGGGTACAGAAACTGTCATAAGGGAGAAAAAGCAACAAATTGAAATCCTGTGACTGGTTGACTTTGTCAACAATACTTTATCTTTTGTCTTCATTACAATATAGGGAAGAATCATTGAACTGGTTTCAGAAAAAGATCTTCTTACTCTACCCTTATCTTGACCATCATGCATAACTAAATGTTGGGCTGAAGACATGTGAAGGACACCTTACCATGATATCCAGCTGCATTTGATTTCCTACCCTGAATAAGCAGGTATCACTTGTCAGCTGGGTCAATGGTTTTGGGAAGGGAGAAAGGGGAAGGAAAACAAAGCTTGAACTCTCATCTCTGAAGTTATAGCAAATCACCTTAAACATTTTGCCTCAACACCCTTGGGAATGTTGAACCCTGGGTTTAACTAATTCAATATAATAAAAATATATTATAATTAGTATTGTAAATGTAATGAGAGCTCAAGAGGTAAAGTATGAACAAAGAAAGGCACCTAATCTAGAAAGGGCCATAAGAAATACCCAACCATCTTTGCACACATAATGTTATGATTTTCCCTACTGTCTAGATTGAAGGAACAGTGCTTGGAAAGACACAAAGTTCACCTGATCCTGAGCTACTAGAAAGCCTAGTATTCCCAGTGCTCAGCTTCCCGCAATCACCAAAAAAGGAATCTTGCCTTCAGACTAATTTTTCTACCTTCAATGGCTGATGCCTGATCATACCACAAACCATTGGAAAGTCAAAAAGCCCCATATAACTAGGCTCCTCCTTTATATGTAAACAGCTTCATCCAGTATGTCCCCTTTCAACACCCTCTTAGGGATCCCAAAAGTTGGAATGCCCACAACCTCATATCACAAGCTGTAATTTCCAGCTCTGGGACCATTGTCATCCTGCCATACTGTCCTTTCCATGAATCTATGAAGCTCCATCTTGAAGCAAGTTAGGTTCTATGTCATATCGCTGAGTAATAGAAACTTTCTTCTAAATTTCATTCTGAGCGTATTCATATTCAATTTGTACTTATCAGACTTGGCACTCTTAAATTTCATCTTAAAAATAATATTCAAATATTTGTTTGTGTAATCTGTAATAGTCACCTGTTCAAAGTAGAATGGAAACTGTGCGACACAAACATTATTTGTTATCTCCTGCAAAGGCATAAATAAAATAAACCAAAAAGATTGTTTGTTTTTCCTGACCTTGCACTTAGAAGAAGACCAGTATAGGATACGTATATAAAGGATTTTATCTTTCTGAGAGTTGAAGGATGGACATTTATCCCAAGAACAGGCCATCTTCATACTGAAAAGCAAGAGTTTGTTTCATGCAACTCTGTTTAAGTATTATAAATTTGAAATAAATGCTATTTGGAAATTGCTGCACAAATGAAATGGTAAAAATTCATAATTATACTATTGGACAGCCCTGCTGTATAAGAAAGTATTTAGGAAGGACCAAAAGTTTGCCTTGTCAGCTTTGAAAAGAAAATGGAATACATTTATTATATGCTGCCTTGCTGTCAAGGTGTTACGAAACCTGGGAAAGCATATGGTACTGTTTAAATGTGTGATGCTATTTTGACTTACTAATTGTTCTCCAATTTGATGTACTGGCCATTGTTGTTCTCACTTTTCATAGATTTCATAGACATTAGGGCTGGAAGGGACCTTGAAAGATCAAGTCCAGCCCCCTGCCCCAGGGGCGGAAGTCAGTTTGGGTCAAAGGATCCCAGCAAGATAAACATCCAAATGTCTCTTAAAGGAGTCCAGAGTAGGTGCTTGCACCACCTCTGGAGGCAATCTGTTCCAGGCCTTTGGGGCTTGGACAGTAAACAAGTTCTTCCTTATGTCCAGCCTGAAATGGTCTTGGAAGAGTTTGTGACCATTTGACCTTGTCATCCCTTAGGGTGCTCTGTTGAACAGGCTTTCCCCAGATCCTGATATACTCCCCTTAAATACTTATAGGAAGCCACCAGGTTGCCCCTGAGTCTGTGCTTTTCCAGGCTGAAGAGTCCCATAGCTCTCAGCCTTTCATCATAAAGCCTGTTTTCCTGTCCTCTGATCATGCATGTGGCTCCACTCTGGGCTCTGTCAAGCTTCTCCCCATCCTTTTAAATTGTGGAGCCCAGAATCAGATGCAGTACTTCAGCTGTGGCCTCACCAAAGCCAAGTACAGTGTGAGGATGACATCCTGGGATTTGCTAGAGAAGCATCTATGGATGCAAGCCAGAGTTTTACTTGCTTTGCCAGCTGCAACATCATATGGGTGGCTCATATTCATCTTGTGGTCAATCATGACCCCCAAGTCCCTTTTGGCTGTGGTGTTAGTGAGCAAAGCACTGCTGAGCCCATAAGCATGTTGTGGGTTTCTCTTCCCAAGGTGGGGTACCTTGTAAGCCATCAGGTTTTCATCTGCCCATTTTCCAAGCCAGTCAAAGTTGGCCTGGATCACCATCCTGTCCTTGGGTGAGGACATTTTACCCCAAAGTTTGGTGTCATCAGCTAACTTGGCCAGTCCACTTCTGACACTAAGGTCCACATCATTAATGAAGATGTTTAATGACCCCACTAGTCATGGCATGCCATGATGATTGACTTTGATCAACTACTACTTTCTGGGTCCAACCTTGGACCCAATTCCCCAGCCATCAGACTGTGATTTAGCCAAAGCCACAGTTGGCTAGTGTTTCTATGAGATGATCATGGAATACCAGATCAAAAGATTTTTTAAAATCAAGATATATGATGTCAATCTCTTCTCCCTTGTCCAGGTGATATGTCACCTGGTTGTAGAGGAAGATGAGATTGGTCAAGCAAGATCTACCCACAACAAAACCATACTGGCCATCCCTCAGGATGTTGCCATCATCCAGTTTGCCAAGAATGGTCTCTTTGATAATTTTTTCTAAGATCTTCCCCTGGATAGAGGTCAGACTGATGGGCCTGTAGTTACCCAGATCTATTTTCCTCCCTTTCTAGGAGATAGGCACCACATTGGCCTTCTTCCAATCTTTGGGCACTTTGCCTGAGCTCCACGAGTTTTTGAAGATCTGTGCCAGTGGCTGAGCTATGATGGTAGCCAGCTTCTTAAGTACCCTTGGGTGTAAACTGTCTAGGCCAGTTGACTTGAAGTGTCTAGCCTCAGAAGATGTTCCTTCAAATGGTCAACATTGATGACAGGTAACAATTCTCCCTTGCCCTGGCCATTCCATACTGTACTGAGCAGGGCCATCCCCTGGGGCTGGTGAAAAACCAACAGAAAATACCAATTAGGCAGGTTGGCTTTTTCCTGGGCATTGGTTGTCAGTTGTCCCATATGGGTTGTCAGTTGTCCCTTTGACATGAATCTATGGGAAGGCAAGGGCCAGATAGCACTTGAATTGAAGTTAAAAATAAGAATAGTTTCCCATGTGGAAATAGATTGTTAATGTTATATAACACATTGGTTGACTTCAGTGGAGCTACCTTTATCTAGATTAGGTGAGTCTAACTCATTTTGTATGGTATTAAAAGAAGACAGAAGGATAGGAAGGTTCCCCCTAAATGTTTACCACTTGTTTTCCAAGTTCAGACAGTCAGAATTTAGAATGCTTGGTTAGTAGCATGCTGAACTGTTGTCTTTCACAGAACACACTGGGCACTGAATTTCACCTATCTAGCTTTTATAGCAAAGAGCATAAGAAGAATGGGAAAGGGAACAAAAGGAACACTCTCAAAGGAAAACTGCAGTGATTAGATAGATACCTGCATACACATTTACTGTACAAAACCACAAATTTTAAGCAAGATTTTTTAAAGCCTTTATTAAAAAGTCCCATATAAATGAAAATCAAATGAATGACTGGGCTTTGAATATATACATCTTAAATGTTGCAGTAACTTTATCATTTTTTTAAATAAGATAACTGGCTTCTAGTGAAAGACAAAGATAAGTTACTGTAGTGTTTGAATAAGGTGATGCTAGTCACTTGGTAAACAGACATGGAACTTTCCATGAAAAAAAAGGATGGAGATGGATGTGGCATGAGAAAAAAGAAAAAGTAGCAAAGGGTGTGTGGAGAAGAAAAGGTGGCATTCCAGTCCAGTTGTCTAAGGCTGTGGGTGCACAAACTGAGTAGTGTGTGGTGAAAGAGAGCAGGGATTTACTGTGTACCAGCATCTCTGCAGTAACTCTTTGAGTGCACACTCTGGCTGTGTCCAGATGAGCATGGCCATACTATATGTGATGCCGCAGACCTGTCTGTGGTGCCACACACCACACATTCAGGCAGGCATTCCCCACACTAAGTACTACTTTGCAGTGGTGGGGGGAAGAACTGACCCTGGGAAATTGTGGGGCCAAAAAAACTTGCATGGAAAGAAAGTGGGGCAGCGCATGTGGTGGCAGCACACACTGCTGCAAACCAGAGCCTAGCTGGGTAGAGCCACACTCTAGCTGCTGGCCACAGGCCAGGTTTCCAGGTGCAGGAGCACCATGGCTGCAGCTTCCCTGGCCCCCAAGACTCCAGGTAAGGCTGCTGGGCCCAACAAACCTCCCCTACCCTACTTGGGGTAACCTGTCGTATGCCAGAGCACACATGGCAAAGGTGTTCTCCAGGGACAAGTAGCAGTGGCACAAGGTGAACTGCTGCTACTTGTCCCTGGGAAACCAAACATCCATGTTTGTCTGGACATGGCCTCTGACTCCATAGTATGTGAAAGCTAAATGACAACAACCTTATCTTTTTTTATTAAGGAAGTGCAAGGACAAGAACTGATGTCTCCAACACCTGAAGTTGGTGTCCTAAACACTAGGCTGGTGTTCTTCTGGTTTTGAGCAGAAAAATCCACCTGAGAGCTGAGTTACCTTTCCTGTTGAGAGTAACACATATTTACAAACACATATTTACACCTTGGGTTTCAATTAAATGCCATCTTTCAACAAAAATATTTTGTTGAAAATTTTCCAGCCAGCTTTTTTAGAATCAATGTCTTCCAAAATTACACTGCAGTTTTTCTTTGAAAATACAACCACAGCTTAGACTTTATTTAAAATTATATTTTCTCCATTTGCAAGAAGCAAGGGTTGTTTTTTTGGGGAGGGGGGTGCTATCATTTATTGAATCAGGTGCATGATTGGGATAGACTTAGACAAGCTTTTGAATGCAGTACATTCTTCTACAACATCACTCCAACACTGTTTAAAATACTAAATTTTCGAAGATAGAATTGAATGTTTTCATAATGAAACCAAAATAAATCTTTGCACTTCTTACTCTAATGAACATTGATGGTTTATTTTTAGAATTTTGGACTAGTTCAAACTTTAAACAACCTAGGACATGAAACTGCAAGGTGTGAGCCCATATAAATTGAAACTAAAGGAAAGCTTCCTCTATGAACCAGTGGTATATTTGGGAAAAAAACTTTTTCAAGCCCATCCATATCCAGTCAGACAACTACCATATTTTCTGTGTAATGAAAACAGATTTGATGGTTTATACATCTTTCCTTTTCCCTTTTATTACTATTGCAAATAAAATAAATAAAAGGAAACAAAAACAAATCATTTTAGTGCATTTCATCTGTCATAGTTAGTATAATAAATACCTGTTGAATGTGGCTGCACAAACAAGAATGAATATAATTTAATAAATGTATAAATAATAATTTGATAAGTGTGTAAGAATATATTATAATATACATCTGTTATTTATTTTAATATAAAATTAATATATACATTTACGTCTATTAATAAATACAAATGGGGACATTAATTTGTATGTCTATGTGCCTATGAAACAGACTTCACATAACTGTCTGTGTAAGTGTATGTGTGTATACATACTGTATATGTATACACACACACACATAAAATAACTTTCTGATGTGATCCATTGTCAGAAAATCCCTGATGCTATTCAAATCTGTAGAATATGTCTCTTTAAAGACAGTAAATCAGAGGTGAGAAAAGTTCAGCCCATGGGCCGGATCAGGCCTGTAGCAGGCTCCAGCAGCTCCGTCTGGCTGCAACCACTCGACCTAGTCCTGGTGCTCAGGCATCCCAGCCCATCCACCCTGCACCCACTGCTGGGGGTGGGACCTTCACGGGCAGAGCACATGGTTGGGTGTCTAGGGTGGGGCTGTTGCCAGGAGCAAGATGGGCAGACAGGGCTGGGGAGACCCTGGGATCTTGAGGTGGTGGCAACACAAGGTCAGAGCTGGAGCAGAACCTCAATCTTCTACCCACATGCCCCTGCAATGAGTGTGGGTTCCTGAGACAGGAGTGTACAGGGAGCAGATCACAGCCCTGCCATGGCCCCACACTGTCACTGCCCCAGGATCCCAGCCTCATAGCAGCTCCCCATCCAGCCATATGCTCTCCTAGCCAGTCTTCATGGAGACCCCAGAGTGCAAGGCCATGATAGCACAGGACTATGACAGCACAGAGCTGGGGCTGGGGTCGGGGCTGGGGCCAGGGCCAAGGCAGGGGCAGAACCCCGCTTCTGCAGCCTCACACTGTCATGGCTTCACAAATCCATGGTCTCCATGGAGACTGGCCGAGAGCCGTATGGGTAGGGGGTGCTGGGAAATGGAACTTGGCATTTTGCCTGCCCCTGCAGTAAATTAGGAGTCTGATAAGAAGGAATCTAAAAGCTATAATACATGTTAAATGCAAAATTGCTGTAGCATACTGACCCAAAAAATAATCTGAGAGTTATTCCTGAAATTGTTTAAAGCCCTCAGCCCAATATGATGCTGTGCCAAGAAAGACAACCAAGTTGATGGTGTGCTTTTACCATGAGGCTATGAAAATAAGACAAGACAGCATGCATTACATAAAATGTACTATGAGGAACAAAGCATCATGTGAAAGTCACCTTGTTTAAAACAAGAAAATACATAGTATCCTCTGTCCTGAGGTTTGAAGGCATTTTATAAACATTAAAGAATTGAGATTTACAAACTCCCTACATCTCAGTGGACGAATGCATTATCCCCATTTTATAGGCTTAGAACTTAAGCCACAATGCAGAAAGTCTGCAACAGGTTTATCACACATCCTGCCTCACTTTTCTGCCTCCTTCTTCAGAGACAGTATGGTTCATGAGCTATCATTACAACCAAAAAAAAGAAAATACGCCTTAGTGACTAAAGTCAGTCAGAAGGGAGGATGATGTGCTTGTTTTCATTAGACAAAAATAAAGTGTTGTATTACAGGACTCTGACAGGAAGACAGAAGCTCCTGTTACTGTAAGTAGTGAATGCTGCAGAGGAACACAAACCAGCTATTAGGCAAAAAGTAAAGCCCTGTGTGTGTCTGAGGAGCCACATAGCAGGGAGGAGTGGAGCTTAGGGACATATAAGATCAAGCATGAAGCAGAAGAAGGAGCTTCTGGGAGACAGGGCTTCAGGAAATGCCCAAGCTTCCCAGGGGCTGAGGCCAGGGCTGGGGCCAGGACTTCCCCAGGAATGCTAGATGGCGAAGTTAAAGGGAAGTATGGCTTGTGGTGGAGATCTGACCTAGAGTGGGGGTAAAGTTTAGTTTGGGAAGCAGTTTGCTTACATTTGTGTTATGTTTAAGTTTTCTACCAGAGGACCAGTGTGGTTACAGTATGGTGGCCACAGGGGCATCTGAGGGGATCCCAGGTTAGAACCTTGCCTGGGTCAAAGATCACCAGGGAGGCTGGATGGGCAGATCAAGGGCAACCTGGACTGGGTCAGCAAGCCTAGGGGGCCTTCGTAAGAGACAGGAATGTGAGGCCCAGAGTCAGAGAGGGTCAGACCAGAGGTTCAAGAGACCATGAGGCTGGGAGAGAAAGCTCAGACCCAGAAGCTAAGGTCTGGGGCAGTGGACCTCTGTTGAGGGGCACAGCCAGAGTAAGAAGGACAAGGCTGGAAAGCTGCAGTCCAGAAAAAGCATGGACATGGCTATGGGGGAGGCTGGAGGCCATGATTAATCCCACTAAGGTGATTTAATGCCTGAGGGCAAGATTGATGCCAGTTATGTACACAGAGAACAAGATAGTTGAGGGACTGAGACATTCTGAGACCCTGAGGCAGCCTCCTGCAGTACTATGAACTCCACCAAGGCATGGCAGGAAAGTTAGAAAAGGGAGGGTACCCTGAGGAGCTGGAGTGCGGAAGGAGATACCCACCCACATGCTAGAAGGATGCAGATGCACTAGACATTATGCACAAACAAGGAAGAAGCAGGTCTTGCCTTCAAAAAATTTACAATATGAAAAAAAAATGGAAAAGTGAGGAGAAAAGGGATATACCAGACCAAGAGAACAATCAAGTGATGATTGGCTACTTTGGTGGGCAAAAGTAGATGAGTGGTTTGGTAGATAATAAAGAGGAGAAGATGAAGATGAAGTTGATGGAGTAAAAGTGACACAGGAGGTAGAAGAGAAGACATCAAGAGGCTGAGGATAGTGCTAGCCAAAAGATGACAATTCTGTTTTGTAACAATTTTTGATATTTTAATTTTTTTCACTCATTTTGGAATAGAATTATTCACAGTACCTATTTTCAGATTACAAAGTTTTAGGTTTTGATCACACACCATTTTTTAGTTCCTGGTGTTCCAGCTCTAGCTACTGTGTAAGGAAAGCAAAGGAATTCTGTGCACTGAGTCCTTATATCACATCAATGGTCATGACACACTTCCCCACTCATCCTGCTTATGTGAGTCTTTGGAGGTTGGAGGTTTAGACTATAGTAGGCCTTAGGCTGTCTAATGATAGAGTAATATGGAGCTATTTGTATCCTCTTGGGTATAGTTTGGTTAAGAGAAGAATAGGCAAAGGAAATGCTTGGGTGAGAGAATGTCACAACATGGGAACCATTTTAGAAAACTCAAGTAATATGGACAATACAAAACTAGGGTAATGGTTTCAAGGTTGCCTTGAATACATTTGGTGGTTTGATGATAGACAAGACTAATTTTAGACTATGTAGGGAATGAGAATAAGTATGAATATTATTTACAGCAGCACCTACTAGGAATGCATTTGTATTTTTTTTTACCTTATTTAGTAAGATTTAAAAATATTTTAGCCAAGTAATAGAGTATACAAACTGGATCCACTTCGGGGTTTTTGCTTTTCAGTCTTAAACTATGGTTATTACTGAATTACTCACTTGCAAGTGTTCCCTGGCTAGCAACTTCAGTTTTGAAATCTAGATAAGAATGTCCTTTCCCTAGTGAACTGGCCCCCCTTTGAAGGCCTTTTAAGACTTTAGGACTTATTTTAGGACTCAGACATTTTAAGATGAGATAAAGTTAAATATTCTTATGTTGTGAATGTTTAATTTTGATCAACTGGTACTTGGAACCCTTCTTCTCAAAATCCATCTGATAGTCAATAGAGTCCATGTAACTTGGTGCTCTAGGGTGACTGCTAGGAGCTGGGGGTAACAGGAGAGCAATCATGCCTTGCACCAATTTCAGCTTCCTGATGGCTATTTTTTCTGGCAGTTGAGGTTTTAGTCAAAGGATTAAAATGATTAAAAATGATTCAGATAATGCATGTTTAAGTGATATGCATTTTTATTTAAGTGAGATGGAAAAATACCAGTATTACATAAGATGCTATTTGCACTGAGGATGAGAGGACTTAAAATAGTCTCTTAGGCTAAGGCTCAGTAGAATGGATACTTAAGTGACCTTTCTAACCTTTCTTTGCTCTTTCTTTA
>JAGPOW010003395.1:29587569-29663700 GCA_030014935.1 Caiman crocodilus
AGCCCAGATCCCGCTGCAGCCTCTCCCTCTCCTCTGGTGTCCCCACCTTAGCCCACAGTTTGGTGTCATCAGCAAACTTGGATAGCTTGCTTTCCACCCACTCATCCAAGTCAGCAACAAAGATGTTGAACAGCTCGTGCCCAAGGACCGAGCCCTGGGGAATCCCTCTGCTGACATCTCTCCAGGTTGAGTATGACCCATCCACCACCACTCTCTGGGAGTGCCCCGTCAGCCAGTTTCTGACCCACTCAACTGTGTAGGGGTCAATGTCACAGTTCTTCATCTTTTTAATGAGGATGGGGTGAGAGACCGTGTCAAACGCCTTCCTGAAGTCTAAAAAGGCTATGTCGACAGGGACGCCTGCATCCATGGATTTGGTTACCTGGTCATAGAAGGCGACCAGGTTGGTCTGACAGGACCTGCCCTTAACAAACCCCTGCTCGTTGCCCTTCAGCATAAGGTCCCCTAACGGTCCTTCACAGATGTGGGACTTGAGAATTTTCTGAAAGGTCTTTCCCAGAACTGAGGTGAGATGACAGGCCTGTAGTTCTCTGGGTCCTCCTTCTTCCCCTTCTTAAAGATGGGAACCACAGTGGCCATCTTCCAGTCCTCCGACACTTGTCCAGAGCTCCAAGAGCGCTCGTATAACCGAGCCAAGGGCTCAGTAATCACCCCCGCCAGCTCCCTCAACACCCTTGGGTGTAGGTCATCCGGACCCACTGACTTAAAGACATCCAGCGCTTCCAGAAGTCCTTCCACCCTCACCCATGGCCTAGCAGTGATTCCCGAGGGGGAATACAGGCTTCCAACAGGAGGGAAGTCCCGGTCCCCCCTTAGGAAGACCATAATTTACTGGTTGTATCCAGCAGCACAGTGAATTAATATACTGTGTCCTAATTGCTGTATGTATGTTGATGGTGAAGCTTTATCATGCACAATTTAGACTACTATGCAGTAAAGCATCTCGTAGACATGCCCAAGAAGTACCATATTGAGTCCACCCAATGGTCCATCCAGCACAGCATCCTATCTTCAGCAGTGACACACGTGATTCTTTAAAGCGAAAGCATTGAACCAAATTATATGTAGAGTGATTCATTACCCTCCCTGGCTTCCACCATTATTGTTTAGAGAATAACATGCTAGAAGAAATATCTGTAACCATTCTGTTAAACATCTCTTGCTAGATCTATCATCTGTGAATTTGTCTAGTCCCTTTTGGAACCTGGCTATGCTATCTGCCTCTACCACCTCCCATGGCAATGAACTCCACAGGTTTATTATGTGCTGTAAAAAAGTACTCTCTTGCTAGTTTTAAACCTGTCTCTTGTTAATTTCAGTGCATACCCCCTAGTTCTAGTATTCTGGGACTTGTGAACAACTGTTCCCTTTTAACTTGGTTCACACCCTTCATGATTTTATAGACCATTATCATAGCCCCCACTCAGTCTTCTTTTCAAACTAAAAAGTCCTACTCTTTTTAGTTTCTTCTTGTATGCATGGTTGACATAAAGTTAGATAAGCTTTCAATTCCAATTCAAATTCTGATTCTTAATCAGGATATCATTACAGGTCATCAAGTGTTAAGAGTTTTTCCTGGTCCACTAATTAGTGAGCCAACTAGCTTCGTGATCGTCCTCTTGTTATTAATGTATACATACAATATTTCTTAGTTATCTTTTCATGGCCCTTGCTGGTTGTATCTCATTTTGGTTTTGATTTTGTCCCCACATGCCTTGGCTATTCTTTTAGACTCAGCCTTAATAATTTAACCTAGTTTTCATTTTTTAACAACTCTTTCTTTAGTCTCAAGTCACTAAAGAGATCATTATTTAGCTCTTATTTAGAAGCCTTTTATAGTACTTACCTTTCTATCTTTCTCTATGGGATAGTTTGGCTTCTACCCTTGATGTTACTTCTTTAAGAAACTGCCAACTCTACTGAACACTTTTTCCTTTACATGTGCTTCCTATGGGACCTTACCTCCCAAGTTAACTGGCTTATTAAAGGCTTTTGTCTTCAATAAACTCATTGAATTATCTTTAATCTGATGTTGTCTTATAATATAGTGATCAGTGGATATGTCTACATGTTCTTGACTATGCATTAGACTAATTGAATGCACAGTAATGTCACCATTTACACATGTGCAGCAATTACTGTGCAGTAGATTAATTTAAAGTGCTGTTTGCTAGTACCAACAGGTCCAGGTACTAGAAAACGGAGCTTTAAACTAATGTGCCCGAGCACATGTGCAGACACTGACCCAGGAGCAAAATGCTCCTGGTCAGCTCAGGTGGAAGGGGGCAATAACTACTGCCTGACTAAGCCCCAAGCTCTGGGGGCTGGGAGGGACCTGCATGGAACTTGGGCCCCAGATCTGGGTACAGCTCTTCCCTACCACCTAATCCTAAGATCCACATCAGTCAGAGCTTCCACCCCCAGAGCCAGGGACCACCACCCCAGAGCCCAGTCCTGAGTCCTGTGTCCCCTGCCAGTCTGGGGCTGGCACCCAGGGGAGCCAGGAGGTTCCCCTGGCTGTTCCAAGGGGGCACAGAAGGGCAGGAATAATCCTGGATTCAGATGTTCCTTTTGGGATCAATTTGCTCATGACCTAGGTGCATTAATTGCATGTGTAGACATGCCCACTGTCACCCAAGTAGCCTTCCATCTTCACAGTTCCCTTCATGATAGTTTCTGCCTATAAGTCAAAATCAAATAAAAAAAAGAGCTTCACTTCAGATTTATTTGTCCATCCTCCACATCAGAAAGTTGTCCCCAATGTATTTAGGGATAGGCTGTTTGGCAGTGTGGCCCAGATGCTATTTGGCCTACTAGATATCTAATGACTTAGCTTCTTCTTATCCCCAAAATATGCAAAAATATGCATCTAAGTCAGGAGAATAATTCAATTTTACCCTGAAAGACCCAGAGATACCCTGTTCTTGCATTACCAACCTATTGTGCCTTCAGAAAAAGACACCCTCTTATGCCTCCACAAATATGGTGTGATGTTCAAGGCCCTCTCATTATTTCAATGGACAGTCTTATGCACCTCCTGAAGTGAAACCTAGCTTGCTATGTGCTTGGGGAGATGTAACTGAGGTAGGAGGCTTTTTCACAACCTTAGCTAATTCTATCATATTGGCCTCTAGCTTGATCCTGACAGCAAAGAAGGGAGAAGCCCTATTGTAATCCTGTTAGTCATGAAAATGTCTGAAGAGATCATATGAGAGAGAGACTGAATTAATTCAAACAATTGAATTAAATAATTCTTACCGCTCCTTCTTACATTAGGAACCAAAATATGTATTATATGTTTCTAGCCAGTGGGTATATCTACACATACATTTATTGTGCAGTAATTTACTGCATAGCAGATTACTGCAAAGTAAGTGGCTCTTATGCCAGTATCTACACATGCAGGTGCTACAATGCAGTAATGGTATGCAGGAACTGACTTGCGACTAAAGACCAAATCAATCCACACAAACAAGGTTACTGCAAGGTAACTACTGGGGCATAACTTTGCTACCTGCATTCTTCAGGTAGGAAATTTATGTCAAAGTTGGTGTAAGCTGTCATCATTCATGTGCAGTATGGGCATGCACGTGTAGGTACACGCCTGTACTGTACAGTAATTTTCAGTTACTGCTCAGTAACCTAAGTTACTGTACAGTAATAGTATACATGTAGACACACCCAGTTGGTAGCAGTGGGATTCACACACTCTAATATTTTGCATTCAAAACAAAAAAAAGCAAAAACCACCAAAAAATGGTTTTCATGTTGTGAGGAATTTATAAACTTACTCAAATTGAAAAATGAAATTTGCACTTTTAGGAAAAATAGTGAATGTCTTAATTTGTGAAATGTTTTCCAATACTCTTCTCACAGTTTTGCCTGGGTTCTGGGTTGTAGCTTTCACTTTTCAAGTTCAGTAGCCTGCCACCTGAATTAATAATAGTAGCATTAACAAGGGTTATAAATTTGCATTGCCAGCTTTATAGGTTTTTCCCTCTCTTCGTAAATAGGATGCAACATGCTGATGTTGGTAATGTATTGATTCATCCATGTATCTATTTTTAAAATCACTCACAAGATTTCCATGCAATTCAAGGTTAAAAAGTTGTATGTCATAAGCTTGTGATTTTGTGGTTGAAGAGTAATGCCTTCTTCCTAAATTACCAACCTTAACTGGAATGGCAGCACTGTATTCAAAGCTGGTAGGTCTTCAAAGTCTTAGTCAGATTTCTGGTCATGACTAGGTTGACTCTAAAGACTAAAGGTAATGAATTGTCAGATTATATAAATAAAGAAGAAGCATATTCAACTAATTTTCTATTTAATCAAAACTTGCTATACAGGTTTATTAAAATAATACAGGCTATCAAATAATTGTATTAATCTAATATTTTTAATTGAACACAAATCCTTTGAAGTCTAGCAGCTGTGACAGAGCACCACTAATGTTATTTTTCTTTATTTCTATTGAGATGTTTGGACATTTTACCTGTTTAACATAATTAGATCCTTGTAATTTGTTTAAGATATACTGCCAACTAACACAGCATTTTTTTCTCTTAATATAATAAAAAACATTAAATACAATTGAAAAATATATGATGATTGACTGTAGAAAGCATACACTGGTGTGGTAATAAGTTAATAGATCTCTTAATAGATAAGTTGAGCAGTGTAGCTCTAGCTGTTAACACTAGAACTGCTTTTTTTCTTACTATTTTCATCCATCCTTCTGGTAGCTGAAGGAATTGCACAGAAGCAGATATATTTATGGATACATATGCTTGCATGTTCATTTGCCATTGACATGTCAACTAGCCAAATTTGCTTTTTACGTTAATTTTTGCATAAAGAGTTCTACTTCTCAGAAAACTGTTACACATCATCTGTAAGCCAAGTTTTCTTTATGAATCAGTTGAAACATATACAGACTCGATGCCCTGAAGCAGATTAGAACGAACTAGTATTCTGTCACCTATATTTGTATTAGGAGGTTTTTTTCTTTATGAAATAAAAGTTAATATAATTCTTTCCACTAACTCTAAGACAATCCTTAAATTAATGAAAATCTAAACCATTATTTAAAGATGACCACAGAGGTGGTATTGGCAAAAATAAAAGACTTATCGCCCTAGTGTGGCCATTCTACTGAACATGAAAATGTTAGCATTCTTTGCTAATGAAATTGCAATTTCATCAATCTGAAAAATTGATGAAAAATCCAATTATTATTATTATGATGATCATTATTATGATTAGTATTATTAGTAGTAGTATTAGTATCATCATCACTCTTTGGAAATACTGATATTAGCATGAAACGGCATTCTTTTTATGAATCAATCACAGTAAAATTTTACATAGTATGTTTAAACAAATAACTGAGGCATTAATTGAATGCTAAAAAGAGAAGCCAACAAATGAGAACTGTTTTAATGGAGAAAAGCAGTAAGAAATACTTTCCTGCCAAATGCTGTTTCCTTTGCAATAAGCTCTGGTGAGGGGACCTAGCCAGAATAAATATTTTCCCCACATGCGGAATAGATTGTGTAACAGTCTTGCTGAATTAGAAGTGTGCTAGACTCAAGGTTCCAAAACAAAATCTTTTTCTCTCTTGACATTTTCATGCAGCTCAGATTCAATTTTTGTTGAATTTAAGCCCTAAGTCTTTAAACCTTCAGTTCATAGTTCAGATTGAATGAAACAGATGCCAATATGATTTAGCCTTGAAGTTTCTCTGTGTTTCAAGAACACTGAATAGCCTTTTGGTGTTACTCTGTATGGGCTATTGCAATAATTTCCCTTAGCACTCAGGACAAAAATGGTGATGTTTGACCTTTCCTGCTCTTGAATGTGCCTGACTACAAAGCATTAAATATTGTTCATGGTATGCTAAGAAATGTGAATTACATCTTTATACTTCATTCAAATAAGGTCTTTTGAAATTGTGCTTATGTTGTAAAATTAATGCAGGTTGTGATCATTGAAGTCAAACTTCAGCATTCTGTCACTTGCAGGTTTGAAAATCCAGCAGGCTCAGTAAAATATTAGGCTATGTTATGACTACAGAGCCAGTAATGATACTTTATTGAAATTATGATGCTGACAATCACAGGCAATAGATGAACATAACTGACTCATTGAAAAAAGACAAAAACAATCTTTGAATGAGCCAAGATTTCTATCCATATTTCTACTCTAAGTGTCATCCTATTTTTAAAGTATTCTTAGATACATAGAACTATAGAAAATTAAAGTTGGAAGGGACCTCAGGACAAAGCAGGACCATCCAGCTATATCTTCCCTGCTAAGGCTTTGTCTAGCCTGGTCTTAAAAATCACCGAGGATGGAGATTTGACAACCTTTCTGAGTAACCTGTTTCAGTATTTACTATCCTCCTTGTGAGAAAGTTTTTTTTCTCTAATATCGAACCTAAACTTTCCTTGCTGCAACTTGAGACCATTTCTCCTCATTCTGTCATCTGCTACCACTCAGAACATCCTCTTTTGCAAGCACCCTTCAGCTAGTTGAAAGCTGCTATTAAATCCCGCTCAGTGGGCACATCTACGCATAATGTTACATCACTGCAATGATGCACTATGGTGATCTAGCATCCACAAGTGTCTACATGTGACCAGCAGCTACTTCAGTGTTATAGCACTCCCTCATTATAATGCACCACTATGGTGATGTAACTGCTAAAAATAACTGTGCACTGCACATACCATGCAGCATGGATGGTTACTGCGCTGTGCTTTAGTACTTCCAGAAGGGAGTACTAGAGCACAACATCGCCATAGGGTAACATATAGACGTGGCCGATATTCTCTTCTCCAAACTAAAAAAGCCCAGTTACCTCAGCCTCTTCTCCTAATCCATATGCCCCTTTGATTTCTTTTATTTGAAACATTGCAGCGGCAGCAACCCATCTGGAAATGGAGCAAATTTATATACAGTGCCTAAGAATTAACAGACTAAATAAACATCCATCGACCTCAGTGAAAAGATTTTTATTAAGCTCAATAGGCTTTTCATCAAGCCTAAACTGAACAATTCTTTGTATCAGTATTGGGCTTTGGGTCTACTGTAAATGAGGCTTTCAAAAGAAAATGATACGTTGCAACATGGCTCAGTGTATGGGATGAGGAGTCCAGAGACAGGAGTCCTGAGGCCTGCCACTTGTTGGTTGTGTGATTCTTTTGGGAAGTAACTGAAGCAGTGGTTCAAATTCCTTCTGTAAAACTGAGGAAATGTTATGTCTCTGCCTTCTCTTGTAAACTGATTTCTAGACATACATTTATATTTGGAATATATTCTCATGCAGAGGAATAAGAATTTCTCCTAATGTCAAGGTTCTTAAGACTAGGTTCATGGGATCCCAGGTCCAGACACCATAAGTAGTGCTTTAAATCCATGTCTATATGCTGCCTCTTGGTAACATGTATGCAAAGAATGCTGAAGATGTGGGTATGGTGCAGAATGCTCAGAGATGTAGATCTCCTTTCATTCTCTGGCCACATTTTGATCACTATCATGGGAAAGGGCAGTGATTTACTGTCAGAGCAAGCTGGTAGTAAACCACTAACTTCTGTCAGCAAGAAGAAGGCAGTGTAACTCATTGGTCTATAAGACTATATAGAGCTATTGTTTCTCCTAGAAGAGTTACTGTTCTTCCAGGAGAAACCACAAAGTGCATAAATGTTCAGGATTTTTCTCTCAGAGCAAATATGGCTCCTTTAGAAGAAAAATAACTTGGGAACAACCAGGGTTAAATCTCTCCTGGGAGAGTTTCTGCTGGGAAAGTGAACGTCTGTATATGTTCTGTTTTGAGAGAAGCCACAACAGTCCTTCAGCATCCCAAGGTACTTTGCTCCTTCCCTACCACAGGAGATAGTGTGTTTCTCACTGGACACTATTGCTCCAGATAAACAGGGAGTAAAACATGACCCCCTTCATTATCACCACATTGTGCTGCTCCCAAGCACTCTGGATCAGTCAATCAGGGCTGCCCTGTGAACTTCTGCCATTCTGCCTACAGACTGACTTAGGGAGCCCACAGAGCATGCTGAGATTTGTGCATAGGGGCCCCCTGCCAGTGAACCATCAGCACTACAAGATCTTCGTTCTCTTGGAGATCAGCATTCAAATGCATGTTCAGGCATTTTCGAGTAAGCCTTTCTACCAAGAGAACAAACCTGGGAGAATTCTCCCAGATTATTTGAATGTATCTATGCATCCTCTGGCTATCTACACATATTTAAATGATCTGGGAGAATTATCTCTGGTTTGTTTTCCTGGTTGAACAACTTACCCAGAGCCTTGTGTGCAAGCATTTGAATACTGAGGCCTTGAACAATGGTGAGCTTGCAGTGCTGACATTGTACAACCAGTGTGCATGTGCGTGTGTGTGTGTGTTGGGGGGCAGCTATCTGTGTTCTGACAGATGGCACGAGCACATAGGGCAGCTCTGATTAGCTCACCTAGACTGCCCATCATCAACCTGTGTTTCCTTGCAGCACAATATAGGGATTCTGAAGGGGGAGTATTCTGCTGCCTGCTGAACCAGCAGAATCCAGTGAGCAACACACTGTCTCCCAGGATGGAGTAGGATGAGGGATGCTGGAGGACTATGTTCTTTTGAGAGCAGCCACAGTATGTACAAACATTTACTCTCCCAGGAGAAAATGTTCTGGGAATGATATAACTCTTGTTGTTCCTAAGTTTTCTTCTGGATCAGCCATTTTTACTCTGGGAGAAAAAGTATGAACATCTGTACACTCAGGGTTTCTTATGAGAGAACAGTGACTCTGCTAGGAAAAACTGAATGTCTGCACAAGAATAGGGCCACATACAGATGCTTATTTTCTCCTGGTAAAGTTGTTGCTGTCCAAGAAGAGATCACAAGTGTACAGGGATACAGGATTTTTCTCCCAGAGCAAAATAGCTGCTCCTGAAGAAAAATAACCCAGGAACAGCCAGAATTAAACCACGTCTGAGCGAGTTTCTCCTGGGAGAGGGATAGGGATCTTCTGTACATGTACCTTCTTAAAGAAACTTCAGCATAGTCCCCAGCATCCCAGAATGTTTTTCTCTGAGCTTCATCCTCAGGTCCAGAGAGACAGCATGTCACTCAGGCTTGACTCTATCGCTCCAGCCAAGCAGGAAGCCCTTTCACAATCCCCTCACTGGGTTGCAGGGAGAGGCAGCCTGCAAAACAGTCTGGGCTACATAATCAGGGATGCCATGTGCACTGACATCATTCTTTACCAGGTAGATTAGGAAACTCTGGAACAGAATAAGATGGATGCACATGACCCCCCTGACAGCTCAGTATTTAAATATGTGTTCAAGAGTCTTCAGATACATTTTTACACCAGGAAACGCCCCCAGGAGAATTCACCCAGATCATTTGAACTTGTGTACATAGCCTATGGCACAATATCTCTTAGGGTTAATCTTGGGTTTGTGCAGCGCAAGCATAATTCTAATTTAGTGCTGTGCCTAAAGTAACAATCTAACCCAAATGTTTACTTAAAACTAATAAAGTGTAATATGCTTAATTCTTTTTTATGTGTTTCTTAATGTTTTTTTAATGGCCAGTATCACTGATGATAAACTTACTCCTTCTTTAATACAGAAAATGCCTATTTTCTATTTTTTTCTTGTTTAATACATTTCTTTTTGGTATAGTACACAAATTATTTAAATAACATTCTTATGATCTGAATTGAGGAATAGTTTGCTATTCACTCTCCAGATGAACAGTTACTAGCAAGTTTAAATACTCAGAAAAATTTTGTAGCTCTACATCTCACAATACTTAAAAAAAATGCCATTCAGACATTTACAAACACTAAGATGCTCTGGACAATGAACTTGTTCCAGTGAAGTTCTTGCCATCCTTAAAAAAAAACTTCAATTTAGAATTTAGTAACTGAAGCTCTGCTCAAGCATATTGTATTACATGTTAATATTCAAATAAGATTTCAAATAAGACTTCTTATAAATGTGTATGTCTATATATGCTTGTAAATTGCATTTAAGCTAGTAGTCCTCATTAGTCCACAATAAGTCCTCATTCATGCCTACTAAAGAAACCAAATTTTAAATTAATATTTAATTTAGTAACATACATCATTCATTGTATTTCAAAAGATATTATCAGATAGATGCACAGAAACCCAGTTTGGTACAATATGGTTATAGACCAGAACAAAATGCATGTACATTGCGAAGTATGGAAGTGTGCATTTGTATTCATTGTAACGTTATGGTTATTGTGGCATTATTTTCTAAGTACAGAGACAGTCCATAGCTGAAGGGACTATTATACTTAGGTATGCAAATGATAGGGGAAAAAGCATTTTGTACAAGGGTATGGGTGATATCGCAAGCCTACGTGAAATATAGCTTGATGTAATTCTGGGGTCCTGCTATTTGTCTTTGCTGCCTCTGTATTGTAAATAGAATATTGCCTGGTGCCTATAAATTCATAAATGGTTCTTGCATTTGCTGAAGTCAACTGTGATTAACTCCTGTTCTTTCATGTCTTATATTTTCTTAACCTGTTGCAGTTTTAGGGCTTCTTTAATGAACAATGTCTTGCAGCTGTCACTAATAATTTGAATGACTCTGAGCTGGCTGTTATGAAGGACTGGGGGAATGTCCCTTAAGTATCTTTCATGACAGGTCTTCAGCTGGCATAAACTGACACAACTTCAAGGACTTCAGTGGAGCTATGCTGATTTATGCTGCCTAGTATCTTGCTCAACCGGGATTTAGGACTTGATCTTGCAAGGTGCTGTCTAAGTACAGGAACTTGTCATGTGCATAAAAACTGAGCACAAATTTAAGTGCTTTGCTGGGTTGGGGCCAGAGTGCTCTGTAGGATCAAGGACACAGAAAGCTTCAAAAACCTTATGGGCCTCAAATTACTTCCACTGCTTTTGAGTTTGTTGTAGTTGTTTGGATAGAATGAAAAAGCACAGGAAAATACCACATTGAAGTTTGATGGAACCGCCAAGCAACAACCTTTTTTGTTTTATGAGATCAGCCTTTTGCTTTGTGATCATGAAGGCTTATCTCAAATAATGAAGGAAGTGCCCCAACTCTGATTTTGCTTTGCACTTCTATATTGTAGAGAGACCAGTTCATGGTGCACCAAGAGAATAGACCAGGTCAACCTGTCTATCTTAAACCTACAAATTATTCCACACAACTCTCTCTCTCAAACACTAGAATCAATCTGAAAAACAAACAGCACCTGTAAGAAAGCTGAAGAAATATATTGTGTTGATTTTTTTCTTCAAAGTTCTAGTCCTTTTTCTTAATCCATGCTTTTAGTACCTAGAGTATTTGAAACACTATTTCCTTTAATCCAGTCTCACCAAATAAAGTTAAAGAGATTTTTCTTGTTTTGGTTCACACTGTAATTTCCAGAAAGAAAAACATACATCATTTCCTTCTGACACTGTTACAGTAATACAATATCGTATTCTCAGCCAGTAAATTATGAAGTTACATTCATTAGTAGGCCATCAGTTTAACGTTACTCAAGAGCTTTGACTCTTAACTATCTGGCTGAGGTCCAGTATTGACATTTTTGTGTACACATCTGTACAGAGATTGACACGCCTCATTAAAAAACCAGGCATTAGTATATGCCAATTAATACTTCAGTCTGAACATAAAAGCCTGAGGTAGGATCTAGAGCCTGAGTCTTCTTCCTTTCCAGATCAGTGCCTTGCTAACTGATAGAACCATGTAGAGATAGAGAAGATCCATTGAACAGTCAAGCCTGTGTTTGTTCTTCCTTCTTCTACAATAGTAACTATATGAAGGTAACTCTTTCATTAGAAACTCTTTGCTTCACCCACAAGCTCATGCAATACTGCAATGTGATACATTAGTTTATGGTAAACTCAGTGTTATTTTTAGGGGCTGCTTTTGCTTTGCTAGCAGATGGAGTTATTTTTGCTACCACAGTTCCACCACTTCTTCACAATGGCAGAAGTAGTAGTTGTCTTCTGTTGGCAGAGCTGCATCCATATTTGGTGTTCTGCTGATAAAGCTCTGGCTATAAAGTGTCATTTTTTCTTACCCTTAGGTATACCTCTGGCAGCAGAACTGTCATGTAGACAAGGGCTGAGACGTAATATAGTTAATGTTCATAATAAAATTACATCTGAATAGCCACACCAAATAATCCACTTGATACTTTTATTAGAACCAACTGGAAAATCAGGACATTATAATTTTTAATAGAAAAATTAAAACTGATATTTTTAACCAAAAACTTCTTTTCATTTATTCTTGACCAAAATGTTTTTAACAAGATGTGCAATTTTCTGCAGAAAGCCATTGCTTTCATGAAAAAATGTTGTTTAGTCAAAACTTCAATTTCCAATGAGAAGTTCAGGCAGCCTTAGAATTTTCCTCCTCCTTCTGCTTGCAAAATGTTCATGAGCAGACTGTAATTTTATTCTCTTATTTGTTGAACTTGTCCTATTTTTATTCCCCGCTTTGTTCACAACCAAGTCACTGTGTTCACTTAAATAATTTCGAATTGAAATTGGAGCCGTTAGCTAAGAGCCCTATTTTTGTGTTAGTTGTTTCTTGATCCATTTTCTCAAGTCACCAATGATCTTGATACATGGCCTAAGCCTTATCTATCTTACAGTTGTGAACTTTGTTGGCCTGATCCCTGAATTGGTAAGTGTCACTCAACCCTACTGGTCACTGCAAAGGGATACTGGAAGAAATATTGCTACTAAAGTATCACTGCACAGGTTGGGCTACAGACGTTATAATCAAATAAACAACAAAAAATTGTTGTAAAGAGTAGTCAATCAGACATTGTCCAGTGAAAGGTCCAACTTGTACCAGGCATGCAAACTGTTCCCTTCTATCTTCCAAGCATTCCCTCACACCTGGCCTTATGTAAGTTCCTATTGTCATTGCCATTGTTTTCATAATTGTCACATGCTATGTAAGGTGTCTGAAAACACAAAACAAGCCCCTGCCATATAATCAGAAGCTATTTGGATAGTGTGCCAATAGCATATGTATCACAACAAAGCTTATCCATTCAGACAGTAAGCCTGATAAGTAAATAAGGCTTTTCACCTTTAAATCACCGGTTTAAATCTGAAACAGAACAGTAATAGTGATTCCTAAGTGTAAGTGAAATACTTTAGTAGTTTTAATTGAACTCTTGATGGACAGGTGGTCACTTCAGAAAAACCCTCTAGACAGTTGGTATTAAAGGGTAATATTGTTGGCATTCCCACAGGATGCGTCAGTGACTCAAAGGACATGAAGTATTGTGCCAACACTTATAATCATTTTTATGATGATATTTTTTGCTATAAAATTATGATTTTTTATAATAATATATCCCCTAACACTGAAACAGTGTTTTGTTACACGCTTCTGATGATCTACACAGAAACAATTATATGACCAAAGAGATTCAGTTTCAAGACCAGTACACTGTTTTATTCTATTAAGGAAAACATATTCCACATTAAATACTGAAGGACTATGTTAGCACTGAAGACTGCTGATCATAATTTCATTTTTTCTGGATAGTCATCATGTATGTCAACATGCTGAGAAGGGAATATCTGTTTTATTCGTTCTCCAGTGTGTCCGTACTTACTGTACAGCAATGTTATTTTGTAACCATTCTTAAGCTAATCAAACCAAGCTTCCACCCAAGCAAAGAATTCCCCAAAGGTATCAATTGATTTACACATCAAATGACAAAGATCTTTTAAAAATGCCATCCTTTATTTTTTTAAATAGGATACATTTATTATTTTTATTTTGTTTTAAATAATTTTAGTCTCCCCTCTGCCATTTTCACTTTAGCAAAAGGTTGTTTCTACCACCTTGTCCAGAAATTGGTTAATGTGAAGAAGCTGGTGAAGGTTTGGCTTCTTTCATCCACAAGTATTTAAATGAAGAACTGCCATCATGAGACTGGCAGCCAAATACATCATTCTGCAAATTAGGTTGTGCAAACTATACTAGCTGATTTTTCTGATATTTTGTACAGAAAGTAAATGACACTTTTTAAAAGTATTTTTCAGTAACAGAATAGACTTGAAGACTATATAGCTATTTAGAATCAAATTATTGCAGGAAAGTACCAAATAATCATAATTGGATGTGCCAAAATTATGGATTGTTTTAAAATTTGGACTTAAATGGATGACCTCACCCATTACTTGCCTATACATTCACCAACAGTTTATACTGTGCTTCTAATTACATGCATACAATATGTTCTTATTTGAGCCGTACTTTTCAAGGTAAGCCATTTTCCCTCTGATTTACTTGACAATGTAATTTTTAATCTTATCACTTCCTAGGGTGAAGTAGACCAGAAATTGCACAGTTCACTTGGGTATTATTTTTCCCACTAAACTTTTATTTCATTCTGCCTGGTTTTTTACTTTCAAATAACCTTTGGAAGTTTAGCAAAGTTGTTCAAGAGGCTTTCAGGTCTGAGGTAGTTAAATGACATGCTGATTAGCTGAACATGCAGCAATGGTTGCATATTAGTGTAAAGGAATTGTCAGGATCCATTAATAAAAAGAAGTTGATCATTAATAATAGATCAGATATTCCCTGACAGGAATGGCATGCCATTTTTTCTTTTGTCAAAATAGTCAGTGGAGTCTAATGGCAAGTGTTTCTTTGTCAGATATGATTCTTCCTTCAATAGATTACATTACTGGATGCCTTACTGGTAAGTTTAATAAATATGTTAGAATAGCTGTGATGGAATAAATAAATTCTTCATGAAAAACTATACCCATAGAGTACTGTATGGATATGTCTACATGTGCATTAAAGCACTTTTTCTAACACACATTAAATTTAGTCTCTCCAATGTGAGATAGAAAAGAAATGCATAGGAGGCTGCCTTAATGAACAGTAATGAATGAGCATGGTTTTTAAGTGACACTTAATGCACAGTAGCCTATTTTACTGTGCATTAGTGTAATTGCATGTTTTTCTTATGTGATGCTTTAATAAGCAGTAAAATAGGCTACTGCATATTAAAGTATATGTGTAGACGTGCCCTATCACACGTCTACACAAGACAATGCACAGAAGACTAAGACTAATTCTAGTGCACATTAGTGTTTAATGCACCATAATTATGACACATCAATGAATATGTAGACAAGCCCAGCATGAACAAAATGACTGTGACATATTATAGAGTAATTCTATATGGTCCTATAATGTGTAATATGGATAAATGGGCATCATCTTATTCGGATGATTAGCAAATGACCTTATATTACAGAAGTAACATCAAAAATAGACAGATGCCTAGAAAGTTAATTTCATTTTTGGGAAAACCATGTGCTTTGAGTATCTTCTGCAATAGACTGGCTTTCTCAACATTCGTCTGTATAGTAATCTCATCTGCTTCAATACGTTGAAGTAGTTCATCTTTATATCTACTTAGGCAGTGCCAAAAAATTGAATTGAAACCAGATTGACTCTGGTCTTCTATATCATTTGAGATTGTCCCAACCTTTGGGTTAGTGGATAAAGGACATAGGGCAGAATTCTCAGCTAGAATAGTACCAGCACAGCTAGCAGAAGGCATATCCCTTTTCAGCATGCCCACACTTTGTATATGGAGTATGTCAAAAGCATGCCCAGAAGAAGGATCTCTTCAGTGCTCCCCACTTATCAGACAACATAATTTACAATAGTGCTACTTCCCACAGGCCTAGAAATCAGGCAAAGCTGTACAGCTGCCTGCACCAAGTGCAATGAGGCTGAACCTGACAATTTGGAAACATTTTTTCAGTGACCCAAAGTATAATTAGGATCCAATGATTAACTTCTCAAATCAATATGAAAGCTACAGCAATTCCTGAGATACTTACATATTATTTAAAAAATCAATGGAGCAAGGTCTAAGAGTCTATTTTTAGTATTTAAAATTTATTGATCTATTAAGGACAGTAAAGGTAATATACTTAGCTGTCAAATTTTACCTGACAACAAAGATAATGATGTTGAAACTTAACCTTGATCTGATTAATTTGATAAATTAATACAATCAAGAGTTAATGATGTTCATGATCAGCTGAATAAGGTCTGACGTACTGAGACATTATTACCACAAAAGACCTAAATGGCCAAAGCTCAGACTCTATTCCTTGTCTATCAGTAAATCAAATAATTAAGTAATATATTCATTGAAATATTTTGAATTATGAATAAGTGTATATATATGAGCTCTGTACACATGTGCATACACATATGCACAATCGGGTTTCATGGACAGAGGTGATATCTTTTATTAGACCAACAAGATTAAAAAAAACCAAAAGAATTAATTGCAAGCTTTTGGGCACAAACACCACAAGCCCTGATTGCTTTTTCCTGTAGACCAATATGCCTACAACCTGGATACCTGACACATATGCACATGCACTGATGTATATTATATTTTACAAGATTTCACAGAGTTTTTTGGACCCCCTTAAGTCTCATAAAGCCATTTGTGTTTTCAAAACTTCCAAGTAAGTTTTCTGTCCAGTTGTTGATATTGTGAAGGTAAAATAAACCCTAAAATCCAAAAAAATACCAGACTGTTTTGTTGTTCCTCAAACTTGATGCCTCAGCCCTGTATCTCTCCACCTAGTATGTTCCTTCCCTCATCAGAATAAGACTAAGACTGAGATTCTATTTTCAATGCTTCTTGCAGCAGCAGCAACACCAGTGGTACCAATGGCAAATAAGTTGTTCTGCTGTGTCCAGCTGCAAGGTGCCTGATTGGCTGAGAAACAGACCACTTTTGTTTATGGATTGGATGATTGGTTGAGTTCCTTCTTCATTCTCAGGATGAGTAAGTCTCTTTTCTCTCGTGTGGTGGATGGAGGACTGGAGCTCCCTTGGCTGTTGTCTGGGATATTTCCCTTGGTGGTGTGTGGGAGACTAGAACTGCAACTGTCCTAATGCAAGTGCTCCAGGCTCTTGTGCTGAAGTACAGACACTGGAAAGATGTAAGCTACAGGGTCTACAAGACTACCATGTAATGAAGCTATATCTTGGCCCTATCTCTTATCTTCTACCTGAGCTGCTACAGTAGTAGGCAATGAATCATGACTATGTGGTGCTTCCTGCCTATGCACAATTAGAGACTCTGGTGCCATGACTGTAGCATTAGAGGGAATACACAAGAATGATGACATTTTAATAAGCATGGCTAGCCCCATTTAGTTTGGCAAGGTTTTGCAAAATGATTGTCAACCTCTGTCCCTGCCACCATTATTGAATGCAGGCATTTTGTTATATAAACTATTTTATAGTGGGGTAGCTTACAGTCTGCGGGGAGAAGGAGTGACAGGGCTTTTTACAATTCGCCTGAAACCTAACACCCACATATAAGTGTCTCATATTACCTAAGTGTTTTATGGGGAAAATGCGGTCCCCTAGCCACCTGCTACAGAACTGGAACTCAGCTGCTTGTCCTTTTCCATCTGAATAATTGGTTTACTTCACTGTATGGTTTTAGTGAGTACTATCCTCACAAAGAAACTGGCTAGAGTATTACTTTTTGGTTTTAATGGAAGCTGAGATTACCCTTACAGCTCTGAAAAAGTTGTTATTTTAACAAAGGGTTTAAGTAACCATTCCAACTCCCTTCTAGCTAATCACTACTGGAGAGGCAGAATAATGGTATCTAAGGTAGCTGCTTTATAGCAAAGGAGAGAGAAAAATAATCTGGAATCATTTAAATGCAATCTTGAATTAGGGTGGGTTTTTTTACAGCATATGTGGCATAGATAGGAAATATTGTGTGTTGTAAGATATAAAGATTTTATCAGCACTCCTTTTGAATCTACTGTCCATGGAATGAGTCCATTCCAAATTTATATAGAATTTTTTTTTACTTGTCTCACCATTGTATTTCCTGACTCTCCTTTTCTTTGTGTGTATATGTAAATATGGAACAAATGCATATGTGCACACTGCATATGTACACATACACATCTATGTATAATTTGTTTTCCATATGACCAGCTAGAAATCAAACACCTAAAGCTGAAGGCTCTAATTAACCATCCTTCTAAGGCTCTATTGAAGATCAAAGGAAAATGAAATACCAGATCATCTGCAATTGTAATGAAAAAGAAAAAGATTATCAAAATGTCAGAATGAGTTATTTCTTAAATTTTCTAAAGAGCATATGTTTTATATGGTTTTGCTTTAAAAGCATCTTTTGAATAAGAGGCTTTAAACTTGAGTAATGCTCTTGTACCTTGCATCTTGTGCATGAATAGATTTAGATTGCCCTGCTGTGCTGGGTCAGTAGCAAGGAAACATTATTTTGGCTAGATCAAGATGCAAAGTTCAGTGCTGAAAATGAGCTTTCTAGCCCCTTGTATTACAGCTGGAGGAGTCACTTCACTAAATCACTTACTGTATACAAGTGGCTATTTTTTAGAACAACAAATCAGTGTAAAATCTTTATAAACGAAAACACTTTGGTTATTAAGGTGAACAATTTGGGCCCCCTGTTAAATAACCTGTTTTCAAATTATTTGGCAGCAGCAATAGTGAAAGGTGCCTTATCCCTAAATTTTAAATAGCCCCTTTTAATATGGCATCCAAGTGACCTTTTACATTTATGTCTACTCTTACCTCTCACGTATGGCTCTCACCAAGCATTTGCTTCTTCAAATATGGATTCATGAATTGGACTGCATTTCAAGTTGCAACTGAAGGTCATTTACACTACACTGGAGTCAGTTCTTCAGCTAATCCTCAACTTGTTTCTTCTATGATCATATGATAGGTATCCGCTGCCTCTGAACTTATCTAAGATAACTTTACTATGAGTTAGTGGGGGAGAAAAAAGAAAGTCAGCTGTGGAAGACACAGCAATAATAATCTGTATCACACCTGGTGACAGTAGGAGTAAAGGTATATAAAAACAATTTCCAATAATTCTTGCCATGAGAGACAGAAAATGCATCCATAAAAAATTAGAGGAAGAAACTAATGATAACTTCAGGAAGACTAACTTTATAAACAGCATGCCATATTTCCTGGTCTGAATCCAAAATAACATCATTGGATTGAACAGGCTAGCAAAAATAGAACTCCATCCCAGAATGCTGGAGGAGAAATTAAAAGCAAGTTGCTTTTGATTTCCTCTGAATATTCAGCATCATTTACAATTTATTATTTTATTTTACTCAGAATATGTAACTTCTATTTTTCCTGGAAGCAACTAAAATTAGAAATGCCAAAAATATTAAGGCTTCAATTAGAACAAAAACCTAAAACAACAGCCATTATAATAGAGGCTGAATTACAAATAAAAAATGAGCAAGGCAATTGAATCCTATATTTCAGCTGCAACATCCTTCTTTCTTCCTCCAGTAAATCCAACACCATTCCTCAAACAGATGGAAAAAGCAGCGAAGAATGAGAAGGTGAACTTCAGCCAGTTACAAACAGTGACAAATGATGAACAGTGGCTCAGGCCCATCTGGCAGCCCTTTCATCCTTACTCCTTTACTTTGGTTTGCTCCAGGCAGCTTTCTGCTTTGATTTGTTCAGGTAAAGTACCAAGTCTGAGGGAGACTGTGGGGTCATATTAACAGTATATTCTTTGTGTTTAGGGCAGATATATGAGTTGCAAGATAGGTCCCCATAGACTCTCACCAATCAAAAGGGTGAGGAAGGCCTGGTAGTGTATTTTGACAGGCATTAGTTTACTTATGTCTATTTCTTTATGAAATGTAGGAATGATTTATGTTTATATTGTGGTCAGAGCACACAAATTGCTGAATTTTGAAAGTGTGATCAGGAATATGTATAAAATAGGTAGGGCAGAGCAATGTATACATGTGCTTTCTTGACTGCTACATTCACTGAAAGCTAGGCTGAAAAGAAGGCTTTACATTGATGGAGTGATGGTTAATTTGCAAGATAGTAATAGCTAGGAAACAAGTTTTTCAAAAAAGCTTCAATTCATCTTTACTTTATCCAATACCTTATGAAATCTGCTACTGTAAAATTGCAAGCACAGTAAATGACTCTTCGAAATATTGTTGTGTAGCCTGCCTTTCATACAGTAGACTCATTTTTTTTGGTTTCCATTATTTGGTATAGAACAAAATATTAAACACTCTTTAAACAAAAGGGGCTATATTCTGTATTTTTCCCTAATAATTGTAAATGCCTTTTTAAATAAATCATTTAGTAAATGGGATTTTTTTATCTCCATTGAGTGACAATACTTCTGAACAATATTTCAGATCTGAATACTTACATTACATTGTTGTTTTTACCACTATTTTAAAAATCTGATATGCATATTTAAAAAAACCTAATCCATATTTCTGAGCCAGTAATGGTCTTTACTATTCTTGATTTCTTTTAGAGTTGCTCACTTTACTGATAATGAGATCCCCAATATGATTAACTATTCTGAATAGGCAAACTGATCATTTGAATCAATTTATCTTCCATAGGCACAAGGGATCTGTCTATGCAGAACAGCAGGTAGTATCAGGACCATAGTTATACATATTTAGTAGGAAACATGGAACTACTGGCCAAAGCTCTGCGGTCACTTATACTGATGCAAATCTGATGTAAGTTTACTGATGGCAGAGAATTTTCTCCAGATGGCATCAATGTAAATAATGCATCATTCCTTTGGCCCACTGCTTTCAAATTATGCCCATGTGATAGATTACATGCTTTTTAGAGTAAATTCATGGGGGAATTATTTAACAAAACTGATTATCAGAAAGTATGGGTGATTACTTTTGAACCACTGACTATAAATATTAAATAAGAAGTACAAAATGAAGAATGAGTTCTGGAATCTTTTTAGAGCTTAAAAACATCTGATTATTCTTGTTTTGTTCATCTACATCTTCCCCAGGATGTCCAAGTTTCATTACATGTAAAGGCAAGTAAGCACTATGACAAAATATTTCCTCAAGGAATTTCCAGGCAAGCCAAAATCAGGAACTCCTGGGCTAGGGACAGAAGTTGCACATAAACCAGTTTAAGTGATCGGAAACTGGTTTAAATTTGTAACAAAACAGAAATTCAGTACATATAAACTAGTTTCAAAATGGCCAAACCAGGTTTAAGATAAACCAGGATGGATGTAGTATCAGATTTATCTGATTTAAGTTAAAGCAGTTTATAGAATTTCTGTCCCGGATCCCCTCCCGATTCAAATTAGCTCACAGTCCCCCAGCATCCCAGGATATTTTGCACCATCTGCACTGTCTGCTTTAATGGAGCAGGGCTAGCTCTGTCCCCACCTGTCACAGAGCTGAGGCTCTAAAGCCTCTGCTCCCTAGCCTGTTTCCTGCCTACACCTATCAGTTGGGCAAGCTTCGGGGCCAGGGGAACTAACCCGCAGGTCCCTCTAGCCTGGGTCTATAAAGTGCAATGGGAGGGAAAGCCTTGGTGGTGGGGCTTTTTGCCATCCCACCCCCTTCAGCTGGGCAAAGCAGGCTGGGGTTACTCCAGCCTCACCTGCTCCGCATCCATCTGACTTCAGGAGGCAGGGAGTGGGAGGAAGAGGAGCACCTCTGCCCAGACCTGCACTGGGCCCCCCAGCAGAGATGAGCAATTGGGGAGAGCTTGGGGTTGGGATGATCCCAGCCAGACTGGCCGAGCTGTGGAAGGGCAAAAAACCTCCAGGGTGAAGACTTCCCCCCGCCCGCCCCGCAGATCAGACCCCAGCTGGGAGGGCCAGTGCTGGGCCAGGGGGTGAATTCCCCTTGCTCACACCCCCTGCCTATCAGTTGGAGAGGGGGCAGGGATGGGGCAATCCCAGCCCAGCTGTCCAGGCCTTGGGGGGACAAACCCCCCCCCATGGTGGTGGCTTGGGGGGGCATTTTCCCCCATGCCTCTGACTCTCAGAGATGGGTTACTGGGGAGGGGGCAGAGCTGGGGGAATCCTAACTCAGATGGCCAGTTTGCAGGTTTCCTTCATGCAGAGCCTGGTGGGGAGAAGAGCGTTGTGGGCCAGGTGTGAGTTCTTCCTCCCTTCCACCATCTCTCAGGGGCTGGGGAAAGATTGTATGCTGGCTCTCTCCTCCTTGCAGCTGATAGCACGGTGGGGAGGGGAAGAGAGGGGGCTATGTCCTTCAACTAATCAGGCATGGACTGCTGCTGTGCTAGGGTCAGCAGCTGTGGGCAGCATCACCATAAGTGGTAGCACCCCCAGGCTCCTTGTCTGGGCCAGTGCAAGCTTCAGCACCACCTGCTGAAGCTGAATCTGAACACCGAATACCAGTTTAGTTTGTTATTGTTTCAGCCTCTGCCGTTTAGACAAACCTGTGAAGTTTAAATCAATTCCACCACAGATTTTTTGAACCTGTATATTTAGCCCTGATCACAAGAGATTTCAAGTCCAACTTCCAGGTTCAGACAGATGTTTTAGGTGTTTATCTGAATCAAAATCGAAATCTTATGAGCTTCATTCAGCATAAATAACGTTTTTAGAAATAGGGTCTTTCATTCACATCATCTGATCCCACATGCCACACAACTTCCTCATGAACTAAACTTGAACTTGCATTGACTTATGTAGCAAGCTGAAAAAAACATTTCTGGGAAACATTTCTGGAAAAATAAAACATAATTAAGAGAAAAAAAAGACTAATATTGTGAAGAAACCTATAGAAACAAAATGTACTTGAATGATACAGATCATTTTCTGTGTCCTGAACAAGACGAAGATAGTCTTGCAAGGTATTTGTCCCCCATGTACTTGGGTGGGATTTTAGCTTAGATCCCTGTTTAGCCTCTTCAATAAATTTGCCATCAGTACCTTTATCCTTGTAGTCTCCCTTGCTTTCCTATTTTTCAAAAGCAAGAAGTTGTCCCTTTTCATTTTTATCTCACAATTTACAGATTTTATGATTATTTTATCTCCTTCTTGTGCTGCAGATTTTCCAGACAGTGAACCTCAGTAGCTTATGACTTCCTGGGGCGAGGTGTGCACCACAAAGTGGTGAAAAACAAGTCATTATCCTGCGATAACATATGGCATTATCAGATCCCCCTGTGATTTATCATTATCTAGTAACAGGAATGAAAGTTTGCAATAATAAAACCTACCATAAGAAATCATGGGAGAGACGCAAAGATCGAAATGCTGCACACCACCAAGATAGCAGTCACTCTGCAGTATTATCTTTCCATTGTGCTTCACAAATTAGCATGTAAAAAGTATTGCTCCTTCCATGTGGTGCCTCACACATTTCATCTCCTCAGTGTATCAAAGTTTTTCACACTACTGAAGGTGCCAGTAGGAAGAGATGGCATACGGGCACAGAAAGACAATGAATTGACAGTAGCACATATCAAAGAACAAATTACAGTCTTTTTTATGTTTTCTATTCACAGAGAGTTTTTTTTCAAGATAATTTCAAGAAAATATTTCCTGTTGTGGATCATGATAAAAAGCTGAAATCTCAAAGTTGTTAACAAGTTAAAACTAAAAAATGGTTTAGGTAAATAAAATAAATAAATAAATATTGACCATTTTACTTGTTTTCTATACATTATCACAAATTTTAGAATAACACTAAAAATGCTGCCCAAATCCACTGTTCATTTTGAAAATGTAAAATATGAGATTTTTCAACAATGTAAAAAAAATAAATGAATAAATGGGAAAGTCATCAAAACTCAACCTGGTCCTGTGAACACTTTTCAAGTGGTCAGTATAATCTGCTGAAAAAAGTTTCACTAAAAAATTCACAGTCAGCTGTAGATATTACATCATTTCTGGTAAAGAGTACCTGACCAATTTCTATTTGTTGTGGCCATGACAATTAATATTTTATAATGTTATTTCTATGATAATAATTTATAATAACTTTATGCAATTTATCTGGTAAATGGAGTTGGATTTTGAAATCTGAAATTTGATTTTACATGCTAACCTAAACCTGTAAGTCACTTGATTTGTACTACTTGTTCTACTTGTGCTACAGTGAAAGCACATGATAAAACTGCATTTACAAAACATTATTACAGTATTGCAAATACTTCTTTTAACTTAGAGGGAGGTATGTGACTTGAATGTAGAAAATGTCAGTATACTTGAAGCTCAGTGTGATAGATGATTAATAATGGATTATACTGATATGTCTCAGGTACAGTTCTACTTATAAAACTAACATTGACTGCTCTGTTCTCTGTGTTAAATAACATATTTGGATTATCTGAGAATGAAATCAGATGGTTAAAGCGCCTTTTTTAAAGGGACGCCCAGAAACTTTATTTGAAAAACTCAGTGGGAGAGTAATTCAGTTTAAATTGGTGTGTCCACTTTTTCTCCTGATCTTATATTAATGACATATTGACAATGTGCTCACAACCAGATTTACTTCCAGAAGCAGACAATGCAGCAATCCTGTATTCACCTAATTTAGCAGCCTCCCAAGAAAGAAAAGAGGTCAAATGGTGTGATATAGCCTGTGGATTAATAAAAAATGCATTCAAGTTACAGTTCACCAAATTACACTTCTTTAAAGAGGGATTTCAGAATGCTGAAGTAGGTGAGTCTTTAGGTCCCTTGAACCCCTATGGGTGAAGACACACACAAGAACTGATGATCAGATTCTAAATGTCACCGGCTGGGAACTGGTTCACAACTCTGAAATGCTATGGCTCCAGCACCAGGAGGTAGCAATGAGCACCCAGCAAAGTATGCCTAGCAATGGGTGAATGAAACTGGAAAGAGCAGGGTTAGTGCCTGCAGCATGCTTTGGGGCTGCCATGGGCAAATGACCTATGGATTTGGGTGTTTGCACTTTTCTGTTTTTCCTTCTATCCTAAACATGAGTTCAGGAGTCTGCAAATGACCAAAGTTCACAGTCTGCTTTCCTGCCCTGAGTGGGGCAAAGTGCTTGGACCTTTGCTTTTGGGCTTCCAAGGGATGCGGACTGGGGGAACACTGATAAGGCACCAATGAGTAGTGAATGTAGACATAGAAAGATAACTTTTATTGAACAAGAAGTGCAAGGGAACTTATGGATAGAAAGTAGAAACAAAGCAGGGAAGTACATTTCCAGCTTTGTACTAGAGAGGCTAGTTGTAGAAGTGTGTGTGTAGGTGAGGATGGGGAGCAATGCAAGTTGGTATGTCTGGAGAGCTGCCCAAAATTACATCACAGAATGCCTGGTGTTCATACATAACATTGAACTGCTTTGTAATGAACTGGTCCAAAATAGTATACGGTTTCCAGGTACACCTTTGAACCACTTTCAGAAAGATTTAAACCACTTTAACAGGTTTGTATGTCTGTCCACTTCATGTTTAAACAGCATTTAATCCAGTCTAAGTGTTTTGTGTGTCCATGCCCTGCGATTCTAAGATCTTTACTCCTGCTAACCAAAACAGATGACATTCATGCAGTCAAATGGAAGAGAATTTTGAGGACATTGATACAAATAATTGTAAATTCCTTCACATTTTAGAAACTTTGAAACTTTTATCATGGTTCTTGATGAATCAGTGAGAGCATAATTAAAAAGCACCTGATTTAGGTGGAAGAAAAAGTATCACATTTTTGGAAAAGAAAAAGGTAAAGTTAAAAGTAATTCTTTTTACAGGATCTTCTTTCTTCACAGAACATTCACAGTTGCCTTCTGTATTTCTATTTAAGTGTTTTGTATTATTCTTTATTTTTATATCTCTTTCTCACTCTCTATTTTCAGTTCTTTTTATGTGCACATTTGAACTCACTTATATCCATTACTGTGCCTTTACACAGCATCTCTGAAGCCAAGGGTATCAGGATGGTTTACTTAAGATAGTGATTTAAGCTTCATAATTCCCATGTGCTTTACAGATGAGAAAACTGAGGATGTGGGCACCCAAACAAGATACCAAAAGCAGAGTGGCTACTCATTAGGCAGGTCTACACATGCAAGTAGTGCACCTGAATTTTCTTTGCAATGCCGGGATCTCCGGGTTCTGGCATGAGCTGGCCTGGTCCTGCCTGAATGCATGCACCAATGGGATGAACCAGCTCTATGTGCCCCTTGTAGCCCCTGGATTTCAGGTGGTGTGGCATGCCCCCAGGGGGCTGTGCCTGCAGTGAGCCATCAGTGTCCCAATGGCCTGGTTGGCTGCTGCTGCTGCTACAGGGGGGGAGGGGAGGATAACTGTGGGGGTGAGCAGTGGCGGTGCTCCATGTTGGGGGGGTGGACAGAGGATCCACCCCTCTTAGGTTCCCACACAGTCCCCTCTCCCACACGCACACAATCCACCACACCCACACAGTCTCCCAATCCCCAGGTCCCTATTTACTGGGGACAGACCCTGGGTCCAAGATACTGCAGCAGCCTTGCCCTGCTTCTATTTTCCGCAGCATGCTGTAGCAGCAGGCTAGAGCAGCAGGAGCACGGGGCAGGCACAGAGACACTCTGGCCAGCTGTTAGACTGTTTCATTGAAGGACCCAGCCTCTGGTTGCCTCTGGGGATGCTCCAGGGGCACATCAGCGCCACTTTTTTCCTGCATGGTTTTTTGTTTAATACTGGAATTACTCAGTATCAAATTTAGAGTCTGCACTGCAAATATGCAGCATAGGGAACTTTTTTTTGTTCTTAGTATGCCTCCTGCAGCATCTCAAACTGCCTTGAGATGCCACAACAAGCATGTGCTTGCTCATCTGGATGTGGCCATGAGAAGCAAATTGGCTACCAATGGGAGCAGTTCAGTCCAGGGCTGCTCCTGCCCTGCTCTGCCTTCCAAAAGCAGCCCAGGAGAGCTCCAGGCACCCCTGAGTGCCATCCCAAAGCTGGCAGGGGTCACAGGGGCTGGTCCTGATCTGCGTGGAGCAGGGGAGAGCTGTTCTGGCAGCCAGGACTACTGCATCTCAGCCACATGGAGATCAGGTCTCAACCCGATCTCCATGTGGCTGGGGCACAGCAATCGTGCCTGCCAAGACAGCTGTCCTGGCCATGTGGGAATCTGGATGAGTCCTGATCCTCATGTGATGGGGAAACATCTGTCCCTGCAGCTGACACAGCTCCTCTCTGCCCCCAACCCCCCATCAGGGCTTAACCAGGAAGCAGCTGCCTGGGCTAACTTGGAGCCAATTGCTCCCAGTCAGCATCTACACAAGTGCTACTGCACAGTAGCTAATGTGATGTTTACCTAGTACCTGTATTTCCTGGGAGCAGCAAATGGTGTATTAACCTAATTTACTGCACAGTATGTCCCATGTTCATGCAGATGGTGACATTAGATTACTCTAATGCACAGGAAAACATCTAATTTAGATGTACTCAAATCTATTCTGCCAATAAATAAAAGCTGAACTCTGTTAACTTAGGTCACAGTTGAAAATTTACTACCAAGATTCCTGAAGATCATAGGTTTTTTTACAGCTTGGTCATGACTGTTCAGAACTGGGCTCTGCCATCTTAAATTTTGGGAAGACCTCAAAGTAGTTCTAAACTGTTAGGAAAAGTCTTATCCAGGCTACTGCTAATAGCACAAAATCTGCCACAAAATCTCTTTAGCAGGCAGCTGTAAAGTTGGTTCCATTAAAAAGCTATTTGTGACCTCTAGCCACAAACAGAAACTGCTTAAAAATACTAAATGCAGTGTCATCTAGTGTACTGAGAGAAAGACTTTGTCAAGTCATAGAAGTCAATATTTCAAACTGGAGTGCTTAAACGCCTAAATCCAGAAGAGCTGTGCAGGCATAGGTTTCTTTTGCTTCAGAAGGGAATCAATGATCAAGCAACTTTCTCTTTAGATAACTAAGTATGGATCTATTTTTTTACCTTCGTAGACATAAACTTGAAACTGTTACCTAGTTTTTCTGCTTAATATAATTAATATGGGGATAGTAATATGTGGGGAAGGGGAGGGCAGAATGTAACAATTAAATAATATTTGTAAAGTGCTATGTAAGTTATAAAACATAAAATACCCTTCTAGTCACAGGAAATTTATATACAGATCTGTAACGATTCTGATTATTTGTGGAATACCATATTCACAGTATTACATAATTTTTCAGGATATCTCTATATATGCAATCAGAGGCTGTCTGGAAATCTATAAAAACATAAAACAAGAGGATTTGCTACTCTACAGTTTGTTCTGTAATACGACCTGAGGACAACACTTTCATCTACACATCATCTGGATGCTCTAAAATGTGCTTATTCTTCTCTGAGATGGAGATCTATTTATTTCTTAGTAAAGTCCAGGGTGGTGTTGCACATGATTTTCCCAGGCACCAAGAGTAACGTGATTCCTTTCCAGTTATTGTATTCAGTAAGGTCACCTTTTGGCAATTTTAGTATGATGCCTCTTTTCCACTGGGTTGGGTTCTTTCTTTGTGCTATATTCTATTTAAAAGCACAAGGCAGGTCTGGAATGCTGTTTCATCATTTGCTTTAAGCATCTCTGCAGTTCTCTTATTCTCTCCAGATGTTTTCCCATTCTTAATTTTACTGATGGTTTTTTAGCCTCTGCAATTGTAATATCTCCTAAATCAATATCATGTTGTGGTTGTAGGCTGTTATCATGTATTTTTAGTGATTTTTTTAGGCTTGGTCTACTTAGGACAATGTGAAAGTGTTCCGCAATTGTTTTCTTCTTTTTTTTTTCTGTGCTACAAGTCTTCCCATTTGCAACTTTGATAAGGTCCCCATACTACCAAAATTACCTTTTATTGGATACAAGGTTGTAGCTTACTTCTTTGACTAGTTGTTATTAGTTGTTCACTAGTTGTTAACCAACACAACTAGTTGTTATTAGTAACCAACTTCACACTAATTTAATGTTATAACTAAGCATAAAGGAGAATTTTCAAGGGGCAGGCATATATGTATCTTTACAGATGCGATCTAGTTCTAGTTACATTGACTGAGGTTGTCTCATTCTATGCACAATGGTTAGCATGAAAGAAAGCCTGGGAAGAGAGAGTCAAAATATGTGTCACTGGACACATCTACATGTACAATTAATGTGCTTGATTTTTTTTTGTGTAGAAATCTCTCCCCAGTACACATCTATATGTGTACCCCCATGAGGAGCAAGTTGAGCCAGACAGGAGCAGCCCAGTCCAGGGCTGCTCTTTCTTTGCTCTGCCTGCTTACAGTAGCCAGCAGGCTCCCCTAGGTGCCAGTCCCAGGCTGGCAGTGGGCACAGGGGTTTAGCTCCAAGCTGCAGAGGGTAGGGAGCTATCCCAGCTTGGCACGCTCAGGGACAGCTCCGTCCCAACCAGGGGGAGATCAGGCAGGCTCCAAAGGGAGGGGGAGCTACCAGTGCCAGGCAGACAGCTGCCTCCCAGACATATGGAGATTGGAACCCATCCAGACCTCCATGTGGCTGGGAGAGATGTCCTGGCAGCTGCCTCCTAACCACATGGAGATCAGGATGGGTCCTGATCACTGGCTCTGCCAGTGAAAGAGGCTAGGTAGAGACAATGTTCCCTTGCCTTGGCAGCAGGGAGGTCCCAGCCCTGGCTCCCTAACTGGGGGCAGGGCACTTGGGAAAAGCTGCAGGAAAGGGGCAGGTCCCAGCCCCTTGCCTGGATCCACCAGTGGGACAGTCAGCAGTGAGCCCTGGGCTGGGCATGGATTCATGGCGGTTAGTGAGATGACATGTTGACAAATCCAAAATTGTGGTGCTACTTTATATTACAGCAGTGTTGTGAATATTACAATATTATTTTCACCTTTGTAAACTTTGAAAGAACACAATGAGATAATAGGTTTTGGTAAGTGGAATTTTAATCCTTATCTCAGAATAAGGATTTTTTTTTGCGTGTACTGTATCAGAATAGGAGATTTTTTTTACAATAGGAAAGCTTGCGCATAACAAAAGTGCAATTCTGGCAATAATAGGACTGGAGAAAGAGGGAACTTTAAGGACATGACTTTTGATAGCAGTGGCATGACTAGGGGTGGGAGGGTAATAGGGGCAACTGCCCCAAGCACTGACTTGGGAGGGGAGAAATGAAAAAAAAAAGTGACCTTTTTATGAATGCAGCAGTAACCAGAAGTCACCACTTCCTCTTTGCCTCAGATGCCCAAATGCATCTCTGAGCTGCTGTTTAGTAGACCCTGCTTTTCTGTATGTTTGTGAATATAAAATTGAAGATAGGTAACTAAGCCGAATAAGCAATTTAGGAGATCTTGAGGCTTATCAACACTTTGAAATACACTTCCAGCTCATACAAAGAAATGGATTGAATTGGATGATACCAATAATAAGGTAAGTTTTCATGTTTTGTCACCTCTTGTGTTGGATGCAGAGGGCTGCTTTTAAAGATGATTTTAGGAAAAGAATGTTATGAGTGCAAGATAAATGTCAAGAAAATCATGCATAATGCAGTAAGATTTGTATGGTGAGGCACACAGCAGCAGTACTGTCAATCTTCCATTTTCTCCTTGTATTTACTCAGTTGAGTACAACCTTGCTGTAAGTTTCGAGAAGCTTTTGCTGTGCAAATGGACCCCTACTTTAGCCTGCTTACATTAAGCTTAAAGGAATTTGGGGAAGAGAGTTACAGCAAACCTTGCTTTAATCCAATTTAAAAAAATCAAATGCCTGGAGCATTTTCAGATAAGTTCTCACTGGTTATTTCCTGCTTTGTAAATGGCTTGCATTCTCTCCATCAATTAAAACCTAATTCAATTATGAAGCAAAACAAAATGACTTTCTTGAAACTGTGTACTTCTGAATACAAGATACATCACAGCACTGTATTGTACTCTTTTCAGTTTGCAAAGAGTTTACAAGACATTCCCACCCTGACTAACCAATCAGGAAAATATCAGAGAGCACTGATTACAAACCTTTTTCCATGGATTTATTTTTGCTTCTGTGTATATTCTGGGCTCAGCACATATTTATTCAGTAAATAGATACAACTCCCTTTTGGGCAGATAAATAGCACTTAGGAATCTATTTTTAGCCAAATAAGTGACATTTTGATTAGGGGACTTTGCTAACAAGTGGAACAAATGCTGAGGAAGGACTAGGCCCTGGATCTGTCCTTATAGATTTCATAGACGTTAGGGCTGGAAGGGACCTTGGGAGATCATCGAGTCCAGCCCCCTGGAAAAAGGGCAGGAACTCAGCTGGGATCATAGGATCCCAGCAAGATAAGCATCCAAATTTTTCTTGAAGGCATTCAGTGTAGGTGCTTGAACAACCTCTGGTGGCAGGCTATTCTCGGGGGCTTGGACAGTAAAGAAATTCTTCCTTATTCTTCTGACTGAAACGGTCTTGCTGGAGTTTATAACCATTTGACCTTGTAATGCCTTGCGGCACTCTAGTGAACAATCATTCCCCAAGATCACGGTGAACACCCCTGATAAATTTATAGGTGGCCGTCAGATTGTCCCTGAGCCTACGGTTTTCCAGGCTAAAGAGTCCCATAGCTCTCAACCTGTCATCATAAGGTCTGTTTTCCTGATCTTTGATCATGCGCGTGGCTCTTGTCTGGAATCTCTCAAGCTTCTCCACATCCTTTTTGAATTGTGGAGCCTAAACCTGGACGCAGTACTCCAGCTGCGGCCTCACCAAGTCTGAGTACAAGGGGAGAATGACGTCTTGGGATTTGTTTGAGAAGCATCTATGGATGCAAGCCAGTGTTTTGCTTGCTTTACTGGCTGCAGTATCACATTGGAGGCTTATGTTCATTTTGTGATCAATCATGACCCCTAAGTCCCTTTCATCCATAGTGCTAACCAGCATAGCACTGCTGAGCCTATAAGGATGAATCAGGTTTTTCCTCCTAAGGAGGAGACCTTGCATTTTGTGGTGTTAAACACCATCAGGTTCTCATCCACCCATTTCCTGAGCCTGTCAAGGTCAGCCTGAATCATCTTCCTGTCTTCAGGTGTGGATGCTTTACCCCACAATTTGGTATCGTTGGTGAACTAGGCTGCATCTGACTCCAATGTCCATAACATTAATGAAGATGTTGAACAATATAGGTCCAAGGACAGAGCCTTAAGGGACCCAACTGGTCACAGGGCACCATGTTGATTGACTTCCATCAACCACCACTCTTTGGGTCTGACCACGGAGCCAATTCCTCAGTCAGCAGATCATGGTAGACCCGGGGCTGGAGTTAGCCAGTTTTGCCAAGAGGTAATCATAGGATACCAGACTAAAAGCTTTTTTGAAGTCAAGATATATGACTTCAATCTCCTCTCCCTTGTCTAGGTGATAGGTCACCTGGTCATAAAAGGAGTTAAGATTGGTCAAGCAAGACCTATTCTCAACAAACCTGTGCTGGCTATCCCTCAGGCTGTTGCCATCAGCCAGTCTGCTGAGAATGGCCTCTTTAATAATCTTTTCTATGACCTTCCCCAGGAAAGAGGGAAGGTCTGATGGGTCTGTAGTTTGCTGGATCCACTTTCCTCCCTTTCCTGAAGATAGGCATCACATTGGCTTTCTTCTCATCTTCAGGCACTTCACCAGAGTTCCAGGAGTTCTTGAAGATCTGTGCCAGAAGCTGGGCAATGATGCTAACCAGTTCCTTGAGTACCCTGGGTAGTAGATTGTCAGGGCCAGCTGACTTGAAGGTGTCCAGCCTCTCAAGGTGTTCCTTCATGAGGTCAGCATTGATGGAGGGCAGGGGATCTTCCTCAACCAGGCCTCCCTCTCCCAGGCTCCTCTGTCCCATAGTGGGCAGGGCATCCCATGGGACTGATGAAAGACTGACTCAAAGTACCCATTTAATAGGTTGGCTTTTTCCTAGGTGTTGTTTGTCAGTTGTACCATCTGGTTTAGCAGGGGTCCAATGTTGCCCTTGCTTTTTCTCTGGCTCCCCACATGTCTAAAAAAGGACTTATTGTCCCTGATACTTGTAGCCAGTTGGAGTTCCATCGCAGCCTTGTCTTTCCTGGTTCACTGCCTGCTGGACCGGACCAGCGTGGAATATTCCTCTTTGGTGGTGGATCCCATCCTCCATCCTTTGTAGGCCTTTCTTTTTACCCACAGGAGGTCCACTAGTTCCCTGGAGAGCCAAGGGGTCTATTGTGCCCTTTTACTGCCTTTCCTCTGAGATAGAATAGCATTAGATTATGTATAAAGGATTGATCCTCTGAGGAGCAACCACTCTTCCTGAGCTCCCCTCCCCGTGGGGTCATGGTCCCTTAGGGCCTCACTGACAAGCCTCCTGAGCTTGTCAAAGTCAGATTTTCTGAAGTCAAGGACTTCTGTATTGCTGACTGTCTTGTCAGCTTTACAGCAGATGGTGAATGTGATCAGCTTGCGGTCACTGTCATCCAGCTTCTCTTCAATCATTAGGTTGCTGATTAGGTTGTCCCTGGTTGCCAGTACCAGGTCAAGCAGTGCTTTATCTCTCATTGGCCTGTACACCTCTTGTGTCAGATAGAGGTCATCCATGCAGGAGAGGAAACTTTGTGACTGCTTGGATTTAGCTGAGAGCTCTTCCCATGAGATGTCTGGGTAGTTGAAGTCTCCCATGACAACCATGGACCTGGAGCGTGCAGCCTCGGCCAATTCCCTGGTGAACTCCTGGTCAAGTTCTTGACTTTGGGAGGTCTATAGTAGACTTCCACCATAGTGTCCCCTGTGCCATGTTCCCCATGGATTTTAACCCAGAGGGTCTCCAGCCATCCACCCTGGTTGCCAGTGTTGGCTTGCAGGGATGCATAGCTCTCCTTGACATAGAGAGCTACATCCCTGCCCCTCTTGTCTGCTCTCTTGTGTACAGGGTATATATAGCCATTTATAACTGTTGACCAGTCATGGGTGAAAACCCAACAGGTCTCCATTATCCCTATGACATCATAACATTTTACGCTAATCAGGAAGACAAGTTCCCCCTGTTTATTCCCCAAGCTCCTAGCATTTGTGTACGGGCATGCAAGTGTCCACTTGGGGGACCTTGCCTTGCCTACTGGTTGTTCCAGGGCTGGGGTATGAGTGGGTTCCTTTAAAGCCCTTGGCCTGCTGGCTTTGCAAGGTTTGCTCAGTGGGCCAGCAGTGGCAGTAGTCCCCTGTCCCATGGCGGGCTTAGTTTAAGACCCCCCCAGTGGAGCAGGTCAGCCAGTCTGGCTAAGAAGAGCCTCCTCCCCAGTGGAGAGAGTTGGACGCTGTCCCTTCCCAGCAGCTTGGTGCCTCTCTCACCAAAGAGATATCTGTGATCGTGGAAGCCAAAGCCTTCCCAATAACACCAGCACCACAGTCTTTGGTTCACTACCTGTATCCTCCTCTCCCTCCTCAGCCAGTGCCCCAAGACTGGGAGGATCGAAGAAAATGCCACCTGTACCCCCAGACCCTTTAGCCTTGCTCCCAAATCCCTATAGTGCCTCATGACCTGGCTGGGAGCGATCCGAGCTGTGTCATTGGCACCCACATGGATAAGGAGCATGGGATAGTCGTCAGTTGGCTGGAGGAGTTTAGGAATCTTCTCTGCAATGTCTCAGATGAGGGCTCTTGGGAAGCAGCAGACTTCCTGGACTAAGGGGTCAGAGAAGCAGATTGCCCCCTCAGTCCCCCTCCTTGAAAGAACAGAAAAGCTAAATATTTTCCTCAGTGGATTAGGATTGATGAAGCCTGCCCATAATTGGAATTGAAAGGAAATACATTTATGCAAATGGTTAGGATTATCCTCAGAGGGTACTGGGCTACCCACTAAAAAGACGGGAACTATGTATCTTCCTGGGTGGATTTGGATATTACTGTTGACTTTAGTGCATAATTTTAGGATTAAACGTACTTGAGGATTTGGTGTTGGTGTTCTTGCATCCTTTAACAAATTTAATACACTCCTCTCCTTGTAGGGTGAGGCACCAGAAAGAAAAGAAATACACTTAAAACAAAATCTCACTCCCAACTATTACTGTTTCACTGAATGATCTTGTTCTATAAAGCTCTAACAAGCTTAACAAGAAATAATGCAGTGCTTATTGTAATACCATTGAAGCACTGGACAACAGCAGTGTTCAGGATGTGCTTTTTCCTAGAATTTCATAGAAGTATGGCATTTCCAGGACATGAGATCTTGACAGCAGAGAACTGGGTACAACAGAAATCCCTTACCTAAGCCCCTGAAATTCAATTTTTTGGGTTGCCAAAGCAGCAACTGAACTTTAGTTAATCTGCCCAAGGTTTGAAATACTCAAAGCTGGCCTGGGTTTCTTTATACCTAGGTGTATACCCTTCTATGGACAAACCTTTTCTACCTGTGATTCATTCATCCAGATATTGATAACAGAATTTGGGAAGTGGAAGTCCGATAAATCATTGATACAATGTGTTAGTGAAAAGGGGACACCTAGCCTACCATTAAGAAGTAATCTAAGAGTATGGTATATTCTCAGAGTGCTATTCTTTTATTTCCTTTAATAATTCATTTACTTCTACTTGAACAACATACTAAATGAACTATTAACAGGAGGCTGAACAACAGGATAAAACTGCAGAAAAATCATCAAATGCATAAGGAAGCAAAAACAAAGTCTTGATAATAGTCTAAAGATATCTGTGCTTTGTGTGGTCGGCTGAAATAAAAGTATCCTATGTTCTTACAGAATGACAAGCAGAATTCAACATATTAATATTTCCGAGAAGATAGGAATTCTATATGTGATCAAGATCCTATCATGCAACTGAATTATCCAAACAGGGTCACAGTTTTTAAAAAAAGAGTCTATGGCCTATGTAAAACATGTGCTCAGGTACAATATGTACATCTTTTGAGTGAAATACTGAGATAACAAAAACGAACTTGATATTTATGTATGTATCTGTAGGCATTACACTGCATACATATTTTAGCTATGGATCTCAGATCTACTTGTTAAGAAAATATGATTTTTGAGAATAAATGCCAAACTATATTCATCAGTGTAATAGCCGTATGGTTGTATGTTTTGATCATTCTGGCAGCAAAAAGTAGCTTCCTTTTTCATTTTAGAATTGTTTTTAATTATATGATTGACTAATCACCCCGAAAATTAATGGCTTTGATTATTAAAGAAGTTACCAGCCGGGAGTCCTCATATCGGATGTTATAATAATTCAGCATAAATATAGATCCTGATTATCTAAATATGTCATGGTGCTAAACCCTGGCAAGGTAAACCCAGCTGGACTGAATAATGCACATTTTGGAAACAGCTGACAAATCAAAGGTTTAAGTTTGTGGCTTTGGCTGAAAAACATATAATAGCCATCCAGTAGGCTTTGTTCACTATAAAAGACCTTTAAAACCAATGTACTTCTGAGCTGATAGAGAAAATTTACATATAGCTACCTGGGACCCAAAAACACTTGCCAACATGTTTAAATAATAGCAGTATCACTGCACTGTGGATAAATATTTTCTTGAGCTAAATTCTGTCATATCTGCATGTTGACTAGGAAGAAAAAGTAATTACCTCTTCTTGGCCTCCAGTAACACAACTGAATAGCGTATTAGTGCCCAGATTCAATGTACCCTAACTGTGCTGCACTAAACTGGGAGTGAGTGAGCTGCGTTCGCTTCTTATTTCTATTGGTGTGTCCTCTTGAGCTAATCACTGTCATTCCCTTAGCTCTACTATGTAAAAGAGGAGTATTAATATTGACCTTTCTTGAAATTGATTGGTAAAATGCCTTGAGAACTAAAAGTAAAAAACCCATAATAAGGGTTCTTTTTTTTAGACTGAAAAGTAAGTCAAGGCCTAGCAAACATATTTGGCAGAACGCATGACCAGTCCCCTGCCTACCCTCAGAGTTTGGTACTTCCTGAAGTGAATACTGGTATCAGAAGTATTGCTATCAAAAGAACTGACTTCTACCACCATCTTTATTCAAGGTCTCTACAAAGGCAAAAGGGCTAATGGATTCTAGTCAGATGCTGCTGCTGTTCTTCATGCGACCTATTGGAAAAACAAGGAATTAGTCTGTTGGGGTACATATAACTGTAGTAAAAAACCCTTTTTTCCCAATCTGTGTCTCATTGGAACAGAAATGGGTCAGAGGCACAAAGTTCAGATCTAGATGCAGGGAATTGATTCAGAAATATCAAGGATTATTGGAGTCCATTTTCATAGCTAAACACCTATAGAAAATTGTCTAACAATATAAAGCTTTATACTTCCCGTGGATAAAATGCCAAAATGCACCTAGCAGAATCTTCTAAATGAGCAGGACTCCATATGGTGTGTGGTTTCTGGTATGTATTTACATTACATCCCTCTAAAGCAGGTTGTGCACCTCACAATACTTGATTCTGTATTTTTCCTGAAAAGATCTCTTCAATCTCTTCAAATGTTTCCTTTGAAAATAAATTTTCTCCGTGTCATTTAATATTTATGAATATGAAATAACTCAGCATTTATTCAGCAGACTGTAAACATCCAGTATGTAGACATCTTTATATTATATAGTGTATACAGCAGGTCCTGGTTTTATTATTGTGTTTGTAACAAATTCCACTAAAAAACTTACAGCTGAAGGCTACGGACAGACATTCAAAAAGCCTGAGCCTGAATTGATTCAATCTTTGCAGGTTAGTTTAACCTGAATAGGCTGAACTAATTTGAAACTGAAGAGACATTCTCTCTGGACTGAGGAAATTCAGGCATATGCCTACAGTGGCTCAGGCTAGAGGCCAGGGGTTGTTGCAGGGAGCTAAGCTGAGACGGGGGCATGGGCAGGCCCAAGCAGGACACTTTCATTAGGCAGGTCTGCCTGCAGGGTCCCAGGTTTTTCCCCACTGGCTTCTCAAGAGGTAGGAATATTTCATAGATTTCATAGACGTTAGGGGTGGAAGGGACCTGGGAAGATCATTGAGTCCTGCCCCCTGCCCCAGGGCAGGAAGTCAGCAGCGGTCACAGGATCCCAGCATGATAAACATCCACATTTCTCTTGAAGGTGTTCAAAGTAGGTACTTGAACCACCTCCACTGACAGGCTATTCCAGACCTTGGCAGCTCAGACAGTAAAGAAGTTCTTCCTTATGTCCAGCCTGAAACAGTCTTGGAGGAGTTTCTGACAGTTCAACATTGTCATCCCTTGGGGAGCTCTGGTGAACAAAAGTGCCTCCAGATCCTGGTGAACACCCCTGATAAACTTATAGGCAGCCCTCAGATCTCCCCTGATCCTGTCATTTTCCTGCCTGAAGAGACCCATAGCTCTCAGCCTGTCATCATAAGGTCTGTTTTCCTGACCTCTGATAATGCATGTGGCTCTCCTCTGGATGCTCTCAAGCTTCTCCACATCCTTTTTGAACTGTGGAACCCAAAACTGGATGCAGTACTCCAGCTGTGGCCTCACCAAGGCTGAGTACAAGGGGAAAATGACATCTGGGATTTGTTTGAGAAGCATCTATGGATGCAAGCCAGTGTTTTTCTCGCTTTACTATCAGCAGCATCACATTGAAGGCTCATGTTCATCTTGTGATCAATCATGATCCCCAAGTTCCATTCATGCATAGTGCTAGCCAGCATAGCACTGCCCAGCCTATAAGGATGCTTCAGGTTTTTCCTCCCAAGGTGGAGAGTGTTAAACAACATCAGGTTCTCATCCACCCATTTCCTGAGCCTGTCAAGGTCAGCCTGAATTGCCCTCCTGTCCTCAGATGTGGATGCTTTTCCACAGAGTTTGGTGTCATCGACAAACTTGACCAGTCCTCTTCTGATTCCAATGTCCACGTCATTAATGAAGATGTTGAATATTATAGGTCCAAGGACAGAGCCTTGAGGGATCCCACTGATCACAGATCGCCATGATGATTGTCTTCTATCAACCACCACCCTCTGTGTCTGACCATGGAACCAATTCCCCAGCCAGCAGATCAGGGTGGACCCGAGGCCACAGTTGGCCAGTTTTGCCAAGAAGTGATCATGCAATACCAGACTGAAGGCTTTTATGAAGTCAAGATATATGACGTCAGTCTCTTCTCCGTTGTCCTGGTGATAGGTCATCTGGTCGTAAAGGAGATAAGATTGGTCAAGCAAGACCTACCCACAACAAACCCATGCTGGTTATCCCTCCAAATGTTGCCATCAGCCAGTCCATTAAGAATGTCCACTTTGATAATGTTTTTTTTAAGACCTTCCCCGAGATAGAGGTCAGGCTGATGGGCCTGTAGTTTGCTAGATACACTTTCCTCCCTTTCTTGAAGTTAGGTACCACTTTAGACTTTTTCCAGTCTTTGGGCACTTTACCAGAGCACCAGGAGTTCTTGAAGATCTGTGCTAGGGACTGAGCTATGATGCTAGCCAGCTCCTTGAGTACCCTGGGATGTAGATTCTCAGGGCCAGCTGACTTGAAGGTGTCCAGCCTCTCAACCTCTCTTCATGTGGTCAGCACTGATGGAGGGTAAGGAATCTCCCAGGCCTCCCTGTACCGTAATGGGCAGGGGCATCCCATGGGACTGGTGAAAGACCAACACAAAGTACCCATTTAGCAAGTTGGCTTTTTCCTGGGCATTAGTTGTCAGATGTCCCATCTGGTTTAGCAGGTGTCCTATGTTGCCCTTGCTTTTCCTCCAGCTCCCCCCATATCTAAAAAAGGACCTTTTATTGTCTTTGATACTTGTAGCCAGTTGGAGTTCCATTGCGGCCTCGGCTTTCCTGGTTCGCTCCCTGCAGGACTGGACCAGTGCGGAATATTCCTCCTTGGAGGTGGATCCTGTCCTCCATCCTTTGTAGGCCTTTCTTTTTAGCCACAGGAGGGCCGCTAGTTCCCTGGAGACCCAAGGGGGCTGATGTGCCCTTTTGCTGCCTTTCCTCCAAGATGGAATAGCATTAACTTGTGTATCAAGGATTGTTCCCATGAGGAGCAACCACTCTTCCTGAGCTCCCCTCCCCTTGGGGTCAAGGTCCCTTAGGGCCTTATCAGCAAGCCTTCTGAGTTGTCAAAGTCAGCTTTCTTGAAGTCAGGGACTTCTGTATTGCTGATTGACTTGCCAGCTTTACAGCAGATGGTGAACATGATCAGTTTGTGGTTGCTGTCATCTAGCTTCCCTTCGATTGTTAGGTCACTGATTAGATTGCCCCCCATTGCCAGTACCAGGTTTAGCAGTGCTTTACCTCTTGTTGTCCATAGACTTCTTCTGTCACATACAGTTCATCCACGCATGTGAGGAAGCTTTGTGACCATTCGGATTTGACCAAGCACTCTTTCCATGAGATGTCTGGGTAGTTGAAGTCTCCCATGACAACGATGCACCAGGAGTGTGTGGCCTCAGCCAATTCCCTGGCGAACTCCTGGTCAAGCTCTTGATTCTGGGTGGGAGGTCTGTAGTTGACTCCCACCATAGTGTCCCCTGTGCCATGTTCCCCGTGGATTTTAACCCAGAGAATCTCCAGTTGTCCACCCTTGGCATCAATGTCAGCTTGCAAGGACGTGTAGCCCTCCTTGACATAGAGAGATACACCCGTGCCCCTTTTATCCACTCAATCTCTCATGTACAGGGTATAGCTATCTATACCCATTGTCCAGTCATGGGACCCCATTTTCCCTATGACACTGTAATTATTTGTGTTAAGCAGGAGGACAAGTTCCTCCTGTTTATTCCCCAAGCTCCTGGCATTTGTGTACAGTCTTGCATGTGCCCCCTTTGGGGGCCCTTGCCTTGACTACAGATTGTTTCAGGGCTAGGGAAGGGGTGTGCTCCCTTAAGTGCCTTGGCCTTCTGGCTTTGCAAGGCTTGCTCAGTGGGCCAGCAGTGGCGGTAGTCCCCGCATTCCCTGGCGTGCTTAGTTTCAAGCCTGGTGGAGTAGGTCAGGCAGTCTGGCTGAGAAGAGCCTCCTCCCCAGCAGAGAGAGTTGGAGGCCATCCCTTCCCAGCAGCTCGGTGCCTCTCTCACCAAAGAATGGTCATGGAAACCGAAGCCTTCCTGATGACACCAGTGCCACAGTGCCCTTCTATGACCAGGTTATAAAATCCTTAGACTCAGGGGTAGCAGTGGACATAGTCTTTCTGGACTTCAGGAAGGCCTTGGACACCATCTCTCACCCTATTCTCATTAAAAAACTAGGGGACTGTGGCATTGACACCTACACAGTCAAATGGGTCCCTAACTGGCTGGGGAGCTGCACCCAAAGAATGGTGGTAGAAGGGTCATTTTTGACCTGGAGGGATGTGGGCAGTAGGATCCCCCAGGGCTCGGTTCTTGGACCCGTGCTGTTCAACATCTTCATCGGTGACTTGGACAAGGGGGTAAAAAGCACCCTATTCAAATTTGCTGATGACACTATGATATGGGGGGATGTGGGCACACTAGGAGGAATGAATAGGCTGCAGTTGGACCTAGACAAGTTACAGGGGTGGGCAAATGAGAACAGGATGGGTTTCAACACTGACAAGTACAAGGTACTGCACCTGAGGAGGAAGAATCAGCAGCATATCTACAGGCTGGGGATCTCCCTTTTTGTCAGTGTAGAGGCAAAAAAGGATCTTGGAATCATTATTGATGCCAAAATGAACATGGGCTGACAGTGTGGGGACATGGTCAGGAAGGCTATCCACACCTTGTCATGCATTCACAGATGCATCTCAAGAAGGTCCAAGGAGGTGCTCCTCCCCCTCTATGCAGCAATGGTCAAGCCACAGTTGCAGTACTGCTTCCAGTTCTGGGCACTGCATCCCACTTCAGGAGGGATGTGGACAGCATTGAGAGGGTCCAGAGGAGGGCCACCCGCATGATCAGGGGGCAGCAGGGCAGGCCCTACGAGGAGAGACTAAGGGACCTGAACCTGTTCAGCCTCCATGAGAGAAGGCTGAGGGGGGATCTAGTGGCCTATTACAAACTAGTCAGAGGGGACTAGCGGGCACTGGGGGAGTCCCCGTTCCCCCGAGCATTACAAAGAGTGACAAGAAATAAGGGTAACAAGCTGGCAGAGTGTAGATTTAGACTAGACATCAGGAGGCACTACTTCACAGTCAGGGCAGCTACGATCTAGAACCAAATTCCAAGAGAAGTGGTGCTGGCTCCTACCCTGGGGGTCTTTAAGAGGAGGCTAGATGAACACATTGCCAAGGTCATTTGACCCCAGTGCTCTTTCCTGCCATGGCATGAGTTTGGACTTGATGATCTGTCAAGGTCCCTTCTGACCCTACAAACTATGAAACTATGAAACAGTCTTTGGTTCACTACCTAGATCCTCCTCTCCCTCCTCAGCACATTGCCCAAAACCAGGGGAATCGAGAAAAACACCCCAACCTCTTAACTCCCAACCCCTTAACCCACACTCCCAAATTCCTGTAGTGCTTCATGACTTTGCTGGGAGGTCTCTGAGCCATGTCATTTGTGTCCACATGGGTAAGGAGCATAGGATAATGGTGAGTGGGCCAGAGGAGCTCAAGGGTCCTCTCTGTGATGTCTTGGATATGGACTCCTGGGAAGCAGCAGACTTTCTGGGCTAAGGGGGCAGGCCGGCATATTGCCCCCTCGGTCCCCTTCAGGATGGAGGAGGAGTCTACCACAAGAAACACTTTGTGTTTTGTCTTAGGGAGAGTGGGGGTGATAGCTACAGTTGAGCCTGTGCTGCCTGCAGGAGCTGGCAGCTTGGCAGGCTCTGCTGGGGCTGCAAGAGGTTCATACCTGTTGCAAAGCTCCAACAGTGTATGGACCTTGGTGTGGTGAGCTTTGGGGCCCTTGACCACCTTGTTCCATCCCCTTGGTTGGACACAATGGGAGGTCCTGGAGTCCTCCCTTGTCCTGGAAAGAGACCTTGGTCTACCCTCCTCCTCCAGGGGGAGAAGGGCCTGAGAGCAGAAGTCTATCTCCTGCTCACCATCCCTGATGTCACACAGTCTCTGGAACTACACTGCTCCCAGGCTAGGGGGGGACCCTACCCGGGATTTAGAGGAACCTGCCCACCAGAGAGTGACCAGTAGGTACCTTCTCCCCTTCACCCACTCTCTCCCTGGGGGGCTGGGCCAAATAGGAGCCAGGGTGGGGTGAGACCCTCCTTGGCCCCACTCAGTCACCTCCTTTCCACTGCCTGGAGAAGCAGCTGAGTGGGGCCAAAGAGTGTCTTGCCAGACTCCAGCCTTGGTCTAGCATACTGAGGCAAGAGGTGGGGGAGGTGTGCAGTGCATGCATGTGTTGGTAATATGGAGTTTTTCAATCTCCCTCTGTGCTTTGACAGGCAAGTAAGCCAGCTGAGGGATGATAGTGATAACAGTCTTTATTACCCAATTAGCAAAACAATGGCCTATCTCCATTACTTCAAACTTCTTAAACAGCTTACCAGATGACCTGTTGATTAGCTCCAAACAGCCCTAAGCAGTCACTGTTCTGTCCACTTGCCCCAGTGAAACTGGAGAGAGCAACACACAGAGACACCTCTTGTCATTAGCTAGCATACCACATTTCTAGGGTCTGTCGGGCTGGGGTCCCTGCCATAGGACATTCGAGGAAGAGAGGGGGGAATTTCCTGCTTGAGCAGCAAGGGGGTTTGGGGCAGGGGGAAACTAGGCAGACCCTGCTGTTTCTGCAGTCTTACACAGCATTAGCTAGCATACCACATGCTGGCTATGGTCCCTGCTGTGCCAGAGAGGAGGAAGGGGTCCCTGCTTAAGCAGTGAGTGGTGAGGGGGTGGGAGGAGGGAAGCACAGGGAAGTCAGCAGACCCTGCTGTGCCTGCAAGTCTGTGTTGAGCTCCAGCCAGGGAACAGAGGGGAGGGGCCAGCCCTGTTGTGGAGCAGAGAGCCCCACCCAGCCCAGAGAGCATGCCAGGATGCTGGCAGACTTTGATTTAACTTAAACTAGCAAGGGGTTTAAGTTGCAGACAGTCATCGCACAAGCCAGTTTGACCCAAATCAGTTACATCTGATACTACATTCAACCAGGTTTATCTCAAACCAGTTTCAGCCATTTTCAAACTGGTTTACGTGTACTGAACGTCTGTGTGTTACAGATTTAAGCCAGTTTCTGATCATTTAAACCAGTTTATATGTAATGTCAGTCCCTAGCCTAAAAGTATGTCAGATATAAAAAATCTGATACATAATTACAGCGAAAGCTGTGTTATCTGGCACAGATATATCAGTCAGAAAGCTCCACTAATTGGCATCTGTCATTTTGCCAAGGGACACAGCAAAAGCGAACCGGAAGGCCCACTTCCGGTTTCACCGCCATGAGCAGAGTTGCTCTTCTTCTTCACTTCTTCCTTGTGGACCACAGCCCAGGACAAAGCAGTCAGCACGGGGCCCCCCTCCCTGTCCCCTGGCACACTGATGCCAGGGAGTGCACTGGACACTACATATTTGATTAACTGGCATATTTGATTACCCGGCATTCCCGATTCTCTGGGGATGCCAGATAACAGAGGTTTTACTGTAATTTTATGATTTTCTGTTACAAGAAACTCCTGTAAGAGCAAACAATTTTTTTTCTTTTCAGCCTCATTTTTTTTCAAGCTGCATTTAATATACCCAGACATTATCCATTAAGCACAGAGAAGCTTAGGCTAATGAAAGTAACACATGCTCACTATAAACCCTGATGTAAACCTACACTGCCACATGTGATTGTAATATGCTACTTAACACCCTCATTGGGGACACTCCAGCCATGGCCCTCATAGTGATGTTAGGAGAATGCCAGACAATGATTTGGCAAACAATTCAGACATGCACTTAGAAAACATGACAGATGATGGTGTGGCCTGCTTGGCTGGATAATAATAATAGCCTTCTATGAAGGCTCTCAAGGGGCAGACAGCATACAGGAGAGGTATCATGTTTTATGAGCTATCAATATCATATTATCCTCTAACCTCAGATCTCTGAAACATATAGTCACACTTATTATTTTTATTGGGACCTTATTGCTTGCAGCAACATATAAAATTATGCACGTTCATGCGGTGTTTATGCTTATTTGTATAGCTTTAAGATATCAATGCTATTTAAATGTAAACAAAACAAAAACAATGTATTAGTCTTTACCAGAACAAGATGTCTACCTCTTTCTAGGATTGCAAAGGAAAACCTGAAAGCATTTATTATTTGTACTAGAAAATAAATTGTGGTCCCAGCAAAAACAGCAAATATGGAATTTCATCCAACTATGTTCATCCAGTTGAACATAGTTCAAGTCCTCCCCACTTCAAATCGAGCTGCCCTGTCCTTACTTACTATATCCAGGAACTGATGTAATCATTGTGCAATCAGTGGGGTTTCCCTAGCAAATTGTCAAGCCCCCTAGAGCACTTCGTAATGCTGTGCTCTGAAGTGCTCTTTAACATTTTGTGCTTGCAAGTGATGTTTGAAGTCTTTATTTGTATTTATAAGAACTGACAATGCATATTTCCATGGTTAGAGTCTCCTAATCTGTAACAAGTCCTGTTACATTGGGTACAGTAAAACATCACCACTTAAATCTACTTTCACTTGACTCTGATAAGATCCAGGGCATTCTTGATCCTCAGTGTGTACAGTTTGGGAGACCTCTTATAAGCTTTGTTTCAAGGAAACCTTAATTTACATTGTGAGCTCTTTGCAACAGTTTTCAGTGCCACATGCATTGGTAGCAGTAGACAAATATTGCTATTGTAGCCCATATTTTTTAAATTAAGAAGATGAGCTATTTTATACTGCTGTCCTTTGTTACTTGGATTCACAATGCACATGTATAAGGAAAATAATGTAACTACTTATTTATTGTTATTTCATGGTAACAAGCTCATACCTTTAAAGGTTTTTTTAACTGGAAGAAAAATCGCCTTACACTTGTTTCCCCCTAATCCTGGGTTTGCCCTATAGCTGATCAGATTTCAAGCAACTAGGTACCTAACCGATGCAATCCAGACCAGAACTGGGCCACTGTATAATGTATGCATAAGTCACCAGTCAGTTACATGTCCTTGGAGTACAATTATGGCCAGTTTAACTTAAGAAAATAGCTGCCAATTAGAGAGTTTCTTAGACCAACTCTCAAGGAAATAGTGGTGAGGGGGGAGACTTTCAGCCAGTGGAAATTCAAACCCACATGTCCCACATCTTTGGGAAACGCTGTAACCCTAGGTTATAGAATAGGTTGCTGGGCTGAAGGGGAAATCCTTCAATCCATTCGTTGAATCTGGGCCACTAGACAGCCAGTTGTGCAAAACTTATTGAGCTCAGAGGAGAGCAAGTAAGGAGGAACCATTGAGGAGGCACTGCCCTGCTTTTGAGGTATCCTAGATACCAGCCCCCATCGCCATGATTACTTCTGGTTTTTAAGCAATGATTGCTAATGTACTAAGTGCAAACAGTCCTGGCAGGGGAACTAGAACCTAGGACTGCAGCCTTACTGGGTAATTCCCTAACTACTGGGCTACAATGTTTGTTTGGATGGCTCCAGGATTCATGCATTCCTTTCTACATGGTTGTCCAATTTCAACAAAAAGTGAAGAGTAACCCACACCCCCATTCTATAGTCTTACAGTTAATAAACCCTCCTGCAAAGTGAAAATGTTGGGAGGGGGGAGGTTGAACCTCTCAAGCCAAAGGAGGACAAAAATCCTGCTCACACTATTTAGGCAAATGTTCTAATCTTGAGTCTATTATGCAAAAAGAAGACATCACTTTCCATACTGGACTGGAGTTTAAGATTTTTATCTGTTAATATCATGGATGATAAATAGATCTGAGAGATCTGATTACTTGGAGAGAGAAATACAAGCTCATTTCAGCTCAAGGGGATTCATTGAGCAATATTAAATTAGTAATAAGGGGGAGAGAGATTTATCATGCTGCTATCGCATTCACTGTATCACTGTAATACTGTAAGTGAGATGATGCATTGTGTCTTTCCATAGTAATTCATGTCAGCAAAAACCAAAACTCAAATATCATCGCGTTGATTTCATTCTCTCTAGTATCACTATTTCTTTGAAAATCCATCATCTTATCCATAGCAAATTATATTAAGCCCAGATCCATGAAAGAGAGACCTCTACTGCATGCCTTTAGCTGGACATGCACATAAGGGGCTGGACTCCACATGCACATAAGGGACTGTCAACACATGCAACATTGCAGTATAATGATCCTGCCCTGAATTAGCATGTTGAAGGAAGAAAAAGGGTGAGTGAGTAACAAAGAAATCTGCAGCAGCACTACTCTGAATCACAAGTACCTCCATATATAATAGAACTTTCATTCATTTTGACTGTTTTCATCTTGGTAATAAGGTTTTCACTCTTCTTATTACTGATTCACCATTGCATTTAAATTAATGCTGGTGGTGTAATTACACATTTAAGTTTCTATTTCAGTAGGTTAATTGAGTTTATTAATTTCCATTATAACATCATCTTTTCTTTCCTATACTTTTAAATTGCTACCAACAAATCTTGGTTAGAAAGACTTGCAGAGACAGGCAGAACACCAAGAACCAGATCCAGCAAAGGAGTTAGCTGTCATTTACCCTTCTAAGTCCAAAAATGTCATCCTAAAACTCCCTTCTCAGATACCAGGAAGCCCTTCTCATGCCTAAATTCCATAGGCATCTTGCCTTTTTATTGTAAAGTTGTGCCACCACACATGACCAGAATTGCCCCAGTCTTGCCAGAACTAGACAGCTTAGCTAGTTCATGCCTTAGCCCAAATGGGATCCTCTACCTAAGTCTTCTAAAGGGCTTAACCTAGTAGTCCTCAGAGCATATATAACATAGACCAGAAGGATTGGGATCCTTATGAAATGGACTTCAGGATGCCATTTTCCTTTAAATGTGGCTGAAAGAAGTGGTAAGTGGTGGTGGATCCCTATTTTACGTAGCATATAGCTAGGAATTGGGAGATTCTTCTTTGCATAATTCAAACTATGATCTCTCTCCTCCCAAGAGAGTGCTCTAGTCATTAGGCTGTAAATTACTTTGGGGGTGGCACTTCCAACCTCTCCTTTTTGAAGTTGTCTCACAATGCAACAACATCAACAACAAATTCAAGATTTTCTGGGACAGAGAGTGAAAACTAGTAGAGTATGATTCTGTGACCCAGTGGTTAGAGCATTCCACTAGGAATCAGAAGACCTAGGCTCTGGTTCCTGTCACCAGGACCATTTTTTATTTCATATCCCATGAAACCATCATGGGATAACATGGAGAAACAGACCTGGGAGCAGACAGAAAACCTAGGCCTTCTGCTTTGCAGGGAAATACTCTAATCGCTATGCCAGAGTCCAAGTCCCCTTTGTGCTTTCTGTTTCTGGCCCAGTAAATCCTGATATACTTTCTATACTAGAGGCCTATGATCAACAGGAATTTAACCTAAGTTTCCCAGTTCCTGACTACCACTTCCTCTAACCACTAGGATATCATAATAAAAAAGGAAGAGGCCCTGCTACATCCTCTTTTATCAGTTTTTTTTAAAGAAATTTCAGCCCTGAAAGCAATGGCATAAATTCATGCCTACAGGAGATGCTTCTAGATTGTGGCTCATGATTGGAGTAAGGTATCTCTCTACAGCCCTCAGAAAGGTTCAGAACTTTAAACTTTGCTTCAGAACTTTAAACTCATCTCGCTATTCAGTATTTCCTATTGGGTAATCTAGGCAGCTCCCAACTCAGTATGTGCCGGATGTAGATTTTGTTCTGAGATATGTAACCCTTTCACAGCACTGCATAAACAGCCCATGTTCCTGACAGGATTTTTGAATTCGAGTTTAGAAAAAAATCACCTAAAAGGTAGGCACTGAGGCCAAGTAAGGAAATTATACTTACTGCGTAGTAGGCACACAGAAAGTGCTCTACACCTGTTACCAAGCAGACAGTCAGGGCTTGTAGAGCTCTGTAAAAATGATGGATCCTGCTCTAAGATAATCCTGGATTGATATGGTATTAGACTTCAGAGCTGTAGGTTAGAACACAGTAACAAATGTCTGTCCCACATCCCTTCCCAACTCACAGTAAGGTGCATTCTGCTTGCATCCAATGGAGCATTGTGTCTCCCCACTCACTCCACTCTCATGCAGGGTGGCACTCTATACTTGACCCCAGGCTGTCACTGACAAGGGTCTACAAAGCCCCTGTTTTCAACCACCCCCTCCTTGTTCCCTCTGCCCCCTTGGTTTCCCTCCACCCCCACGCTGGGGATCACTAGTGTAGGATGGGAAGGGGACCAGGCTGCCTGAGACCCAATGCCAGAACCAGCATTTACTCATCTCACCTTCCGGAGCCAACTCACTAGGCCGAACCAGTGGTAGTCACTGGCATAAGCTCAGGGCTCCAAAGAGAATGGGGGTGAGGAGGGCATCCCATCAACACATAGGGCCAGGCTACTGTGGGCCCAGCCCCCTGGGCTCTGGTCTAAGTTTCAGAATGGGCAACATTCCAATTTTTCTTTATTATGCACCCAAAAAGGTCTGGCAGCTAGAGCATTTAATTAAACTGAAGAGTGGCGGTTTTCATGTGGCATTTCCCTGCAACCCAAGATTTTGTGTTTAAATTGAGCCCCCTGTCCCATGGCTTCCCAACCCCATCTTCCCATCAACAACATGACTACCCAGTGCTGTAGGCAAGGTCTTTCCCCACTCTCTCAATGTTAACTGAGTAGAAAGTCCCAAGTTCTGGACTGGGCAATGTTGCACAGTTTTATTTTATTAGACACACTAACAGTTTGGTAGCTTCAACATTTAATCAAAATGAGGCACATCTCTTCCTCATGCTGTATTCCCCCAGGCCACAGTGTATTCCCCCGAGGGGTGAGCTTGGGCAGGGAGAGGGGAAGGGGCAGTGGTTCCCAAGCAGCCTGGGTTGTGGGCCACAGTGCCTGTGACACAGGGCCAGAAGAGCCTATGGCAGGAGTCCCATGGCCTGGTGTCAGAGCATGGGCACTCAAAGCCCTTGGGCCCTACTTAAAGGAAGATCTCCTGGTCCAAGCAGGTGAAGAGGTAGTCAGCCAGGTCTTTGCAGATGTGGACAGCCTGTCACTGTGCAGAGCCAGGGCCATACACATTGGTGAGAGGCTGTCCCACTCCCCATGCCTGTGCTATGTGTGCTTGTGATGCCAGACCCAGTTCTTAGTTGAAGTGCACCTTCTGGTGACCCATCTGCTGCCCATATGACCACATGAGTCAAGGCAGGACGGGGTAGGCTAGGCCCCCAGTGAAGATTAGGGAGATGATTACATCACTGACGATGAAACCAGTATGACATGCCCACTCTCCATCACCACAGGGAACAGGGAATTGCACAAGAGTTAGGCTTTGTCCTCATTGGCCACATGAAAGGTGATAGCCCAGTCATGCCCCAGATGCCTGTGTTCTTTGTGTGCATGTCTGCCTGTGTCTGTGTGCCCAGGCTGCTTGAGTTCTGTGTGTGTGCGCACAGGGAGGTATCCAGGTGTGTGGCCATGATGTCCCCACCAGCCAGTCAGGGGCAGCTCAGCCATTTAGCTCCACACAGGAGTTTTCAGCAGTCTAGGAAGCCTGTGGGTCACATTGGGAGGGTTGTGACAGCCCCGTCTACCTGCTGCACTCGGGCCATGCAGGCCATCTCTGAGTCCCCCCTCCCATCCACTCCGAGGGCTAATGCGTGCTCTGCTTCCTCTTGACCCAACCATGGGTGCTTAGAGTAAAGCTCAAAAGTTAGAGTGCTTCCATGGCAGGCTTCATGAATGTCTGTACTTAGTCTGAAATGCCTATATCATCCCAGCATTTACTGTTAAATGATTAATCACTCTCTTAAAAAGTGAACCTATGTCTCGTCTTAACTTATTAGCTCCAGTTTCCAGATATTACAGCATGTTATGTCTCTGCTATGTAGCTCAAAGGCAGTGCAAGTAATACGCTTGCAAAGGTGCTCTAATCATAAACTTCAGAGTAAAGTGATATTCTTCCAGAGGCATTTACAATTCTGACTTATGTGCTCTTTAGAAGAGATGGACTAAAAAAAATGCTGGCAAATAGTGAGACATGACTGGTGGGAACTACATGAATTGTTAACACTATTCTCATTAATATATGAGAGAGGTTTATGTATTTGAATATGGGAAGCTGATTAACTCCAGTTACCTAACTTTATCCAGGAGGTTCTGAGTATGAAGAATCATGTTTTCATCTCTTAGAAGCACCAACTCTAGACGAATCCAGGATTATCATTACCATGTCAACCAATCTGTTTCATCCTTTGTTATGGGTATCATTCCCCAAGGAATTGCCTTTGAGAGTGTGGAACATGCAGAAACAAAGACATCTTACACAGCAGTGAGAACCAGTTAAAAAGCACAATAGATGATAAAAGACTGAAGCTATGGAATCAATAGGCCCCTAATTATTGCAGATCATAATCACTTAAAAACACTCAGCGTAGCTTGTACCCTGCACCATTACATACAAATGTAACTAGTCTTAAAAGAAAAACTATTTTAAAATACTGGTAGGCTCCATCAATATTATCTAGTTTTTGACATGGAAAGCCTGGGTTATAGTTTGATATCTGGAAAACTGAAATAGGGTCTAAGTGTTCATTATCTATATCTCTCTATTTTTCCACATGCTTGTTATACTCTGAGGATCAAAGTACTATGGGTCAGATTTTGACAATCCTTGTGCAAGTGTGTATAGGAAGGAAAGAAATGCTAAAAGGTTTCTTTCACCTTTTGGACTATTTATATAAGAACCTCTCATAACTGGGGAAATGCAGAGTTTGCCCATTTGTACCCTCTAAAGACAGCAGAGTTAAAGGTGCAGTGCCTAGGGAGTGGGCTGTCTATAGAGTACAGACCAATAGATTCCCTGAAGACCAGGATGTTCAGATAAGAATTTTGTCCTCATGACCAAGGTTAATTCTAAAGTTAATTCTTTGGACTAGTCTTTCTGTGAAAACTTAACCTTGCTTAGAAACATTTGCACATAGAAATGGAAACCAGGCATTAAGGTACAAGAAGAATTATAGTCATTCAGTACTAGTTCTCCTGGCACGGATGGCACAGCAATGTCTGGCTGAGAATAATGTTAATAAGACTAAGGGATGACAAACCTGAATGGTTAGCTTCAGAAACTAGCAATGTTCTCTTAGGCTTCAGGTAATGACACTATTGGGGGATGTTGCCCCTTTTAGCTTATCAGTTTGTTGAGCTGAAAGACCTTAGCTCCCCTATGTCTTATGGATTGTCTGTAAATTAGCCTCTTGCTGGAATTAAAACAAAAGCAGCATTCTTAACAAATGTCTGTGGAAGATCTCCAGGACCCTTTCCCCTGCATATGAATATGAGGATGGTAGTACATATCTTCACAACTGGAGATCTCAGTAGGAGTTTCTTTCTTTCTTTTTTCATACTCTTAGGATTTCTTTTAAAATATCTATTAGCCTCTTTTAATAAGCAAGAGGTGGGGCTGGCTGCTAATTTACTAGACCAACAGATCCTAAGGGGCTCCTAACATTTTTGCAATTGCATGTGTTTTAGAGTAAGCCAAGGAGGATTGGAAACTAGGGAGAGACCTTGGCAGGTTTTGTACATTTTTGTGTTTCATCATGTCTATTTCTGTCTTTATACCACTTACGATACCAAACATTTATGGGCCTTGAGAGTAATTACAATAGGAACTGTTCAACATTGTGCCTTGCCACACTGTAAATGTTTGTACTTAATTGTATTTTTTGTATAGTAGGTAACAACAAAGATTGTTTTCCCCCCTTTGTGTTTAGCTATCCAATTTGACACATTTTTTGAGTTTCTTGTTTAACTAAGCTGGCCCTTGTCTATGATCTGTAGGGTGTATTGGATGATGAACATTTTCAAATTACATGGTTTGCAGTTTCTAGTTCCACTGAATTTAGAACTGCTTTCAGACTCAGTGAACTGCATTTGATAAGGCTGTATTCAGTCCAGAACCTTTCTTTAGGTACATAATTGAAACTGTTCTACCAAATCTGTTTCATTTAGACTGACTACAGTCACATCATTCTGTCAGTGACTCAAAAATACCTGATCCTGCCATCAGCATTTAGTAGTGGTGTTATAATGCCATTTAATCTTTTTTTTTCCTAAAATGCTGGCATGTATGAATTTCATAATGATACCCATGTACACATTCAAGCAGAAGTAGATACTTCAGTGTGTGTAATCTCATGGAGTTGTAGTTATAAATTCAGAGACACAGATGTCACATTAAGGGTTAGTCCAGACTATCCAGTGCCATTTAGAAACAACAGGTGTCTGGTAAAGCACTCAGTGGAGTATTCCATCTGTTTCACCATCCAGAGCTCATATAGTGTAGGGTTCTCCCATATAAGCAGTGATATTATAAAACCCCAATGATTTTTAAAAGCTGCCTAAGCACATATTGTGATAAAAGAGTTCTACGAGAATATATTTTTGCTTGCATGGTCTCAATGTGATTTATTTATTCTTTCCTTCAGTCACTTAATAATAATGCTTCTAGCTTCAGTGTTTATCACTAGGCTGTATAACAGACATTGTGGCCTGTTGTAATTTCCAGTCCTTTTCTAGCAACAACTGTTGGCTAAAAAAATATAGTAGGTATTCAGTATATTCTTTGGGAATTAATAAAAAAGGACTTAGAGGGTGTTTTTTTCCAGTTTATTTTTTCAGATCTCCTTACCAAAGTGTACATGAAGAAAAGTGGATTATGAAATTACAGGCAGACAAAGTAAATGAGTGAAGGATAGATAGAGCACTATCTTTAGATTATAGCCATTAGAAATGTTATAGAAGAACAAGCAGCAATCTTCCTAGATGAAAATGTGAGTCCTGGAAGTCTAATTTTGCCTTCTATATTAAGAACAGTAATGCTACTTTTATTCAATTTTAAAAATATCAAGTTCATTATTCATAAGTGTGTTTAAACAGTTTGGATGATGCTACGTGCTGCTTGAAGGGCCAAGGAAATAAGAATTGTTCATGCAAAGCCATACGTTTTGTGCTCTTCCATGCTGTCATAACTGCTGAAGGATTCATTTTTAATTCAAGGACATTTGACTTAAGTTGGATTTCCTAAATGATTTAGAGACACAACATTGATGAATCTTCAGTACAATTGCTGCTCTAATGTCACTTATATTACATCTACATCATGTCCCAGATACTGTATGTGGCACTCACTGTCAAGAATGCTCCAGCCATGGTGGTGAAGCTGTAGCAGGGCACCCCTCAAAAGAATACTAGAGACAGAATCTCAGGAATGGCTGCAAGGGGTATCCATATTTCCAGGTTGTCACATATAGGTGGGAGTGGATGAATGGAGTATGTTTAAGACCAGGCACCTCTGGCAGTGCTGGGGCATGGTATGGATGTATCATCAGGGGATGCTTATGAAAATCGCATTTGGTATCTGTAGTTAGTTATTTGAAAATGAAACATTTGAACACCTGATTTCTAGGAACAATATAGCAAGGTAATCTGCATCTAAGACAAGGGCAAAATTCAGCAAAGACACCAAAAGCAGTACTTAAGTGAAATTGAGACTTTTAAATCCAACTCTGAAACTCAAAAGCCCTGCTAGCTAGTTACTATCTAAAGACTGAAGAGATCTAAACTCACTAAGCAGGTTCCTGTTCAATTGTGAAGTTCTTTAGGCACCGAGTCTGCTACTTTTTCATATACCTATCATTGCCTTTGTCAGAGGAGCTCAACTCCTAGCTTCCAGGGGTACAACAATTGCTCAGACTTCCACACATTTCTCCTGGAGGGCTCAAGAGTGCGGTATGTATGCTCTGAGATTGCTTAAGACAAGTCAACTGATCTGGCCATCACACAATGAAGCACAACTACTTTGTTTTAAAATGGGTGTGGTATGATAGTCCTGTGGTAATGTGGCAATTGCCACATCTAAGATGCCTAGTACCAGTTTTCTTGTGTCGATGACAACTATGCAAAAGATGGCATAACCTGAGCCCCTTTTAAAAAGTGAATGCAACAGATTAGTTATAATAGCTATTGCCACATTAGCACAGGATTGTTTTTGTATATTATTCTCCATACAAAGATATTGCAAGGACTTCAGTTGCATAATATCACAGTAACATCTGTGTATATTGTGTGGTAGGGGTGAAGAAGGGGAAAAAAAACTGGCTAGCACAGCCTCTGAATGCGACTTTAGGGTCACAATCGACCAGAAAATGAGCATGAGTCAACAGTGCAATGAGGTTGCCAGCAGGGCAAACATAACTCGCATGCATGAGCCGTTGTGTTGTCAGTAGATCCAGGAAGGTGCTTCTCCTTCTCTGTTCAGCAATGGTAAGGCTACTGCTGGAGTACTGGATCCAATTCTGGGCACAGCACTTCAGGAAGGATGTGGATGAGTTTAAGAGGGTACAAAGGAAGGCCACCCATATGATTAGGGGCCTGGAGGATAGGCCCTATGAGACGAGACTCCAGGAAGTAGGCCTGTTCAGTCTGAGTAAGAGAAACCTGAGAAGTGACTTGATAACCACCTACAAGTATGTTAGGGCAAGCATCAAGATCTAGAGCAGCAACTCTTCAGGAAGGCGCCTCAAGGGAGAATGAAGGCCAATGGGCACAAACTAATAGAGGGAAAATTTAGGCTGGACATAAGAAAAAACTTTTTCTGTAAGGGTTACCAGAACCTGGAACATGTTCCCAGCAGAGGTGGTGCCATCGCCATTCTTGGAGGTGTTTGAGATGAGACTGAATAAGTACCTTGTTGGGCTCTTTGGAGCCCAATAACTTCCTGCCCATGGCAGGGGACTGGACTTGACAAACTTGTAGGTCCCTTCTATTCCTTTGATTCTCTGATGCTAAGTGCAAGGGAGCTTGATTGAGCACATGGAAACTAGAGGGTAGGATTTGATTTTTTTATTAGAGACAAAGTTAGAGGTTGCAAGGCAGGGGGGAAAGATATTTCTTCAAATGGGAAGTGAAGAGAATCATAGAATCAATTAAGTGCATAGAGGAGTTTCCAGATGGTGGGGGCAGCGTGGAAGAGCAGGTTGTTTCTCTCTCACACACACACAATGTCACCATTTGCTATATTGGTTTCAAGAACCTGTAGTTCTTTCAGCTTCTAGGCATGCTGCAAAGGTCATCTTTTACCTATAATTTGGAGAACTGGTTTCAGAGAGTGGATTGAGGTATGAAGGAAGGGAGCTTTTGCTATTGGGCTGCTGTTATGGCTGTAATTATTGTGGTCAATAAATATACATTTTTCTATAACAGGAAAGGATATTTTGTTTACGCTTGTATAATTACAGCTGGATTTATCTGTATATCAATAGCTAAATGTATCTATCTAGATACTCTGTTTACTAGATTAAAAAACAAGGTTTTTTCCCCCACTTAACATGGCAGGGGGGAGGTGGGGAAAGCCCTTCATCTTTCATTGGAATACAAGGTGGCAGGGAAAAAGCAGCAGATCTAGCTTTGGCTCCATTCTTTGCTTGGTGCCAGAGATGCAGCTGCTGCCTGTCTTCCACCACCTCTGAATCCCCTGCCATTCCTCCCACCCAACCTTAAGCTGCCCCTGCCCTCTTTCTCCCAAATAGGCCACTTACCCCCCTCCCTCTCCCTCTTATCTTTGCTTTGTGCTTGCAGGCTCTGTTTTTGCTATAACCAGGAGCACAGAGCACAGCTTCAGCCTAGCCCTGTAGCAGAGATGTTTGCTCTGAGCTTTTGATATGAGGCCAGTCTGAAGCCAGGCTCATTGCCCACAAATTGCAGGGCGGATGAAACCTGCCAGCTTGAAGCAAACATAAGAGGAAGATGGAAGGACAGACAAGGGTAGAAACATTGTTGGGAAGAGATGGGAGGAGAGGGAGGTGGGGACCCAAGGCTGCAGGGGACAGAAATAATGTAGAGGGGAAAAGGAAGGATGGGGAAATGGGGATCAGGGACTTGAGACTGAAGGGAACAGGCAAAATGGGGAAGCAGGGGGCAGGCAGCAGTAAACTCCCATACTATCTGCCTCCTTACTGCCTGTCCCTCCACTTTCCCCCCACCACCTGTCCCATTACTGCGCCCCTTATAGCCATTTTCCCTACCACTTGTGGTAGTAAGGGGACGAATTTAAGATGATCCTTTAATAATTAGATTCTATGCATGGCAAATTATAATAAATTTCTAGATTTTTCTATGTGTAGAATCTAATCATTGGGGGGGGGTCATTTTAAATTCAGAGTCATCTTGTATTTGGGTAAATACCATACCTCTGTTTTTGTCATAGAACCCATCATAATTTAGGATGAGATTTTCAAATTAAAGTTAATGGGGATTAAGCAACTAAATTCTGTTGGTAACTTTAACACTTTCAGTCCTAAAGTTTGTAACAATGGGATCCAGCAAGAGTTGATACTGTAGTTCTGTGGCAAGTAGAGCTAATGCAATCCTTTGATGTGGAGTAGTAAGTATAGATAAGGATTAAGTATCAAATTCTAGGATCTAGTAATGGAATACTACATTCAGTTGTTGTGTCTACATTTGAAAACACGTATAGAAAAATTAGAGATTAAAAAAATAAAACCATAACACTGTTCAAGGTCAGAAAGAAATATCTTACTGTGAGAGATCTGAAATCCTTAATCTGTTTAATTTATCATGAAAATGAAAAATGACTTGATAATAATATCTAAGTATTTTAAAGGGGGAAAATACCTAATACTAAAAAGCTCTTTAATCTAGATAGAAAACCATAAAAGGAACCAGTACCAGGAAGTTGAAACAGATATATTCAAATTACTAATAAAATACATTTTTAATAGTAGGAATGATAAGCCACTAGAAAAAACTGTCAATAAAAACAATGATTTCCTTATATTTTCATGCTTTCAAATCAAGCCTAAATGAGTTTCTGGAAGAGTCATCCAGGCCTCTGGAAGAGTCAACCAAGTTATGGACTCTATCCTTGGAGGGTTTTTTAGGCCCAACTCAACAAAGCCCTGGCTGGGATGATTTAGTTGGGGATGGTCCTGCTTTGAGTGGGGGGGGGTGGACTAGATCACCTCCTGAGCTCCCTGACAATCCTGATTTTCTACATGTCTAAGAGTGTTCTCACCAAAAATAAGTAAATTGTCTCAATTCCAGAATGAATTGGTCAAAATTCAATGTCCTGCGATATAGAGGTCAGTTAAAATGATGTTCTTCACTTAAAATCTGTAAACTATACATTTTACACTATAAAATACTGTTCCCTGCTTTAGTTTACCCCATCTGTAAAAGAATAAGGTACATCAAAATAGTCATGGAAGATCTTATTTACTGTTTTATGTTCTCTGAAATCTTTGGATAAAGATTAATGCATAAGTATTTTAAACATTTCAACTCTTTTAAATAAGTCCCAAATAGTTTAGATATAATCATGGTAGTTTTTGTGCATGTGCCACATACAGTGCATTCCAACAAGCAAAGTAACTGTTATGCCTCATTGAATACTCATAGTGTTTTACTGCCTGAAACAAAAACTAAACATCTGCCTCTGGCTTTTAGCATTTTTATTGTATTATTTTATTTTAGATGGTTCAGCGTGACCTTTTCCTGAAATGAAATGAACACATCCAGAATCTTGTCTTTAATAGAACGCTCAAGATGCATTTTGTTATAAAAGACCATCGCTGTAAATTTTCAGTAAGTGTTTTCAAAATACGGTTATCCTATTCTAGACTCTGAAAGCATTCTTTTATATCCATGGCCATGGCTTTACAAACATACCAAGTGGCAGATCCCTGCAGGAGAAGCAGGAGATGTAAAATCATAAAACACTACATGCTGTTGTTCTGTAACTGTCCTGGAGAGCTGTGAGTGCTGCCTGCACTGACATCAATGCTGACAAATTCCAAAGGGATTTCTTTTAGTTTCTTTTGGCTGGAGGATTTTAAATCTGGAATGCTGAAACACTACAGAGAGGGAAAAGGCCTTTAAAGGGATTTAAATGGTGAGATACTTTATGAATTTTCATGACTATTTTGCTTGTTTTGTATTGGCTGAACAGGGTCCTTTTGTATTCCTATGAAGGTAATCATGGCCCTCTAGTGATTTAGGGGAATGTTAAAAACGGTGACTTTGAATAAAGCAGCATAAGGATGAATGGGGAAAGTAGCATCAAAATAGAGTTGAAGAGAAAAAAATGTTAAGGACCATATACACCTAAAAGAGACAGTCCGACTTTATGCTGGTGTGCAGCAGAAAGAAGTCTCAGGAGGGCTCCCTGATAGTTGAATATCGGTTGTTGTTCCTTCTGTTAAATGGGTTCAAAATGTTCCTCCCCTTTGTATGGTTAGACACAACAAAGAGAAACAGGGTCACAGCACTTGTGCTTTGAGAAGGTCGGTGCTCCAATCTTCCCTAACATGTAGCTGTATTTTTACATAACCAGCCACATTATTTATTGTGACTGAATTCTGCGCTGAGGCATAAGCCTGAAATAAGGGCTGGCTGAACCCTCATACATTCCTGTAAAGCCAAGCATAATAGCAGTACAGCCTTCAGATTTATTTACGGTTTGTGCGCTAATATGGTTCTTAGTCTATCTCAGTCAGTTCTCCCATCAACCCTAGTACTAGTACCCTGGGGCATGCATGGACAAATGGGGGCTCAAAATTGAAGTGGTGGGTTTTAAAAACACTGCTTCAATTTAGGAGTGATTAAACCCCCATGTTGTATATACACCCTGCTGACTTACCTGCCTCTCTGGCGGGGAAGGGAGGGTGAGCTGCCAGTGGGTGGAGTGGTCCCTGGTCTGCGGGGGAGGGGGAGGCAGGGGATGGTGCTTCCCTCTGCAGCAGCTGCACAACCCCTCCCAGACAGCACCCACCTGCAAGCATCTGGCTTGGGTGGTCCCAGGGGGCACCACAGCTTCAGAGGGAAGCATTGGGCCCCCGCACAGCTCAGGTAGGCAGGCTCCAGGTGGAGGTAGGGGGTGGAGATCAGGCTCCCTGCTTTTCTTGTAGAGCCTGATTTCCCAGGCTGCTGCCAGGCTGCCTGTAGGGCTTCATGCAGAGCCGTGGAGCTGCACAGAGCCCAGTGTTTCAAAGGAGTTTTAGTTTGCTGTGCCCCAAGTCATTTAAGGCACATTACTACACCAGCTGGAATTAATGCACAATACACCGCCAAGACATGCAGACACTGACACCATTAAAGTGATGAAAAAGCATTTAACCTGCTTTAAAGTATTGTGCACACATGCCTCTCATTTCATCTACACATGGCCCTGGACACTTGGAACAAAACTCTTACTGAAGTTCAATTTTTAATTTAATATGCTTTCTAGTCTGTTTAACATACACTTTCTCTTGTGTGTAGGGCTGCTGGCTATTTCTGGAATCACTTCTTTTGAAATAAAAATGTATGTGTGAAAATAATAGACTTTTAAAATGGATACGCGGACAAAAAAGCACATCAGTTTTTCAGCATAAGGTTTTTTGACATTGCCAGTTATAAAAGAATTTTAATCTATTTTTCCTAACATCAGGAAAGTGCCTCATATAAGCACTCTCCACCCCAACAATAGAAGAACTATATCCACTGAAATATTTCTGATGAAACACTACATTACAGAAAATATTTTAAGATATTGCATTTTAAAATATCAGGGATATCTAGTGGCCCTTTGATTTCTTTCTCCTAATATTTTTTAGGTTCAGCTTTATTGAAAGCCTGGTCACATATTATAGCCATTGTGTGGAATGATTTTAGTCCCTATGCTAAATAAAAGGAATCCAAAAGCCAAACCATCTTATATTTGCAATTTAAAGAAATTTCAATTCATTGCATTACCTTTTTAGGTCCTTAATGCCCTGGTTAACATATGACAGTGATTATGTTTCAACGCATGTTAAATGTAATTCACAAAGGTTATATGGATAGTAAGTTTTAAAGTAACCTAGCTGATAATACCCTGCATATGTGACATTTTCATCAACTTCAGGCTGTCCAATAGAGCTATAGTAGTGTCTGCCCCTCAGGCTATTAGAATGAGCACAAGTTGAAAAGTGCTAGAAGTGTCTTGCCATTAGGCTGTTAGTTCCCCTGTATTCTCTGCTAATGCACTTGAATCCAAACCTGCAGTAATCCTAGAATGCTTACAGAGAAGGTAATGGAGTTTTATTCTGATCCAGGACCAGGTATAGCTTTCATGTTATATGACACAACTTGGTGTGACTGTAGTAGGTACATGCAGCTAAGATCTGTATTTGCCCCTAGCCAGGAGTAGCTGTTACACCGGCAATACTACACAGGAAAGAAGACAATACCGTGGGTTTGGATTCCAACACAATGGACAATAGAACAATTGAAGCACAGCTGTGATGCAAGGGAAAAGTCAACTGAAGTTTACAGAAAGCTAACACGAGTTAGGGAAACACAGTCTCTACCCTTAGATGGCAAATCCATATGTCAACTGAGATGCGTACATATTTCAGGAAAAACAACCAGCCTCTGCACCGTACGTATCAGTTGTGGCAGAGACAGTGGTTGTGTCCATTCCTTGGCACTGGTTATGGCACCTATCTCAGCAGCTGCAGCAACTGTCAGTTTTGTGCCCCCCTCTAGTTACCCTGTTGTAAAAGCCATACACTTATAAGGGTGTTTTTCTTAAACAATCAAAGTAATCCTATTGCATATTTTTGATACAGTAATCAGGAAGAAATATAGTTAATTCTATAAAGGAAAATTGTATTTCTTTTTTTCTTCTTCCTCTGTTTTCTATTTCTAGAGCACATCGCAGCATGAAATTACTCTCTGAAAATGGCACAAAGAATCTTTGCAGTGGCATTTTAACAAGCCTTAATGATTCAGAATCTGCACTGATCCTGTTATTTGACTGGACACAATTAGTATGAGGGAAGCATGCTTGAGTGCATTGAGTTGTGAACTCTCATGGTCTGACCCATTAAGAGACTTTGCTCTGTACTGTACACTGCTGTACTGAGGGAAGATAAGGCATTCATTAATTTCAGTAGTATCACTAGAAAGGAAGGACAAGAGGTGGAAGGCAGGCAGGTGATGCGGCCTCCCCTCCTCCCCCTTTTTGCTGTGACTTTTATCTGTTCTAGTTATGTAAAAACCAGGAATAGTCAGCTGGTGAGTAATATTGTTGTAGTCAGAATAAAAGAGGAAAGATGAATAGACACCCTTTATAGAAGAGCTAGTTTATATAGCATAATATGATATTGTGAATATGGATAAGAAACTTTTTTGAATAAATAAGAACTGTCCTCCCCTCTCTCACTCTATTCAAACTTTGCTGTGCTTTTTTAGAGCTTTAAGGGTTTGTTTCCCCCTCTTTTTTTTGTCTTTTTTGTTTTTGGAACTTGACTGGAACTGGACATGTCAAAATGTACCGAGAGATGTTGTTTACTTGTTTCACTGTTAGGACCAAAAAAGTCAGATGTAATAACATCATGTGATTTCCTACCCATTTCTGGGATTTCAGAAATCTAGAAAGTGAGGTTCAGTGTTTTATCTCTTGGTATACTTGGAGACCATGGCTTATCAAGCTGTCTCATGGTTTCCTTGTTCTCTTCAGCTCTTGTGTGCCTATATGTAGCCCTTTTCTATAATGCTTAGGTCATTGCCTCTTTGTGACAATGACCTAAGCATTGTCTTTGTGCCTGTGTGCCTGTTTGTTATTCGTACAACATCAAGTCCAATGAAATCCTAATTTATGACTTTGGCCCCAGGGTATCAGCTCCTAGGTAGCAGAACTCTCGGATGCTTGTCCAAACTGAACGCAAACTAGTAGTCAGTGCAGATTTATAAATTGCATTATTATATTCTCATTGCTTTACTTACAGCTTCCTATTACATTAAACCTCACAAAAAATCCTTCTCATAATTCCACTCCCATTTTACAGCAATTTGATGAGCATTGCAAAGCTTCTAATAGACATGCAGCCTTCAACTTCATTAACTTTATTGAATTTACTTTTGATTTAGACAGGTATAAATCTGATCATAATCAGGCCTAATAAGCATCCTGCATTATCCAGGTACTCCTTGTTGCGTGTTAAAAGAGATAGGCATGGCTTAGAAACACAAGGTAAGCACCAACAGTGCAAAATATCTGTATGGGAGAAGAAGCAGGTTTTGCACAGGTGCTACTTCTCATCCCTGGCACAAATAGGTGGGAGGAAATGAAACAAGGCAATGAAAGGCCTTAATTATGCCCCATCAGCACACTTGTAGCATTGAAAAGTTCTTACTGTATACAAGCAATTGGACCTAGATGCAAGGTTAAGTGGTCCTTTCCCATTTCATGTCCTGGGTCATGACACTTAGTTCCTGCAACAGAAACAAATTCATGTAATCTAATTAAAAAAACTCATGAATCTCCACCTTAAAACTAGTCATGTTTTTGCTCCCATTCATAATTCATACATTTATCAAGCATTATCTTTAATACTAGCTGGATTTTTTTTTAAAAAACACTCTCATCTGATGGGTAGGAACTGTCTGTGCTCAGTGATTAAAAGTGCCTCAGCACAGCAGAATTCTTAGCAGAACGCAAACAATTGGTGCAAAAGATTCCCCGATACAGCGGGAAAAACCTTGGTGCAGTGATCAATCCCTGCCAAACTTAGCAAATGCACTGTTTGCATGCATTCTACTGATTGGCTTATCGTAAATTATTCTTACTTGGCAGCTGACAATTGGCTCGTTAGCCGTATAAAAGCTAGGGCAAGTTTCCGCCCAAGTCAGAGAACTCCGCATGTACGTCGAAAGAGAGATCCACATGCATCTCGGCGCGAACTTGGAGGCCTGATCACCCACCAACGACTCCCCATCACCGTTCATCCCAATGTACCCTGTACCCTGCATGCTCGGAAAACATCGGTGTGCCACCCGGTTTTGCAACTTGTACGGAGCGTACCTACACTGCGTGCATCGACGCGAGTCTCTGTACTGTAGTTTTTAAGTAAAGTTCTTTTGAATTCAACCAACAAGCTTCTGTGCCTAATTCCACTCTATCGGTGCAGCCCATCTGGCTATACTCGGCCCCCACATGGCATCACGAACAGGATCAGTATCCAGGGAAGACACAATGGAGTTAGAATTAGTTAAGAATTTCCCCTAGCACAACGGGGAACACCACGTGCTGAACGCCGTAGAGTTAGGTGCACACATCGCCTACCACCAAGCAGGTGGAACGGGTGGAAGACTCGTGAGCGGTTACCTCTCGCTCGAAGGAGAAGGGGAAACTGCGAAAGAGTGGGCAGTACATCTCCACCCCAGGGCATTCGGATGTGTGATGGGAAGTGAACAAGTTCTATTTAGACCCCAAGAGGAAGGGGGCACCAAACCCTTTGCCAGAACAAAGCTGAGCGAAGAAAGCCTGACTCTCAGCAAGGAGTTTGCCTGCTGCATGCACTGCACACAGGAGGGCAAAGAGCTGAAGCTGCTTAATTTAGCCCCGGTGCCTGAGCTGAGACACTCGGGGCTTCTTTCCGAGCTCCACACAAAATTAGAAGCGGGAAGTTACTCCGCAATTGAGGGGACCAGCTCGGAACACGGAAAGGGGAAAATGTTTAGTGCAATGTTCCGCATGGTTGCAACTTTAATGAGAGAAAAAGCACACCTGGAAGCCTGACTGCTCACCGTTCAGGTGGCTGAGCAGATGGCAGTGGAAAAAGACCCCGGTCCTCCGCCATTTCAAGATGGCGACGAAACGGAAGAGAGCCACCCAGAGGACCCAGAAGGGAAGGGCAGAGCTACCGGCGGACGGGCAGAAGTTCAGTCAATGAGTCCACCCCCCAAGAAGATATTGCTCCCAATGGGCCCACCTCCTGGCTACAACAAGGAGGCAACAGATGAAGAGCTGTGCCTGAGTTCCCCTTCAGATACAGTGATGTCTCAGACAGCCACGCACCCCATGGCAGTGAGAAGCTGAGTGATTGGTGCGCAGAGTGCAACCTGCACCACTGCTAACACCTATCACGCCTGGACCTGGACCAAATTGCAGGAACTACACAAGAAGTCCAAGATGAGACCTGAAGAAACCTTGGCTATGTGGCTGGGACGCCTGGTTGTGGAGTTTGGGTCTGACCTATTAGACCTGGAAGAGGCAAGTTTTTTAACTAGACAAGCTTCATGCAGCAGAGGGTATGCCACTGACGTTGATATGGTGACATGCAACCCCAACTGACCCATTCCACTTCCAGCACTCGTTGCAGGTCAAGCTAGCCACAAGTCATATGCATGGCACAGAGGCGATCCATCGAGAGTTGATGTGGAACAGATTTTGCTAGCAGTCACAGGGATCTCGTACTGCACCTGGAACCCTAAAGCACACGCGCTGGGACTGATAACACCCCAGCAGAGATGACTGTGGCCTCACCGTTACTTACAAGATCCTGGAGCTGTTCCAATAATGCTCAATGGTGTGGAAGCCTGCATTGAATTATATGGCGGAAGGACTTCCATCATCCTTCAGATTCTTCTTAATCCATTCGCCGGACAACCCGCAAGTGATCTCCTGCGTCAACTCCCACAACTACAAGATCTTATAAAGCCAGACATAAGAACGTCCAGTGACTTGGGGCATTGATCCACCACATGCCCATAAGAGTCTAGTTCTTGGCAACAACAAGTGTCGATGCAGAAAACGCCGGAGGAACGGGCCATGTTCAGATTCCTCCTGCGTCATTCTAGACTCACAAAGTGGCAGATATGAATTTTGGGAGATGAGGGTCAATGGAAACTGGCATACAAGCTGGGTTTCTGATAGTCAGCTGAGCCAGACGATGGGTCATCGTGTTAGTATCCAGAATGCATTAATGGTGTTGTGATATAAGTTAACTAACTGTTTAGAGAGTTTCTTTCTCCGCAGGTCTGGAATCCAGAGTGCGTGGAGGAGCCAGACCAGAGAGAGGGAAAGAAAGAGCACCCCAAGAAGCAATGGCTTGACGTGTGACACCCACCAATGTCCTTATAGTTGAACTTTTTGTAACAAATGTAATCATGTGCGTTTGTGTTGTTATAGGTTATTGTTTAATCTGGTCTTTAGAAAATGAATTTGTTTCGTTGTCTACATTTGTTTATACCTATTTGCTTCATGAACTCCTCGGGCAAGGCGACAATTTGACCTACTCGCATGTGCTCCAAATTCAACTGTGCCATCAGCAAGAGGCCATGTCTGTGCTCAGTGATTAAAAGTGCCTCAGCACAGCAGAATTCTTACCAGAACGCGAGCACTCGGTGCAAAAGATTCCCCGATACGGCGGGAATAACCTTGGTGCAGTGATCAATCCCTGCCAAAATTAGCAATCTCATTGTTTGCATGTATGCTACCAATTGGCTTATGGTAAATTGTTCCTACTTCGTGGCTGACAATTGGCTCGTTAGCCGTATAAAAGCTAGGGCAAGTTTCCGCCCAAGTCGGAGAACTCTGCGTGTACATCAGAAGAGAGTTCCATGTGCATCTCAGAGCAAACATGGAACCCTGATCACCCACCAAAGACTCTCCAATACCGTTCATCCCAACGTACCCATACCCTGCATGCTCAGAAAACGTGGGTGTGCCACCCAGTTTTGCAACTTGTACAGCGCGTATCTATACTGCATGCATTGACGCGACTCTCTGTACTGCAGTTTGTAAGTAAAGTTCTTTTGAATTCAACCAACAAGCTTCTGTGCCTAATTCCACTCCATCGGTGCAGCCCCATCCGGCTATACTCAGCCCCCACAGGAACCTTTTATTTTCCATCTCAAATTAATTCGTAGCAACTGCATAACCATTTGCCAATATTTCCTTTTAGCTTTCAATAGTTCTTCTCCCTGATACATACCCCAGGTACACTTAATAGAGCAATTTTATCCCTTGTTGGCCCTTGATCATTAGGTTAAATGACCCAAGCACTTCAGTGTCCTCTTGTAAGCTTAGTGACTTTTCTACCTATATTGTACGAGTGAGGTCTCCAAAGTACTTTGTGCAATAGCACTAATACTTCTCTGTCTCCTGGACATGCATTGATTTGTCCCAAGATTGTGTTTGTTGTTTTTTTTAATAGCTGCATCACATTAGAGGATGGTAGAACATGTCTTCATAACAGTAGTTGCAAGCCCCAACCAGGATGTCTTCAGTCACAGCCATCCACCAGTATTGCTTGTATTCTCCAAACTCAGAAGTATATCAGTGAAGGTGCACTGGGGCTGTTTCCAGTGGCTACTCTAAAACACCAGAAACTGAGGTCTTCAGAACAGTCAGATAGGAACACCCCAGATCATCTTCACCCTGCATTTCTCACGTTGAGCAGGTATGTGTGGTGTGCCTGCAACTGTTCCAGCCAGGACATGTCACCACCATGTGTAGATATATCTGAAGTCCTTCTTTTTCTATGGGTCTAAGTGAGGAGTCTTCAGGTACTAGTAGAAATTCTTGCTATTAATCCTTAATGATCTTGCATTTTATACTCCAACATTTCTTCCATTTCTGTTACTCCAGTCTTCAGGTCATCCAGTTTTACCTGTATGATATATAACCCAGTCCTCTTCATTGACAATACCTACCAGTTTTGGATCACCAACAAATTTCATTGGCACATTCCAACTGTTTGTGCCAAAGTCATTATGTGCCCAGTGCATGGGGTATTTTTGACCATGATGTACAGACCTTACTGAGTGACAGCATTGCAGTTAATGTCCACTAATACTATGTCACTGTAGCTCATCACTCTGGTAATGCAGTGTCTCATAGACATGCCCAGCAACTCATTACTACTGTGCTGTAGTGTCACGTCACGGGTCATGCCCAGCGATCTACTGCACGGCAGTAATGAGCTACTGAGCAGTATGCATCTTTAAGTAGTAAGTATCTCGTGTGGATGCACCCAGTAAAATGCGTATGTAGATGCACCCTTTGGGCACATCCACATAAGAGTGGATATGCATTTCCTCAGGGACGAATAGCAGCATCACATAGTTGTGCAACTGCTACTTGTCCCCGGGAATGCCTGTGCACATATGCTTTGGCAGTGCATGCTGCCACCATGTGTACCACCTTGCTTGTTTCTAGCACCAGGATCTCCTGGTGTCAAAAAAATCCCCTATGCTGAAAATCAGCAGTGTGGGAAATGCTTGCATGTGCAATATGTGCACTTGTCTGGATGCACCCTTTGAGTGCAAATGATACTTCCCTTTTCAGTACAACAACTTTTTGCCAATGCCACCCTCCTTAATCCATTTTTAACCTATCTGACAATTCCTTTACTAATCCCTATCTTCCCAGTTTAACAAATAATTTCCTATGTGCCACTGTATTGAATGTAATATATTTGTCCAACTATGCATGTGAGAAAGAGCACTGCCAGGCTGGCAAGCACACAATAAGTTGTGAACATAAAATAAAGCTATGCATGCATTGCCATTAATAGATTCAGCAAAAAGTAACTTTATATTCTCATGTATGCATTCAACCCAGTCACATATCTTACAGAATGCTTTACCAAAGCAATGATAAATGAGATCTATCACAGTTAATTAATTTTAAAAATCTTGTTAAAAAAGAAAATTATATGGTTATGGCATGGTCTACTTCTGAAAAATCAGTTTTGCAGGTTAGTCCATTTTGCATTTATTTCCACCGTGTACAAATTATTCGTTCATTCAAGATTTGTTCTGAAGTCTTATGGACATCAGACTAATGCAACTTTGGTTGCATGGATCACTTGTTAAATAAATGTGTTACATTTGTTACTCTTCAATCATATGGTACCATCTCTGACATGATAGCTTTGTTAAAATGATTTGGTATTGACCCTAGTGTGTCATGTGTTGTTTCTTTCAGATTTCTAAAATTCAGATGACTATAGCACTGCCTACACATTAAATATATCATGCAGTTAACTGGTTAATTGTACAATAACTTTAGGCCACACATGCAGAGTAAGACCAGCCACAAGTGCAAAGTAATTATCACATGATAAAAATGACTGTCCAGCTATAAGAAGAGCCAAGCAGCTATAAAGTTAGTGCTTGAAATGTCTAACAACTCTATAGCTGGTTTCTGTCCAACCTTAATTTTAACATGTAGCAGGACCCTATGTGTCCTCCATTTGAATGCATGTTGTAACTTCCATGAATATAATCTCATTCCCATTTCAATCCACCCTGCCTTTACTCCCATGGTCAACATCACCCTTATGGAAAGCTAAGGCAAAATATTAATTGAGTGTAGCTTGGATGTACACAGATATGTACTCCCTTGTCCAATTGAAGGAGATAATTAGCTGGCAGGGGTGCTGCAAACAAAACTGCAGACTACTCAGTTTCCCCCTGTCCCAAAGGAGCCAGACCAGGACAATGTGGAGCTTAACTATGTACAAATGTATTATTATTTATATACATGGATAAAAATAGACATAAATATAAATATTAATATTATATATATAAAAATCTTATTCTCTACAATGGGTCACCACCACCAGAGTTCCAGGTAAGTGACAGATAAATACAGGTAAGCAAGGGGTCCCAGTGGATTCCCCAGACAGGGTTATAGACTCTATTAAACTACCAATACACAAATAAAGAAGTACAATAAATATAAGGCAAGATATTACAACATATAAGTTGCTCACCTTCAAAATATAAGGCACATAACCTCTTAAGCCCCTTCCCCAAAACCCCTCAAGTGGCCCACTGGGGCATTGGCTGCACTCCAGTACCCAGTGGGAGGAGAAATCCTCAGTGCTCTCCAGGTTCCACTGTGACCTTCAGGGAAAGGCCCAGAGGGAGAGACTTGAGACCCAGGCAGCCTTCCCTCGTGTAGGCTTCCCCCCTGCAGCCTCACCATCCAGGGCAACTTTCCCCTTCCCTCTGGGAATCCCCTTTCCTGGGTAACTCACAGACAGCTTCTGGGTCCTAGGTGGGTGGTGTGCATCTCCTGGTTGACCAGCTAATACCCCTCCTGCTGAGACCCAGCTGCTTCTACTCCTTCTGGCCCACTGGCCAGCACTGGGCCCCATGCACCCTCATGTGCACCGTTTCAGCTAAAGGGTTGAAGGCCCAAGCCACCTTGTGTAGTGTCATCTGCACTGAGCTGTTGACCCAGTGCTAGCAGATGTAGACCTGAGCCACCTCAAATGGCTACCAGGGTCTCTCACCTTTCATGCACCAAGTTCCTGGCTTTGTACCAGAGGTTGGGGAACTGAGCCACTGCGTGCGATTCCCAGGGTCCTGCTCCATGCACCAACCCATGCACCATGTCTCTAGCTGCACACCGGGGGCTGCTGACCTAAGCTGCCTCACACAACTCCCAGGATGTGGACACCATGCACTGTTCTGTGCTCCAAGAGCCTGGCCGCTGGAGCCATCTGCCACTTCCCGCCACCAACAAAAGTCATCAGGGACTCTTCTGGGCTACTGATTCACCCTGCTGAGCAGCTCTCCTCAACTCTTCTAAGCCTTGCTCTTCTCTTCATCCCTTGGTGCATCTGCTGCATGCACATTGTCCTTATATTCTCTTCAGAGGTTCTCCCCCCGAAGTCTGACAGACCTGCAAGGTGCAGTTCTCAATCAGGTCCAGGGCTCTTCACCTCCCCTTCATCCTCATGGTCCTCCTCTGGGCAAGGGCAGGGCAGCCTCTCCTCCATTACCTCCTGATTGGAAAGTCCCACCAATGTCTTGAAGCCATTTTTCAATGTTTTCAAGAAGCCAGAAAGCCAGGCTGCTAATGGCATGCCCACCACGTTAATTTTGATGCAATGCCTGTGTATCTTTAATTTCTATCTCATCTTTGTCATGTAAGGACCCCGCTTTGTCTTCCCTTACTCTCTCTCTATTTATATGGCTACAGAAGCTTTTACTCTTTGTTTTAATTTCCTTTGCAAAGGCTAGCTCAGCTTGGCAATTGACAATTTTCATTTCATGCCATGAGCTCTAAGACAAAGCTTTCTTTGCTCATCAGTTCCTTTTTTTTAATTAGACAAAAGCTCTCAGCTGGCTCCTAAAACCCTTTCTGGTGTAGGGTTTTTTTTAAGCCTTTCTCTACAAGTTGTTTTTGAGCCCCCCCCCCCCCCTTTGCTTTAGAAGATAATTTCCAGATAGCATTTGCTGAGGAAATCTATTAGCTATCACCTTTTTCTTCTCCTTACTGATCTTTTCCATGCCTTTAAGAAAAAAAGTATTTTGTTGAGTATTCACTGTAAAACAAGAAGTCTGACAAGTCTGCTTTTTTAGTGTTTGGGTTCTAACTGAGAAAGATTGCTTAACTCAGCTTCTGCACAATATATCAACTGCTTCCATTTGCTTACCTTTTAAAGGTACAGTTTCCCACATCTTCATTTTCCAACCAAACATAACAATAATTCTCAAAGGCAACCCTCAAAGTTAATATAATATTGAATTCAAATATGTATAACTAACCTAACATTAAACCAATTATAAATATGTGATTAGCTGTTTAGATGTACTGTGCTGTTGAACAGATGCGTAGTTTCTCTGAAACATCAACACTACTGTTCTCAGGAAGCAGAAAGTTCATTAGTTCTGATTGCACTATTCTGAATCTCCACTATCTCAACCATATTTGGTTGCTGTCTTTTTCTGAGACCTCATTGGGTAAACAAAACAGCTCATTCCTTATCACCTCCCTGGGGATTTGGAGAAAGTGCCACCTCTTTCTTTGTAGTATGTGTTCATCTGGGATGACAGCCTCATATAACTGTGGGAGTGTTTCGTGGGACACCACTTTTTATGCCCATTCTTAAGAGGTATACAGAACATTATTTTCAATGACTGTTGTCAGCTCACAGGACCTTAAATCATATTCACATGTTTGTTTCATTTGATCTGTTCCTTTGTACATCTGCAAGTCCCTAGTGACTTCATCCCTAATCAGTTTCTAATGGTTTAGGCATTCTGCTTTTCAGTTTTCTCAGTGCATGGGGCATTACTGCCAATTTGTAATTAAACAATGTTATGTACAGATTGGACCCAGGACTTTTTCTTTTGCAGTCTTTTTTTTCTCTTGGTAGACTATTTATTATGTTAAAACCATGTTGGCTAACCTTTTAGATTAGGATAATGGTGATGAGCAATTGTATGTCTAACCTATATTTCAAACTGCTCAAATTCATGCCCACTGAGCTATGGCCCATTGTCAAGCACTGCTATGTCCAATTTGGCATATTTAATGAAAATGTATTTTATATATGCACTCACCTTTCTGTTTAGCTGTAGCATCTTCTAATAAGTCTATATCTGAGAAGATAAAATATCCAGAGAAAAACTAGAATAATTTTATAGGGTTTATTTTTCTAATTGCTGGATTAAGATCAAAGCTTCCTTTTCCATTTGAGTGTATTAGCATTCAATTTGTTAGTGCTCATGATATATAAAACCTTTCCCCAAGTTTGAACATACTGGGTGCATCTACACATGCACTTAAAGCTATATGGATTAACTGCACAGTAATCTACTGTGCAGCAGATGTGCCCTGGACTAGCATCTGCATATGTAGCTATTTGGGAGCAGATTTGCTCCTCATGGCACTAAATTGCTCTAAGCCTTCTCCAGCTCTGCTCTGCCCTGCTACAGCAACCAGAGGAACTCAAGACTCTGGCCTCAACTTCCTGGAGCCAGAGGCACTCTTTAAAAGGCAGCTCTGTACAGTGCTCCCTGACCACTTGTGTTTCTGACCCAAAGCAGTTAGCATGTGCTGGCATAGCCCTCTCTGACTCTTTTGCCAGAACCTGTGCCACTGTGTGGTGGCTGCTCCACCCTCAGGCCTCAGGAGTAACAACCTGTGCCCTGGGCTCCTGCTTTCCACCTTGCTCACTGTGCTTTGCTGCCACAGTGACCACTGTGTGCCCTCCAGCACCACATAGCAATGTGGCCAGGCTCACTGCTGCATCTGAGGCCTCCTGTTCCCATGCTGATGACAACCAGCCCCAGGTCCATTACCCAGATGTGGAAAGGACACCAACAACACGTATATGGACACCACCACCGGTGCTATCCACAAGCTCCTGGGGCTCCAACCCCACTGTCTGTGGGCCCACTCGCCCAGCCAGGACTGGTGGCTGCACAGCATCCAGCGCACCTGGGATGATGAGCAGCAGCTGGTCTCCTTTTGGCCACCCCCCAGGAACTCCTCATCCAGCTCTACCCCTACCTTGAGCAGCCCACCAGCACTATGTGGCTGTCCATCCTCATGGACACCCAGTTGGCTGTTGCCATGCTCAAGCTGGCTACTCCCACCAGCCTGCACTATGTTGGCCACCTTTGGCCTGGGCAAGTCGATCACTAAGGCCATCTTGGAGGTCTGTGGCACCCTCCAGAATATGCTGGGGCACACCGTACTCAGAGTCCATGATCTCCTGGAGGTGATGATGGAGTTCTGCACCCTGGGCTTCCCCAGTTCCATTGTCAACCACTGAGGTTCCTTCACTGTCAGCACCAGCTGGGCTGGCAGTATTCACAATGTCCATGTTTTCTGCACCTTCACCCTGCCAGGCCTGGTGGAGAGTGGGTGCTTTGTGCCAGGGTTGCTGGACTTCCAGCTGGTCAAGGTGATAGACCCCCGCTCATCGGGAACCCCTGCTACCCACTCCTCCCAGCTGGACCTCCACCACGTGCATTTCAACTGATGCCTGGGCCAGACCTACATGCTGGTGGAATGCACCTTCAGTTGCCTGAGAGGACACTGGTGCACCCTTATTACCTATCTTAACATTTCACATAACATCTGTGAGGCTTCGGGTGAGGTCATCCACAAGGCCTGGGTGGTGGAGGCACAGCAGGCAGAGGACACCTGGCATTGAGAGTACCAACTATGGTGGCAGCAAAAGTGACAGCCCCCCTCATTGAGACTCCCAGCAAGCCGCACACCTGGCAGTGCGGACCAGGGCACTGGATGAAAGAGGTACTGGTAGACTACCTCCTCCTGCACCCCCTGTTGTAGGCCATCTGACCAGCACTGCCTCCCACCTCCCTGTGTACTGGGGTGGAAATCTGGGGGGCAGGAGGGAGCTTGTCATGGCTCCCTTGCAGAAGGGGGGGCAGGGGCAGAGGTTGGTAGGGGAGGAGAGGGGCTTACTGGGTGAATGTGGTAGGCATGCCAGGTGGCCCAAGTCTGGCCCCAGTGACAGCAATAATATGCAGCTCCTGGAGATATCCTGGGGTGCAGAGGAACAGTGCCTGGCTGGCCAGGCAGGGGCACCCTCCAGGAAAGAACTGGAGTTCATTAGGGTGGGTGGTGCTGACCCTAGCTGCTAGAGCTGCTGGACAACACTGGAGAGTGAGAACTACAGTGGGACATGTTCCTGATGCCCTGAGGAGCCCTCCTTTACTGACATCTTATTGCCAATGCCAGGCTGTGGTGGAGGCACCAGAAGGCTGCCAGTGGTGGAGAATATGGTGTGGCTCTGCCCAGGGCCCCAGGGTGCAAGGATATGATCCAGCTGCAACATAAAGGGCACGGTCCCGTGGGCATCCCCTGACAGGCAATTGTGGTGGGTGATATGGACCCACTGTGCCCACAGGGACTTGATGTTCATGTGGCACTGGAACACTAACCAGTTATGCCCATGCTCCTGCATTCAGCTCGCCAGGCCCTCATGGGCATTGGAGTACCTATCACAGGAGAACTAGTTGACCTCAGCTTCACCCTACAGTGCAGCACAGTCCATGGTCTTGTCCTGGGACCAGTTAGGCCCCTGAGACATGTTGTGTGGTGTTGGGGATGACACCAGCGTTGCTCCTTCAATAGCCCTCCAGAGCTCTGGGTCAGTGTCCAGATCTGCCAGGCGTGGGGGAGGTGTCTGTAGTGCAGAGGACAGGGGCACAGCATTGGACATACTGGTAGGCAGTAGAGCTGGGCTGTGGACCAGTGCAGGCTGCTGTGGCTAGCCCAGGGCTATTGCTGTCAGACCCAGTGGTCAGAGGCAGGCAGAAAGTAACACAGACCCTGGGTTCACTGCAGGGCCAGACTGAGTCAAGCAAAGAGCTTCCCCTACCCTGGGGCTGGAGAAACTCCAAGCCCTGTGGCTCTGAGGCTAGCCTGAGGGTGGCCCCCTGATGATGGGGCTGATTCAGAGCAAATTTGCATCTACATGGGTGCTACTGCACAGTAACTATGGCATGATTAATTTGCTACCTGCACATAGTAGATGAATTTACTGCAAAGAAAGTGCCTGCTCATGTAGATGGTGATGCTTCACTGCACAGTCAATTAGTCCACTGTGCAGTAAAGCATCTCGTGTAGACACACCCACTGTGGATTGTGGCAATACCATCCTTGGAGGCTTCCACATGTTAATTTTGTGCTGTCACAACAGAGATCTTTTCAATTGCCTCAATTTGGGGTGGCGGGAGAGCCTGCTGCCCCTTTGGTCACGCCCCAGCCTGACGGATCAGACGGGGAGGTTACCGAGATGGAGGTCCAGCTCTTTGAGTCTCGCTCGTGAGCAGGATGGCCTCTCCCCACCTAAGAAGAACATTAGAAATGTTTGTATAAAGGAGCTATCAGATTTCAAGTTGACCTGCCAAAGTAGGCATGTTTCCCTATATAGTTCTTTGTTATCCCTTCTTTGCCTGTTGGGAAAGGCATGTCAGTAATAGCCTCAGTTTTATTATTCTTTCTCCTAGATATATTATCTTGATTACATAGTATTCACATTTCTATTTGTTTTTAGCCCACCACTCTTGTTCTTCCAAAGCTGCTCATAGCCTCTGGGCTTGATCTACTACTGTCTTTAGCCAGATCAAAATATTATATCAGTATCTTTTGTAACTCCAAAAATTATTGTAATTTCCTGTGAAGCACTATGGGTGCCAAACACAATCCAAATGACTTCTGAAGAAACAATCTCTCTGAAGTGTGTCAAGGAATGTGCACACGCATGCTCTGTTTTGCTAAGAACTCCAGCCAGAATCCCACTGATGCACAGAAAATATTTGGTAGAACTTCTCCCCTCATTCAATACATTCCTTTTTTACTTATATCTTTCTTCCTTCCTTTGGCTTTGGACGCAGCAGACCAGGCTTGCTTGGAGCTGCGTGGGGCGATCCTGAGCGTAAGACTCCCCTGCTTTCTATCTCTTTGCTTTCTTCACTCCCACCTGTCTAAAGGTCTCTAGCCTCTGTTTGTTTCACTTTCTGACTCTTTTCTTGCTTTTTGGCAACCTTTTTCTCACTTTTTGCTCCTCTCTCTCCCCTCCCCCACTACTTCCTGTTTCTTTGTCTGCGAGTCATTTCTCGCAGCCTTCTCTTTGACAGTCTCTTT
>JAGPOW010003395.1:29666989-29695555 GCA_030014935.1 Caiman crocodilus
ACACACACACACACACACACACACACACATGCTATATACATATTATGTCAAGAGGGTCAATAAGAGGAAATGCCTATATATATAAAGGCATTTCCTCTTATTGACCCTCTTGACATTTTTTTGGTTCAGTCCTTCAATTAGTCTAGATCTCTCTGAGTCCAAACCCTACCTCCAACATATTTACTGTTCTCCCCAGATTGATGTCATTTGCAAACTAGCAGAGGGTGCACTCCATCCTATCTTAGAGTTTGTTGATAAAGATACTGAACAAACCCAGGACTAGGGCCACCCCCTCCACTTGATACCAGATTGCAACTAAGCATTGAGCCATTGATTACTACCCTTTGAGCCTGACAATCCAGCCAGTTTTCTATCCACCCTACAGCCCATTGATCCAACCTGTATTTCCTTAGCTTGCCTGTGAGAAGGTTGTGGAAGGCCATATCAAAAGCCTTGCTAAATTCAAGATATATCATGCCCTCTGCTCTTCCAGCATTCACAGAACCTGTTACCTCATCATAGAAGGCAATCAGGTTGTTTGGACATGACTTGCCCTTGGTGAATTCATGCTGACTACTCCTAATCACCTTCTAAAGGTACTTAGAAATGGATTTGTTGATTTGCTCCATGATTTTTCCAGGGACTGCTCTGTAGTTCCCCAGATCCTCCTTCTTTCCTGTATTCAATAAAGGCACTATATTTACTCTTCCAGTTGTCTAGGACCTCTCACAATTGCCATGACTTTTCAAAGACTATGGCCAGTGGCTCTTCAATCACATCAGCCAACTCCCTCAGCACCCTCAGTTGCATTTCAACTGGCCAAATGGACTTGTACATGTCCAGTTTTTCTAAATAGTTCCTAACTTGTTCTTTTGCCACTTCCGTCTGCTCACCTCCCCACCAACCTGTACTGCCAGATGCAGTAGCCTGGGAGCTGACCTTGCCTGTGAAGACTGTGGTGAAAAAGGCATTGAGTACCTTCAGCCTTTTCTGCATCTGCTGTCATTAAGTTGCCTCCCCAATTCAGTAAGGGACCCACACCTTCCCTGATCTTCCCCTTCTTGCTGACATACTTGTCAGTCAATCAGCATGTCCGTAATTGCCAAGCCATGTGATGGAATCCTCAGTGGCCATGTGCAGTTCCTGTAGTCCATTACTGAAATTAGTCAGTAGGCAGTCACCAATAATATGTGATATGGTGAGTGTTAAGCAACAGCTACAGTCTGGATTGTCCAAAGACCCCAGTGGTGGAGGTTGGCTACACACAGACCTTGCCATGTCTGGAAAGTATTCAGTAAGACCCACTGATGGCATGGGAGGTTGAAGCCAGGTGGGCAGACTGTAGGATCTGTCAGAAGGAACTTGTTTAGTGGTAATGTCAATTTTTAAAGGGTCTCTGCTATGTGGTCCTGGTGCAGTTTGGACCACAGTGGGTGTTGTGATAATAGACATTCAGCAGGTGAATTTAAAAGACTGTTGTACAGTGGCAGGCTTGGATTGGCATAACTCTTCTGCAGTAGCTTGTTAGTTGCAACTTTTCATTGGATATGAGGGAAAACATACTTGTAGAAACTCTTCTTGTTACCCTTCATGTCCCTTGCAAGCTATAACTCCAATTTGCTTTTACTTTCCTGATTTAATTTCCTTGCCTGAGCAATACTTTTATGCTCATTGAAGAGGTCCCTGCTAAGCCAAGCTGGTCTTCTGCCATACTTGCAAGCCTTTCTGTGCATCAGGATGATTCATTCCTGTGCTCTTAGAAATGTTTCTTTAAGGTACAACCTACTGTCCTGGACTCCTTTCCTCCTCAAAGGGATCCTGCCCATCAGTTCCCTGAGTGAGCCAGTCTGCTTTTCTGAAGTCCAGGGTCCTTACTCTGCTGCTATCCTTCCTTTCTTTACTCAGCATCTTGAACTCAGTCATTTAGTGGTTGCTACTGCCCTCATTCCAAACCACTTCTACATTCCCCACAAATTCTTCCCTGTTTGTGAGCAACAAATCAAGAAGAGCATGGCACATAGAGGTGCTTGTACATGTCATAGTGGGGCCATGTACACGTGACAAAAAGTGACAAGAAATCATCATTTGTCTAACATATTGGCATCACCATGTACATACATGTGATGTTTTCATGTAAAAAATTGAGCATGGCAACTTAGACTACCTCTGATGTATTTTAGTTTTATTGGGAGAAATTGTCCCATTATATATAAAAAGATCATTCACATGTACATGTCTGATACATGTCTGGTGGCTGGAGAAGGTGGTGGGGATGGAGCACAGGGCACTGGAAGCCCAGAAAAGCTCAGGTTTGGCAGGCTTCCAGCACCCCATGCACTGTATCCACCACTTTCTCCAGATGCCAGCACACCAAGCCAGCCTCCAAGACAGCCTTCATGGCTGCTGCCAGCCTCCTGCTGCACACCAAGCCAGCCTTCCCACACTGCCCCAGAGGAAGCCAGTCTATTCCCAGGTGGTCCCAGGCAGTGGGAAGGCGGTGGGGACAGTGCACAGGGCTCTGGAAGCCCATCAAGCCTCAGCTTCCCTTAGCATGCCTGATCTTCCAGTGCCCCATGCACTGTTGGATCCAGAGGGTGCTGTCTATGAGCTAGGGTAGCACCCAGGAAGCTAGTATGCTGCCTGGGTGCCTGGGTGGCACTATCACCGCACAGGGAAGCACCAGGCCCCCTGCAAATTCGGGGGTGGGAGGGGAGGGAGGTGGAGAGGGGCCTGCTTTTTTTTCTGGTGGAGCCTGCCTGCCTCTCTTGTGGCTAGGGGGTGAGCTGTCAGTGGCTCCTGAGCTGCAGGAGGCCCTAGTCCTCTCCTCCATAGCAGCAGCAGCAGCCACTGGGAATGTCCAGATGGGATATGAGCTGTGCAGGTGAAAGACTTATCCACCTCATCCTTCTGGTCTGGTTGTCTATAGCAAACACCCGTCACAACTTCGCCCTGTTGTTTTCTCCTCTGATTCTAACCCAGAGAATTTCAACAGGCTTATCTCCAGTTTCATACTGTATCTGTGAGCAAACATGCAGCTCTTATACATAAAGAACAACTCCTCCTCTTCTTCCTGAAAAGTTTGTATCCATCCATGACAGTACTCCAGTCATGCAAGCTATCCCACTAAGATTGTTATTGCAATCACATCATAGTTCTGTGACTGTGCAAGGATTTCCAATTCTTCCTGACTGTTTCCCAGACTCCATGCATTTGTGCACAGACATCTGAGATAACTAGCCAGTTGCCCTACTTTCTCAGGAAGAATGAGAAGGCCTCCCCTGTTGCCTTGCTGCTGTTTGTGCTTCCCCCAGGTCAGCCACTTCCCCACTTACCTCAGGGCTTTGGTCTCCATCTCCTCATGAACTTAGTTTAACACCCTCCTCATGAGGTTAGCAAGCCAGTCTTCCCTCTTTTTGTCAGGTGGATCCTGTATCTTCCTAGCAATCTGTCTACCTGGAACAACATCCCATAGTCAAAGAAGCCACAGGCCTTCTGGTGACACCTTCTGTGCAGCCATCTGCGGGATGCATCCATTCCTGCCTGGGCCCCTCCCCTTGCACCCAGAGCCCTGTAGTCACTTTTGATCTGCTCAGGGTCACCTCTGTCATTATCATTGGTGCCCACATGGATAAGCAGCATGGGGTAATAGTCAGTAGGGCTGTACAAAATGGCAACATTTAGGTTCAGTTTCAGATTCAGCAGTTCAAAGAGACAGTGTTTCATTTCACTGTTTTGAAGCACTGTTCCGCTTCATTTGGCTTGGCAGTACAGGCAGATAGCATATGTAGTATCATCTGCCAGCTCAAAATGATCCCAGACCACACTACCCCCTCACTTCTAGGAGGTGGGTGCATGTTCAGATGCTGCCTTTTCCTCCTCCTAACCAAGCAGAGGCACAGCAACAGGAGGAGTGGACTCAGCTGAGCCACTTGCCTCTGCAACCTCTATCTCAGCCTCCTCTGAAGTGCCTTCTGGGGAAGGAGACCTGGCTCTAGGGGAAATTTGAGGGGTGTGGAGCACAAACTCAGATGATTCCCCTTCCTTCCCCAGAATTTCCTTTGCTAGGGCACTCAGATTCAGCTGCAGCTCCAGATCTTCTAGCACTGGGAGGCTCAGGCTGGGAACTGAAATTGGGGTGAAGGAGACTGTAATTCTGGTGCTGCTTGTTGTTATCATGATGATGGTGATCAGGGTTGTTGTTATTATGGCAGGTGTTATTGGAGGGGATGTAAATACTGCTCCCGTGTCCTTGGTGCCACTAGCAGAAGAAGCTGCATGTCTGCTAGTTGTTGGAAAGAAACTGAATCTAAGTTTTTTGGTTTTTGTTGGGATTTTTTGGGAGGAGGGGACGTAGAGCTCCCCCTCTGCTCCCTCTTCCACCCTATCCAGAAAAGCAGTCACCTGCCATTCCAGCAGGCTTCATGTTTGGTGTGCTGGAAAATCTGGGTGTGTTTCTGTAATATAATGCATGTATTTATGCAATATATATGTTCTATAATATATGATGTGCTTTCCTGCACAGTCAATGCAGACTGTCAGGAAAAACACAGATTTCTGTTATGTGGAGAAGGAATTACAGAGAATAACAAAAACAAAAAGAGGATTTTGGGGATGAATAAATTGAAAGGAATGGATTAAGAAAGGGTACTTTGGAAAGGATTGGATCCCACTTGATAGGAACAGACTTGCAAGTAGGAAGTGACAGCTCTCCTGATGCTGGAGGACACAGCTTAGTAAACTGACAAAGGCACAGCTGACAAAGCTCATTTCAAACAATGCTTTTATGTTCCTTCTCTGTCCCTCCCCCAGAGCATTGGGATTGGAAGGGACCCTAGGGAAGGATCACAGTCACTGCCCAGCTACACATGTCAATATCAGAGCAGTCCTTCCCCCATCTTCCGCTTCCCTCTCTTTAGTTTGTATTTCCTTGCAAGCCCAGATTCAAAACTCTTTGAAATGTTTTAAACATCTCGAGTGCCCTCATTTTGTTTCAGAGCTATTTTAAAGTCTTGTGTTTCATTTCGGTATCAGTGTTTTAAGCTCGAGACGCATCAAAACACCTTCAAAATGAAATGTCTATTGAAATTTTGTGCAGCCCTAACACTCAGAGGAATGGATGAGTCTCAGTAATCCTTCCATGACATCTTGGACCTGGACAACAGGTCAGGTCAGCAGATGGATGCCTCCCCCCCACAGAAGGCAATGGGAAGTCTCCAATCACCACCACCCATTGTTTTCTTCTAGTGGCAGTGGTCTCGATCCTCCCAACCTTGGGGATGCCTAGCCTGGCCTCTCCAACTGACAAAATGTGCTGCTTCTCCCCTGTGGCTAGGGCTCCATGTATGTTCTCCAGGTAAACTGCTGAAGGTGGGGATGAAGACTTCTGCTTGCTGCCACAGGTCACAAACTTCCAGTTTCCACCTTCCTGGGAGTCCATATCCTCTTCCTTCTTTAGTGCTGCCTCTAGCAGTCCTTCCCCCACAAACCTAGAGGTCTCCTCCAGGATTGAATTGATGAGCTCCCCATGGCGGAGGATGTTTCAGAGCCTCGCCACCTCCTCCTGTAACATTCTTGCTTTCTTTTGGAAGGACCCCACCAGGATACAGGCATTCTCCCTCCTTGGCACATGAAAGACACATAGCAGGGACTCCCCCACCTTGCTGTCACTGGAAGGAACCTGCAAACCACAGTCTTCACAGCGCCAATCCAGTACCTGGGTGGAAGCTTCAACAGTTGCGGGGGGGAGGGCGGGACGCCTAGACAGACACCACACAGGTGCATGAAGATGAAGATCTGGCAGTGCCAGTGCTAGTGGCTCTGGCATTGTGACATCCTCCAGCCATTTCTCTGTGTCTCATAAGCCCACAGATCATTGGTGATGCATATGGGGTGTACACGGGTGCACAAACACCCCCTGAGATTGGCAGGAAACCCCCTGAGATTGGCCGACGCCACCAATGAAATCTGCAGGTGGTCCCTTCTTGCCACCCTCCCCCTTGCCACTGACACCACTGGCAGCATCTGCAGGCAGTTGCTGGTTGCTGCTGACTGCTGCCAGTGTTTCTGGTAGTGTCTACAGGTGGTCACCGATTGCCAGTCAGCACTCACCACCCTCCCTGCCACTGCAACTGCCTATGGAACCTCACCACTGCCACGGCCCTGCTGCTGCCACTGCTGCCACCACCTGTGGGCGGTTGCTGTGCCCCCCAGCCTTGGGAGGCATGTGACATTCATGCTGAAGATTCTCTTTTCCTGCCCTTCCCTCCAAGCAGAACTTCTCTAGCAGACTTCTCTGTAAGCTGACCTGTTTGCTGCTCCTTGATCCTGCTAACCTGCTTCCTCTCACCAAGAATACAGTGAAGGAAGGTGAGACAGAGAGTTTCTGGGCAATCTCCTTAGCAAACTCCCCCTCACTCTAGACTGTAATAAAAAAGGGGGCTTAAGTATTGGCTAACTGCTGAATTTAGCCTAACTTAGAGGAATTATATGTAGATTAGTTTTCTTCATTAAAGACACAATTTACCTTAAATACTCCCCTTCAAAGAAGACCTGTGAACTGCTTGCAAATTGTCCTGTTTGCTGTCTCTATTCAACCATTCCCTGGTCACTCAGGGAGTCAACTTTTCTTCTTCTTTGGCAATCCCTCACAGTTGAGGATGATTGTTTTCCATAATTGTCCTATCTGTGCGTCCAAACATGACTGATGAGGCCTGCCTGACAGACTCTACTACAGCTTGGACATGTGTTTCTGTGTGATGTGGGTGGCACTGGATTTTTTATTTTGTCTGCAACATATTGTTTCTGCACTCCCACTTTTCCATCTCTTGTTGTTGTGAGGTTTCAAAGTACTGACTTTATACTTTGTGTCTCAGTAATTTGACTCGTCTTTTATACTAGGTCTGTGCAAGTTGGCAGCGATCCGATCCAACTTTGGGTCCAGCCACTTCAGATGGCCACAGTCTGATCCAGAGCTCCAGACCAGGTTTCTGCCTCAATCCAGCCCCTAAGCTTCAGAGCCACCTTGGAGATCTAGCCATGGGGTATAACAGGAAATCAATAAAATATCTATAACTTTGTTGTTTCTAGTCTGATTTGGATGAAGCTTACAGAGGTGGTAGCCTCTGATGAGAGCATAAAACCTGCCAAGTTTCAAGAAGAGTGATGCAGAGGTTTGAGGGGAACGGTACCCCAAATGCTTGAAAGTAAAGCTCCTGTCATGTCTACGTGTTACAACACAGGGGGGTCAAAACTGCAAGGTTGGTAGCTCTTACTGAGGCCATACCACCTGCCAAGTTTCAAGAAGATTGGTGCAGGAGTTTGGGGGGAACTGCACCTCAAGCTGTGAACAAGCAAAACATGCCATGGGTGACACTGTGTGTTAAGGCACAGCAGGGTGACAGCTGCAGGGATGGTGGCCCCTGCTGCGGCCACGACGTCTGCCAGCTCTCGAGGAGATCAGTGCAAGGAGGTTCTGGGGCCCTGCACCCCTAGCTGCTGACAGTCAAAACTCATGCCAAGACTGTCTCTGTCTTGGGGCAGTTAATTGTCTGTATTGATTCTTTCCTCTCCTTAGCCTGGTTTTGTAGGTGCTAATTGATGCTTGTTAAGTCGTTATGTAGTAGCTAGGTCCTGTGTACTGAGCTGGTCCCTGAGTCCCTGAGTGCATCATGATTGATTGATTGGTAACTGGGAACACAGCAGCTTAGCTGCCAGGTCTGCAGTAGTGTCTCCCCTCCCTGCCTCAAGCCAGACAGTCAGTCCCACAAGCACTCATGGCACAAGTTTTGCTTGTCCTCAGCTTGAGGGGCAGTTCCCCCCACCAAGCCCCTGCATCAATCTTCTTGAAACTTGGCAGGCTTTGTGGCCTCAGTAAGAACTACCAGCCCTGCAGTTTTGACACCCCCACCCCTGTGTTGTAACACATAGATGTGACATGAGTTTTGCTTTCATGAATTTGGGGTGCTGTTCCCCCCAAACACATGCACCGATCTTCTTGAGACTTGGCAGGCTTCTTGCTCTCTGCAGTCTACCAGCCCTGAAAATTTCATTCAAATAGGACAAAAAAACAACAAAGTTATAGATATGTTATTGTTTCCCCATTATACCCTATGGCCAGATCTCCGAGGCAGCTCAGAAGCTCTTTGGGAGCTCCGAACTGCTTTGGGAAGCCTAACAAGGCCAGCGCTTCAACCCAAATGTGCTGCTTTGAACCCCAAAGTATCCGAAGCTCTATCCAAAGCCTCGCACAGCCCTATTTTATACCCTCCTTGGACTGGATTGGCTCCACCTCATATTATTATGGCTTTTGTCAGATAGAGGCAGCAACTACCCAGCAATTACCTAGCTAGCAGCACTCCTAGTGCCTCAGAGCACATGCCCAAACATTCAGCAAGCCGAACATACTGACAGACCTGGCTCACTTACCTTCCCAGGACAGGATCTGATGCCTACTGCCCTTCCTCTTCTAGTTCCCAGTGACCTATTTGCAAGCTGCCCTGTTTGCTGTTCCTGTTCAATCACATACATGTTAATAAGAGAGTTCCTTGGGACTACCTGGTGGAAATTTTATATAAGTTAGAAAAGGACAGTAGTTTATGAAATAGCATAATTCACTACAGTTCCCCATTCTTCTCCATGGAACAGCAGCATTTGTCATCCAAACTCAACTCCATGTATATTACTATCACTGCTCTATGCATGATGCACTTACATTCTACTTCCCAAATCAGCAATAGGTTCAATAGAAATCCATGTGGTTTGTAAAGCTTGACTAAACTGGTGAAGTGGAAGGTCCTTCCTTTTTTCACTCTGGTAAAACCTTTCATCAAGTGGGAAAAATGGATGTCAATCTTGCACTGTGCAGCTAACATTGTCATCGCCTCATGAACAGTATCATGAACTCACATGTGATCAAATTATTACTGGGTGTGAGGCAACAAACAAATGAAACTGAAAACCCCTCAGTGCCCTTGCTACACTGCAGCTATTGTCCACATTGAAGAGGCCATGTGTGAGGGAAGCTCTGAGGTGATTCAAACATTAACCAGACATTTTTGCTGACTTACGATTTTCTCATCAGTATGTTTTTGGTAGAAAATATGGAGTGGGTGTATGTGTGCTCTATTAGGGTCTCCACCTTCTTATGATTGTGGGGATATCTATGTTGAATACCTAAAGTCAGGGTAAGGAGTACCCACCACTTGACTGTGTTTGTCTGAGTACTATTATAGAAATACATACAATCTGTTTTACTGCTTATTCAGATGTGGATGATAAATATAATTTATTAATGGTTTATACGAGTGCATATATATCTTTGCTGACTAAAGCATTATCCATGCACAAGATACAGAAATAGCAGAGCTTATTTGTTTCTGCTTAGGGAGTAAAACATTAGTATGACTCAATACCTTTGAGAATCATAGAATCCAATTGCTTTTACCATTTAGTATGGGTACAGACAAGGGATAGCCTCTCTGTCTCTCTCTCTCTTTCTGTCTTTCTCTCACTTTTCCACTTGACAAACAAAATATTTTACCTTTCTTCCTTTCCCTCCTCCCCCCACCCAACACCCAATATTTCATGGGCAAGCTAATCTATTTCTATTTTTCCCCATGAAAGACAACAGGCTCTTTCTTGGATATAGTAGGTATGGATATACTGAAGCCTGAGGCCTATGATTTAGTAAAAAAGGAAGATGAGATTGATTTATGATTGCAGAGATCATTTCCTTTTTTCTCAGGCTCTTGGGGCAGATCCTGAGCTGACATTAATTGGTGCTTCTATTTATATTACTTGGAGCTGTACTGATTTACAGCAGATAAAGAGATGGACCATGTTCCTTTCTTTCAATAAAGGTTGTATTGTTCTGACATTCAGAAATGGGATTAGAAGAGCTATTATCCAAAAAAAGCCCCCATAACCAGATATTTGATTTGAATGATTACACCAAGAAGTCCAGATCACAAACCTCATTTTCCCTTGATATATGTATACAGAAAACAAAGTGTAATTTTCTCATATGAAAAAGCTTTGAAGGTCACTCTTTATAACATTTAATGCTTCGGTGAACTCAGTGTTAAGTATTCCAGCATTACTTACATTGTTTTTGATTCCTGAAATATAGGCATTAGAGACAGATAAAATCAGATTGTCGGCTCTAATTTGTGTATCAAATGACACTTAAGTGAAATGGCTCAGTGAAGGCTGAAATAAAAAACAACAACTACAACAGCAACTCATTTTATATTAATGAAGAAGTGTATATTATGATGGTTAAAATTGTATCAGCATTTGTTTTCCTTAGCAATCCCATTTGCCTGGGGATTATAACAGCCATGAAATTTCACTTTGGATGGAACATGCTTTGTAAAGTCTTGAAAATTAGCCCAAAACTGAGTTTTGAAAATTAAAGATAGCCATTCCCAGTGACCTACTTCACTGTTTTATTCTGCATAGAATTTGGTTTGCATAAAAATGACTTCCTGTGCTTGTATGTCAAGACCACAGAGAGGCCTTGAACACAGTCACAGGTCCTAATCTTGTACATTGCATGAGTTCTGCCTTTCAGGGAAATAGATAATAGTGTTCTGCACTTGGATGAAGCTCACACCTATACTCCATTTACAATACTGGAGCTTTGCTGAGAAGTGAGTTTACTCACAATAACATGGAATCTCAAGTTGAGATTTAGGGTTTCAGTTGAGACAGAAATGAAAGATATTTTTCAGGACTGAGTCAAAAAAGCAGACTATTATGGTAGAAGGAGGGACAAACCCACAAAACATTTCTACAAATCCACAAAAACAGACATACCATTTTTTACATGCAGATTTTCATTGGAAAAAAAATAAACATAGGGTGCCTATACTCAACCATGAAGGATGCTCCGATGCACTGTAATTGCAGTGCATTAAAGCAGGCTAGATTAATGAAGTCTGCTGGAGTGTGGCAATTACCACGCTTCAGCAGCCTCCTGCATATCATCAAAATCCCCATACTTCAAAATGGTGGTGGGGGTGCTTCAACTAAAGCTTTTTTGATGAGCTTTAGTTCAAGTGTACCCACTGCCATTTTGAAGTGTGGGGATGCTGATACACAAAACTGTGCAGCACTTCAATTAGAGTGACTCTCAGAGCCGCTCTAACTAAAGCACCACTCCCTGACCCCTGGAGCATGTTTAAAGGTGCCCAGAGATAACTGGTTAAACAGTAAAATAACTTTATATTTAATCTTTTTTATGGAGCTGGGTTATTTGCAAATAATCATGGATTTATATTTATATACTATTTACAATTTTCAAGTAGTATATATGTAATTTAACAAAAATATATTTTTCTGCTTGTAAATGGAGGTCCAACATCAGTCTGCTACTGCAAATTCAGTTTGTAACTGTTGCTTACTCTGCTGGATGATGCATAGACCAATGTTCACAAGAAATGGAACAAGTTAACACACTTCAAGTGATCCAAGACAGGTTTTGCAACCCACACCTCAGAAGAAAATGTCACAATTAGAAATAGTTAGCATTGTTTTTCCATTTCTTCTATGCCAAAACATCCCAAATATTTTTTCAGTGAGTAATGGCCTTCTATTTATACCAAAAAAATGATTAGAAGAGGAAAAAAAAGAGTTAAATGAAAATGGAAATTTTTGTTTAATTTTTTTTTTTTTGCTCTAATGAAATGTTTGAAATTTCTTATTTTTGTCCTGATTCAGGATAGGGAAAATACTTTGAAATTCTGAAGAAACATGAAGATAGTTTCCTCCATAGCACCAGTGTTCATTGCACCCAGTTTAGGCTTAGGCAGTTTACTTTAAGCCACCTAAATCTAAACTGGGAGTAATGCACACAGGTGTCTGCCATTGCTGGGATGGGTGTAGGAAACCCAAGGTAAGTGACTCAGGATGGGATAAGGGGCTGGCTGGAAGGGGAAGTTGGTAGGTCTGTGGGGGAGGGGGAAGGCAACCCAGTACAGAGGAGGAGAGTTTCAAGGTTAAACATAGTCTAGTCAGGGTTGGGAGGGGAGTTATGAACAGCACAGCCCTGGGGCTCAGGCAAACACTTGGGCTTTTAAAGACCTGGGGCTGTGTCGGGAACATGTGCAGGTGTTGGCAAGATAGAGTGAACCCTCCATAGGCTGGGTTAACCTTTTCTTGATCTAAAGTTAGTTCACCTCCTGATACTGGGCACATCATTTTGGAGTGATTTGAGCACTGTGAACACCTGCACAATGCGGAATTTAGATTGACTTAAACTTGGTTAGGTAAATCTAAATATGACACTTGTATATACTTAGTAACTTTTGGTCATTCTCATAGCAAAGGGAAGCAAATTCATTTCAGTTAAAAAAAATCTATCGGGAAAGGCACTGCAATGTTTCTGTCCTATCCTTAACCTATGATAATATTGGAACAGATTTCAATGGGAGAGTGGAGTCAGCAGGAGCATAACAAGTCATTTGTGTGGCTACTACCTTGCTTGCCCTCTGATTGCTCCTGTGGACCCTGCTTTCCACCCCAATTCCTTGCTTCCCCCATGTACCTCCTCAGTCCCCTAACTCCTCCACTATCCCACCCCATCTCTGCTTACCTGAGATGGAGTGGCTATTTTTAACTCTATCCAACCTCCCCCAAACACAAGGGTGGGCAAAATATGGCCTGCAGGCCAGATCCGGCCCACAAGGCCATTCTATCTGGTCTGCAGGGCCCCTAAAAAATTTAGAAAATTAAGTAGAATCCAAGGGAAGCCCTGCAGTCTCCTGCAACAGAAGGGCCCACCTGGGCACGCCTCCCAAGCTGGAAGCTCCAGCAGGGGCTTCTGGCCTGGAACCATGTGACTGCCCCACGCCAGAAACTCAGGCAAGTTGGGGGGGCAGGCAGGGGAGGACCCTGGGGAAAAGCAGCCCCTCGCCTGCTCTGTGGGTAGTGCTCCCTGCTGCAGCTACTTGCAGCCCATGCAGGGCTGTCCTGAGCAGGTACAGGCAGCCCCATGTGGGCTGTGAGCAGTTGTAGTGTGGGGCATCAGCCATGGGGTGTAGTGAGGGGCTGCTTTCCCCCCTTACACTCTGCACCAGCTTGTAACCCACCCCTGCTGCCAGTCTGGGCCCTGCTCCAGCTCCAGACTCACTCGCTGGGGCTGGCCATGACAAAAACAGCTGCGACCCTGCTGCTTGCCACACCAGACAGTGTTTGTTGCTGCTGTCCGCCTGGAGCTCATGTGCTGGGCAGCCCAGAGGCAGTGGTGGCAAACAGTGTCCTGCATGGCAAGCAGGGGATCCACAGCTGCTGATGCTGTGTCCAGCCCCAACAGGTGAGCCTGGAACCAGTGCAGGGCCCAGGCTGGCAGGATGGGTGGGTTACAAGTTGGTGCTGAGTGTGGGAAAAACAGCCCCCTGTCCACACTATGCCCAGAGCCCTGCACTGCAGCTCACAGCCCATGTGGGGCTCCCTGTGCCTGCTCAGGACAGCCCCACGCAGGCTGCAAGTGGCTGCAACAGGGAGCACAGGCCATGGGGTGGGGGAGGGGTCACTCTTCCCTAGGCTCAGCATCAGCCTGCGCCCTGCTCTGGGCCGCACCAGTGCTGGCCCTGGGACATAGGTCCCAAGACATTGGGACATTGGTCCCAAGATGATGACGAGGGGGCAGAGCACTTTTCAAGGGGTGGGGCACCTGTCAAGGGGTGGGGCTACCCATGCTGCCCTTGACATCTTGCCAAAACTTGGTAAGTAGCCCTCTACCTGATATAATTGCCCACCCCTGCCCTAACATCTCTCAATATCTATATGCTGCCCTTGAATATCATCCATAAAAATATTCCATAGGAAACTTTTTAGAAGGTTATCCCACCTACCTAGTTTTAGACTGGCTTAATTTATTTTTGAAGATTCTATGCAGAATTTCTTCTTTTTAAAACATTCCTCCAGTTTTCTGAGCTGCCACACTTTTGAATCTCAACTACTCCATTGAAAACAACAGACCTCTGATTAAGCTGTTTCAGTTACTGAAATAACTGCACTGACCTTTCGCTGAGTATATCATCACAGGTAACAAGCGTTGAGCTTTTGCTTCTCTCAGTTAGAATCATGTAGTTCACTAGTCTTAGACCAGTACCAGATCTCAATATGCTTATTACAGACACTGCCGCAAGCCTAACAGGCTTGATTTGATGGCTGCAGTATCTGCAGTTTTGTCTCTAGGTATCTTTGACTAGTGTTAAATCTGGAATGATCATAAACCTTTTCCAAAACACAGCACTGTTAATTTTTAACAGTATGATCACTACATATTATGATAAAAGAAGTATTAAAATCAAGAAAACAATGTATGAATGGGCCTATCTACAGGTCAATTTACATAGTGCTTATCATCACCTAGTTAGAGCTGTGTGGAAATGGGATGCTCATTTTTATAGAGGAATGCAAGATGCTGAAATTTAGCTTCGTGCTGAATTTCAGCAAAAAGTCATATGTTTAAAATTTGCTTTGAGAAAATAAATAAATAATGTTTTGAATATTTTCCTTTCTATTTAAACTTTTTGAATGTTAAGTTATATATCACAGGAAAAAAACATATTTCATGAAGAAAATCATTTCATTCAGAAAATATTGACATAGTTTGAGATTGGTTCCCACAAAATTTACCTAATTTTGTTCAATTTAAATGGAACTGCGTATTCCAACAGATTATGATTACCCTGAAGTTTTGCTAACCAATTCTATGCCTTATGTTACCCACCTCATTACTTAGAATCCTTTTACAGAGCATTTCTCCTTATCTGTAGCTGTAAGGGGGAAGAGGTTGAAGAGAGACTAGCTCATCCATTCAAAATGAAAACTAAATTTGATTTTTATAACTTTCATATCTGTACCTGAATTCTAGTTGTTTTAACTGTGTTCATTCAATCCAGAATCAAAAGCAATACAACATACTCTGTGCTCATATACTAAAAACAGCATGAATTTTCAATATTGAACAGCCATACCTAGCTGTTTGCAAACAGTCTGGATTAGAAATACTCATAGAAAAGAACATAATTTTAGTTGTAGAAAAAAAAGCCTGAAGAACTAAATGACTAAAGTGAAGAAAAACTGACAGATAATTTGGAAACAGGAAAAAAAACCCCACATTTGTTTTTCAATTATTTTTTCATCTTTAATGAGGATGGTTAGGGAAAAATAAATAGTGAGTTAACATGGGAATTGAATGGAAACTTCTAACAGAAACTGAGTCTGTTCTTGGAAGAATTTTGGGTGAATTTTGCAGTCTGAGGAGGTATAGGTAATTCATTTAAGAACTCAGTACAAAGCCCATTGTAGGTAATGGTGAGATTTCTGTTGATGTCAGTAAGAACTGGTTCAGGTTGTTAGTGACTCTGTGTTAAAAGGTAATAGTTGTGATTTTTAGTCTTACCTGTGATGGAAGGTAAATCACTTAACCTCTTGGGAGTGTCCAGACAAGCACACACTTGCCATGCTGGAGCACCACAAACACATCTGTGGCACTGCACACAACAAATTCAAGCATTTCCCATGCTGCTAATTGCAGCATGGGTGGTTTTTGACACTGGGAATCAAAAAACCAACAGCAAATAAAAGTAGGGCAGCTTATGTGGTGGCAGCATGCCCCACCCAAAACTTGAGTCTAGCCAGCCATAGACATGTTCAGGCTGCCAGTTAGGCTCCTTGCTGCTGGATTGCCATTGCTGGAGCCCCAAGAGGCCCCCAGGACCCTAGATAAGGCTGCTGGACCAGTCTGTTTCCTCAGTCTCTCCTACCCCACCCAGGAACTTGCTGCGTGCCAGCATGCACACATGCATGGGTGTTCCCTGGGACCAAGCTGCTGTTTGTTCCCAGGGAAACACACATACCTACATGTCTGGATTTAACTTTGGTGCCTCCTTTCCTACTTTGCAAAATGTAGATAGGAGTATTTGTCCTCATTTTTAAAGTACTTTGAGATTTCTTCACAGGTAAAAAGTTAAGCTTTTTTTTTTAAGCTGAACTAAATTCCCAAACCCTTTGAAGTTCATACATCTTCTGCTATTCCTTTGATTTTCCATGAACATGGGAGATACATAATTTGTCCTTTTTGTCCTCCAGGGAACCTTTCTAAATGTTCACTTCACTATAACCAATAAGACAGGGGAAGCAGAAACTTAAATATTTGGAAGTCTTATTGTCAAAAAACCTCCTCAGCCATTGAAAACATGATGTTATATTAAGTGTAACTAGTGAGCCATTTCTCCCACACAAAAAAGCTTAATATTAAATGTTACTTGCATCTACAATTTTTAAAAAATCAAAATAAAATATTCTGATGATCTGTAAACCCATGAGATGCTATTAGGAGAAAGTGTACAAGAAAGTGTAGGAAAAGGGCCTGGTCTAGTGACTAAAGTTGGTCAAGTATGGATGTAACTCTTTCTATCCATACCAGCCTGATAGTTTAGACTGCTAACAGACTTTTTTTAATATTGAATTACTGAGACTTGACTAGGTCAGAATTACACTCACATTCAATATAGATAGTATGTCTACAAATGCAATGTAATAAGCTGCCACTTTCCATACCTGAGAAACTTTAAATGGAATGCTTAAAATTTCATTTTGGGATTAGGTCATGATTCTCCATTATCCTCTCTATCAGTAGTGTGTCCTAACATGCATGGAGATACCAAACATGCTCACAGAAGGCCATGGCCAAGGATTCCCTCCCTCCTTAAAGTCCAATTGCTTGACAGTTTAACATTGAATTTATTGTCCCTTTCAGCAACTATGAGCAAATTTAGATGACATGATTTTAAAAAAGTAGGTTCCTTCTTAATTACTGCTATCACCAGTATACCTGCACTAGAAGTACTCTAACAGGAGCATTATTGACTAAGTCTAACTACAGATGTTCAAAAAGCCCTGGCAGAGGCACTCTAATTATTTAACTTTACTTAAAACACTGTAAGTTAGATCACAAGTGTACCAAAGAGATGTTTGCTGTTTGCTGTGGAGCCTTGGAACCTATGCATGCTGGCCACTGGGGATGCTCCCACACACCTCCCAGGAGGCTGCCAGAGTGGTCCCTCTCCCTAGCCCTGCTCTACCCTGACAAGTAGTGACTGTCTGCAGTGGCTGGGGGAAAAAAGAAATTGGATGCCTTCTACTGCTGTCCCCCAGGCCAGACAGCAGCACATCATGGGCATGCCCACACATGCAAACGCATGCCCTTGCAGCAGCTCAGATAGAAGTGGTGCAAATTTGAGAGGGGCTTTTTGCCTCAGCACACATGCTTGGACATGCACTTTGTTGAGGAGCAAATTGTGCCACTTGGGGCAAAATAACCCTGCCTGGCTACTCCCAGATCTTCAGCCAGGGGGAGCTAGAGCCCAGGGCCAGCACCTCTGCTGTCCCCAGCAAAATAAAAAGCTGCCCTGTCCTGGCCCCAGCAATATAAAAAGCTTCCCTGGCAGGTAGATCAGGGCTATTTGCTCTCAGGAGCTTCTAGGGTGTGGCCAGTTGGTATCTGAGGACACTACCCCTTTTGCCAGCTGGACTGCTGAAGCAGCCCTGAGAGTTCCCTACACACTTTACCCACTGCAGCAGTCTGGCAGTGGGGGCTGCTGCCTGGCTGTGACCTGCTGCGCACCTGCCAAACCTGGATGGGGACTGCACAGCCAGTAGAAGTATGGGCTGCAGCTGCAGACTTAGCTTCTGTGCCGCACTACTGCCACGTGTGCCCCTGCCTGGACATCTGGGCAGCTATCACCTGGAAGATGTTCTCGGTATGGTGGCCTGCTTTGAACTGTCACAGCATGTCCTCCTGCCCCCATTTGGCCAGGAGGTCAGCCACATCCAGCTGGGTCAAAAGTGCCAGCTCTGAGCAGGCAGGGTCCTGCCACTGGCCTCTCTAGCAGGAATTCTGGTGTTGCCTATTGGAAAACTGAAAAATCCTCAATAAAAAAGATCCCAAAGTCACTCTGTAAAATACCCGCAAATCCATGCTTCCCCACAAGTAAAACAAAAACCACTACAAAGAGAGAGAGAGAGACAAGGACAGAGACAGCAATCAGTTGGGCAATGTTTTATTGATATACCTACAGTGTTAAAGCAATGTGGAAACCTACTAGTGTCTGTATCATAATAATAAAGTGAACTCTAAATATATGTTTCATGAATTCATGAAACATGAATATATAGTTTGCTGTCCTCCCACAGGGGCTATGGCCCCCCCACAGGAGTTACAGCTCCCCACCATGGGCCGTGGACCCCCAACAGGGACCAAATGGCTCCCGCAGGAGCTACAGCCCCACACAGGGGCTACAGCCCCACAACAGGGGCTATGGTCCCCTCAAAAGGGGCCAAACATCCCCCACAAGGACTACCACACCCCCTGCAAAGCCTACATGCCCCAGCCCAGGCCTCCGATTGCTGCCCTACATGGCCTCGTGCCCTGCCAGCTGCTGCAGCCCCTCAATGGCTTCCTCACCCAGCCCCAGCCCCCACTCCTCCAGACCCCTCCAATAGCTGCCTTGCCAGGACCCATCCCCCACTTGCACCCCCAGACTGCAAGGCTGCCCCCCCATTCCCAGGCACCATCACTAAGAAAAAAACTGAGAAAAAAAGCCTCTACATACCTTAGAAGCAGGGGCTGGGGGGGTCTGGCCCCCCCTGGCAGCACGGGGTACCGGGGGGCAGGAGGGCCCAAGCTGGGGCTACTGGGGTTGTCCCTCTTCTCTGTGCTGTGTGGGCAGGGCCCCAGTGACAGAGACAGCAGATGAACTGGTGGTAAGTGCTGGGGTTTTTGCAGAGAGGGGTTTGATATGGGGGTGCTGAGGTGGGGGGCATGGATCAGGGGCCTTGGGGGGCTAAGCAGGGTTGGGGAACTTGGGAGGCAGGTGGGGGGTGGTGCTTGGCAGAACAGCGGTCAGAGGCCTGGGGGTGGGACCAGGTGGGGGTGGGGCCAGGCAGTGCAAGCCTGGGGTTTGGGGGAGTGGGTAGTGCCAGTGGGGTTCCCCCCTAGTTGCCTCCCATATCCTCCAGCCCCCCAACCTCTTACTTACAGCACTAGAGTCCTAGTGCTGCGCTATCTGGCAGGCTGCATGTTCAGCTCCAGGGTGAGACCAACCATAGAGATGCTCTGGCAGCCAGAGCATCTCCATGGAGGACCCAGCCTCCAGTTGCCTCAGGACATGATCCAGGACTGTGCCCTTCCCTGCTTTTTTAAGCTTCAGGTTTTCTAGACCCCTGGATATCCAGGGATCTAATTTTATAATATTTTTTTCATTCCCACATGTGCCTCTTGCCCCATCTCAAAGGGATTTGAGACAGAGCAAGAAGGCACATGTGTGCTTGTCTGGACTTTATGACCCTGGAGCCTCCCAGTCAGGTGGTAGCAAGCCACAGGTTTGGGGCTGCTGTGGGAGGAGAGACCCTGGACTCCAGCCTCCATGGCCTCCTCAGCCAGCAGCAGTGTACTGGACTGCAGCAACTCTGAGGAGAAAGACCCTCCCTTGCCTGACTGCAGCTCATAGCTAGCCAGAGGGATGAGACAGTGCTGAGATCAGAGGCTGTCTGCAGGCAGAATGCAACCTACCTTAACTTGCAATGGACGTGCTACAGACATTTTAAACAGTGCTCTAACAGAAAGTGCCTTAGTTTAGCTCAATTGAGGGTTAACTTAGAGCACAATCTGCTATTTTTAAAGTGTTCTAAGAGCCATTAAGTCTGTTCAGTTATGGCTTTAGAGAATAGAGTGCTTTCTGAATGTTTAAAGCATGAAAGGTATACTGCCTGTACATAGCCTAAATTTTTTTCATAGATTTCATAGACATTAGGAGTGGAAGGGACCTCAAAGATCATCAAGTCCAGTGCCCTGCCCCAGGGGCAGGAAGTAAGCTAGGGTCAAAGGACCCCAGCAAGATAAGCATCCAAGCATTTCTTGAATGAGTCCAGAGTAGGTGCCTGCACCATATGTGAAGGCAGTCTATTCCAGGTCTTGGGGGCTGAGACAGTAAAGAAATGTTTTCTTATGACCAGCCTAAAACAGTCTTGTAGGAGTTTATGACTGCTGGTCCTTGTTTTGCCTTAGGGCTCTCTGGTGAACAGACGTGTTCCCAGATCCTGATGCACACCCCTTATGTACTTATAGGCAGCCACCAGGTCCCCCCTGAGCCTGCACTTTTCCTGACTGAAGCGTCTCATGGCTCTCAGCCTCTCTTCATAAGGCCTATTGTCTTGCCCTGTGATCATGCGTGTGGCTCTCCTTTGGACTTTCTCAAGCTTCTTAACATTCTTCTTGAATTGTGGAGCCCAGAATTGGTTGCAGTACTCCAGCTGTGGCCTCACCAAGGCCGAGTACAGTGAGAGGATGACATCCTGTGATTTAACTGAGAAGCATCTATAAATAAAAGCCAGGGTTTTGTTTGCTTTACCAGCTGTGACATCGCATTGGTGGCTCATGTTCATCTTGTGGTCAATCATGACCACTAAGTCTCTTTCAGCAGTGGTGCTAGCAAGTGTAACACTGCCAAGCCTATAAGTATGCTGCAAAGTTTTTTCCCCCAAGGTGGAGTACCTTGCATTTATCAGTATTGAACTTCATCAAGTCTGTGTCTGCCCACTTACTAAGCTTATCCAAGTCAGCCTGGATCATCAGCCTGTCCTCAGGTATGGATACTATGCCCCAAAATTTAGTGTCATTGGTGACCTTGGCCAGTGCACTTCAGACACCAATGTCCACATCATTGATTAAAATGTTGAAGAGAACCAGCCCAAGGACAGAGTCTTGGAGGATGCCATTGGTTATGGAGTGCTATAGTGGCTCACTGCCATTGAACCACTAATCTCTGGGTCAAACTATGGTGTAGCCAAGGCCACAGTTGCCCAGTTTTTCCATGAAGAGGTCATGGGACACCAGATCAAAGACTTTTTTAATGTCCAGCTATATGACATCAATCTCTTCCCCCTTGTCCAGGTGATATGTCACCTGGTCATGGAGATGAGATTGGTCAGGCAAGACCTACACGCAACATACCTGTGCTGGCTGTCCCTCAGGATGTTGCCCTCAGCCAGCTTATCCAGAAAGGTCTCCTTGATAATTTTCTCAAGAATCTTACCAGGGATTGAGGTCAGGCTGATAGTCCCGTAATTCCTAGGATCTACTTTCCACCCTTTCTTGAAGATGAGCACCACATTGGCCTTCTTCCTGCCTTCAGGTACTTTACCTGAGCGCCACAAATTTTTTAATAGTTTTGCTAACGGTTGGGCTATGACACCTGGCAGCTCCTTGAGTACCGTAGGGTGTAATCTGTCAGGACCAGCTGACTTTAAGGTGTCCAGCCTTTCAAAGTGATCCTTTACTAGATCAGCACTGGTGCTGGGTATAAATATGCCCTCATGCTCAGTGAAGACAAGTCATCAGTGTCATATCTCCATTAGTTTAGTTGTGCTTAAAGTCAAGGTTATGAGGTATATCAGTGAGTCTACTTATGAAGGTAAACTGCATTTTAGTGCATAGGAAATGGATTATTTTAATAATATTTTTTGCCATGTCTTTTTTTAAGTAGACTGCTTTGAGTTCTAGTACATAAACTGTATATGGATGATTGTTCCTTTACTGTTTGTTAAATTGTAAGAGCTTCAGGGCAGCAACTGTCATTAACCACATGTTTTTATAGTATTTAGCACAGTGGGACCCTGACCAAATGAAGTCCATCCATGTGCTGTCATAATATAGGCAAATAAGAGTTAGAATAATAATAATTTAAAATAACAAGTATCTGTAATTCTACCAGTTTCAATACCACATAAAAGTGGAAGGCACAGTGATGCTTCATAGTGAAATATAATGCAATTGAAGGGAAAATTAGCCATTTTTTCTAACCCTCACAAAGATTCTGTTTCTGTTTAGCAGAAGGATATTTAATCCATTCTTATCTTAATTAAACTAACTAATCCTTTCTTATTCCATGTTGTTTGTTAGTTACCACTATTTGTAACTCTGAGTTGACCAGATGAGCGGAACTTAGAGTGAATTGTACTGACAAAAGAAAATTTGTTCAAGTTACTTCAGCAGCCAGAGGAGAAAAGCAAATTCTCTGCAAACTTTCACTTGAGACAATATTCTGGTTTTCTGGAAAGATTTTTCAGAATTTTTTGTACAGGTCCAGCTGTTTGCAATGCAGCCTGAGGGGAGGTCTTTATTTATGAGAAGAACTTCAATCACGGCTGATTGTAATCATGTGCAAAATGGTCTTTTCATCCATTGCTCATGAATACATCTTTGTTAGACCAAATGAGAGTTGCCTACATAACATCTGTCCATAATGCATGCAACTCACCTTTTGATCTCAGCACCCATTTTGGATGGCTAAAAGGAATCTGTGCTTTGAGAGGACATTTCCATGAATTATTATGACCACTCTTTGTTCTCTTCCTAACACAGGAAGACAATTTCTGACAAACAGTTTCCTTTGATATCCATATACAGGGCAACATTTTGTATTTTGTTTTAGAGAAATATATTTTCTCTAATTTATTAGGGACTTTTTTATTCTGTATTTTATATATGGAAGGCAATGAAGGGTGAGAAAGCATCCAAAACTGTAGAGAAAGCAATAATTTATTATATCCTCTGGGACTCACCAGCTTGTTATAAATTCATTTTCCATGTAAATGGGCTTAAAAAAAAGATTAAACTCAGTGCTGTAATTGTTATTCACTTGAACATCAAAGGAATTTCATTCTTTGAGTTCCCTTTAATGCTAATGTCCAGAAAAATCAATTTGATTTTTTCATTCTTGCATTAAAAATAACCCAAGCTTACTGCAGTTTAAAGGATTTGGATTATTGGACTGCCTGACAAAGCATATTTTGTACATAGAGATTTAAAGAGGTCACCTCCATTTACTAGAGGTTTAAGACTCAATAGTCCACTAATCCATCTGAATACTTCAGGTGATCTAGATCACATTAGAAATTCAGGCAGACACATTCAATACCAGTCTTGATCTCTTTCTTGTATATGTAATTTAGATGGATTTTAAAGTAGACCTACAATGAACTGCACACCCCAAAGCCTTGAACTCTGGCCAAGAGGCTCTGTAGAGTTGTCAGCTGCTGGGTTGTAGTCTGTAAGCCAGTTTGTAATTATGTCCCTCGTGGGTGTCAAGGTGATATGAACACATGATAGACATGATACAAAAGGAGATTGTAGGTAGGGTCCCTGTCTGGTTGAAAATGTGTTGTCCCTCCCTATTCCTACTGATATTCTGGAAGGTTACTGACTGATAAAGCTGAAAACAATAGTCAAAGTGTTGACTTTGTCCTATAAGGTCCAGATCCTATTGCACTTTTAGATATCTCAAGTGATCATAGATGCCTGAGAGTACAGACTGAACATTAACCAACTCTAAATATTTAATATTCTAAGAGTTTGGCTGTATCTGAAAGGAGGGGGTAGGGACAGGGGAAGGAAGAGGAACAAAAGAAAAACAAAACAGAAAAATGACAATAGACTAGTCTCTAGTTTAAATGTGTCCTGAAAACAGTGGGAAAAGGTCAGATCTGTTTCCTCACCCACGATAAAATTTGCAAGCGTTGGGATATAAGTTTCTGATTTTTCCCTCATTTTCAAGGACTTGAAAAAGTGTTTGGACCTAGAAGGGGAAATTTAGTGGATGTTCATAAAGCAGCATTTGTCACTGGAAAAAAAAAAAGAATTTTTCTTTTTTTTTTTCCTTACATGTAGTTTAGGGTCACAATTTGCTTTGTATACATTATAAAGTTCTCACCAAGTTTAAAATAAATAGGAATAGAAATATATACAAAGAAATATATTTGACAAAGAAGGTCATTTGACAATAAATATTCACCACAGGAGTTTCTCTATTTGTATATTCCCCACCTTCCTTCCATATGTAAACATCACACTTGAACTAGTCTCCATAACTTATGTGAGAGACCATTAGGGAACACTGTAAGATGTCATCTTAAAGAGGTTCCCCCTAAGTTAAAAAGAATATTGACCAGATTAGGTCTTGAAGCATTATAAATGTATAGCCCCACGAAAGTGTCCAGCTGTTAGATTTATCCAGAAGGTGCATGGGGAAATGTCATGGTCAAAACAGAGAACAAAAGAGAGCTTAAAGATATAGTGTACCTGAGTACAAACTCTTACTTTATTTCACAGCAGCTGAGTTTACCTTGCAGACCATTCTTGACTAGTGGTAGAGAGATCTGTATACTTCTGCATTGCCTCTCACATGGGATTCTCATACTAAGTGGGTGCACTTGAAAAACATTTTCTTGAGAACAGGGCTCTAGCATATATGAGGTGATAGCCTGACCTTTAAATAAGTGAGGGAGGCATTAATGCCCTTAGCCATCTGGGCATATCCTGTAATAGTGAAAACCACTCTTCTTCCGCTTTCTCTTCTAGGCTCACGTATCATTGAGAAAGCAGTTGGAAACAGCAGTGCGAGCATAGACCTGGCTGATCCATTCATCTAGGTTGCAGTGAGACAGGATAAGGGGTAAGGATGTCATCTGTAGTAAGGTCTTGAATGACAAGAGGTTAGGTGAGCTCATGTTTCTTTCTTTCATCACACAAGTAACAAAGTCATTACTGCCATATTGGTGACATTTGTGGAGCTTTGTAAACCATTTGTCTCAAAAATAAAACCTCTCAGCATACGTCCCTTTTGAATCTATGGTTTGCTGCAAAAATGGAGCCACTCACAGACATTTTACCCACACACAAATGTTTGGTTTAAATGAAGCACAATGTTCTTCTTTGAAAACCTCTGTTTAGGTGCTAGTAGATCCCTCCTCCCTCCCCTCTGCTGCCCAGGGTAGTGGGTCATATGCTTTAACTAATATTCTGTTGGGTCTAGTCTCCAATACTACATGTCTCTTCGGCTGCTTCCTGAAAACTGAGATAGCCTCCAGTAAAATTAGGTCAGGACTGAAAAAAAGAAAGACAAGATAGTAATCAGATTTATGTGTCTTGAAGGTTTGATATCTTAGGAGTCACTAAAATACTGCTTTCCAAAGTTGTTTATCACTTTCTTCTATGTGTAGCCATTTACAGTACGTCTTACTTTACAGCAGTCACTGGTTCCTCAGACCAGACAACATCCTAGACTAGATAAGCCAGCTGTGTTTAGGTTCCCAAGTATCCAGGACCAGCATGCCTGTGAATGTAAGAATTTATTAAATCAGGAAGTACATTTTGATGAGCCTCTAACACTGCGTTTTAATACTTAGCTGTCATGAAGTTGATGCTCAGGTTGCTTATCTACAGTATATTGTTCCAGTGTTTTTAAAAGAAGGAAAATGGAATACACTGCTTTACACACACAAATGGAACTAATTAGACAATTCCCTGTCAGCATCACTGATGGCACAGGGAGAGTGCAATTATCTTTCTATTCCACATTTTAAGGCTATAATTTAGAGCAAAATGTTACATGTTTGGAATGCCCTATTATTGTAAAATACACATTTAATATTCCTGAGAAAGGCCACACACAATGGCCCAGTTCTGCAAACCCTAACCATCCATCAGTGTACTGACTGAGCTATAGTATATTAATTCCCTTTACAATAACTGATTTTGCTTTCCCTCTGCCCTTTCAGTTCAGCTATGGGCTGAGGAAAAAGTGAGTGAGTGATGAACAGGTTTAGATAGAAAAGGATCTAGTTTGCACCCATGTCAAAATGCAAATTCTACACTTCCAAATGTTTTGGAAAAGTTGTGTTAAAATTTTCATTATAATTTTCATGCTACCCTTACATGGCCTAATTGAAACTAGAAGCAGAAGGCTATTAATGCTGTGAGAAAACTACCTATCAAAGAACAAGTCATATTGCCCTTATTCTTCTCTTATCCCTTCATACCTTTGTAGGATATGCGTAAATACTAAGGGAAGAGTAGGAACCCACCAGTCTGTCAAGATAGTTCTATTTTATAGACCTGTAATGTTCAGATAAGGATGCTCTGGGTGTTTTCCAAACTTACTGCTTTGTTCATTCAACTGTAATCTCTATACGATAAGATATTATTTATTAAATCAAGCTTTCTCTCTCATTCACAACACATTCCCTAAGCAGAAGATAGTCACATTGTTCTATAATCCAGAATGTAATACAATGTGTGACTATACAATCTTCAAGCCAGCTGCTGATTGCAGGATATTTTTCTACTTCCTTATCTTTTCTATACAGAGTAAAGTGTCTAAATTTGTAAATGGAATTTAGTCTGGCTTCAGATTGATTTTTAAACTGAAAATCACTTACAGTTTGGTCTTGCCTATGTACAGTGGTGTCTGGCACTTCTCAAACTCTAAAATTAGTTTCCGTTCTGATGACGATATATTATAAGCGCAACTTACCCTGCAATATAACATTTTATATAAACCATGTTTTTAAAGTATGAACTATGTCCCAGCCGTTCCTAGCATGAAACACATTGAAGATTTGTCAGTTTTAACACTCCTGTTACTCTGGAGTAATGGATTGAGCACAGAAATTATTGTTTTTCTTCTTTTGCCCTTTATAAATTACAACAAAGACTAAATGGGACTGTGGCATAAAGAAACCCTATGGATATTCTTGTCATTTAGCTCACCTCTTGCAACCTCATAACAGGTGTTTGGAAGAAATATGACAGTTTATATGAAATACATGGGGCCAGTTCTGTTCTTATTTATATCTGTGAAACCCACTGGTCCCAAAGGGGTTGTCTGGGTGTAAATGAAAACAGAATTGGCTATTTCATTTAATTAATTTTAACATGCTCTCTTTATTCCAATTAAACACATAGGGCCAAATCCTGCTTTCATTTACACTTGTACAACTCTGTTAATTCCTCTGGGGTTACAGTGTTTAAAATAGGAATTGTGCACACCAGCAGAAATTAAGGAAAAATAAAAGACAGCAGAGCTGTTTATGGTATCTGCCAAAACACTTCATTAAATGTTGATTAATCTGAAGTTTTTTTCAATAAAATTCTCCAAATCCCTCTCAAAACCTGAAATTTCAGGCATCAAAATCTAAAAATGTTCATTTTCAAATTCAATTTCAATGTGAATGTGAAAGTAGAGATGGAAAAAATTCTGGTTTTGTCCACATTTTCTGTAGTGTGTAAAGATTGCCTAGGAGTTCCATTTACTAACAGATGTTCTGTAAAATGAAGTATGTTGCTTGCATTACTCTTATTGCTGGAGTCTTTGGCTGCATACACACTTTCAGATGATCCAGAATAGGTTTGCTTTTCTGAAAGAAAAAATGACCTGTACAGAAGTTCAGACAGAGAAGCAAAGCGCCTACAATATGGACACTTGCCTGCCAGCATGCAGCCAAGAGAGATTTGTAGGCTTTCTTTTAAGTGAATGTAGGCAGGGATCATCAGGGTCAGGGAAAGTGAGGATGGGGTCTCTGGTGTACAGAGAAAAGTCCTCCAGATTTTTCCCTTCCCCTTGTTCTTGTCCTATGTTGCAAGGATTTAAGCTTCCAAACGCTGGCTCTTTAGGTTTGACAGCTTGTCCCTCAATATGTCCCACTCATGGCATGTACCCTGTGCTCACCTGCCATGTCTTAATTTTGTCTGTAGTGTGGGGCAGAGAGGGGGGTTCCTGGTCAGCAGAAGGGGTCTTACTCTGGTCGTACATGAAGGCTCTCTTTGGGCTCCACCTCTCCTTATACCCTGTCCACATGCCTATCAGCTATAGTGAGTCTAGCCTATTCTCTTCTTGTGGCAAGGAGCCACTCAGATATCAGGTCATTATGGATTATTAATATGATATGAGAATGTTAGCCATTGATTCAGGCCCTGGGTGAAATCTATTTCTGCCTTCTCCTATTATAATTTCAGTTGATTAAAAATAAATAAAAAAGACAAAATCAAAAGAGTGCACAATTCATAACAACTGAGATCTTCATCCCCTTGATCAATTCCAATAATTAAAAACCTCAGACCTCTCCAATTAATTCTAGTAGGCAATCAAAATCAACTCTAAACTCAATCCATCCAATTAATTCTAGGGGATTATCACATCATCATAACTGAGGGAACTCAAAGCCCACTGGCCAATCATCCAGCCATTAGAAAATCAAACTATTAAATTAATGCTCTTTGATGATCTGGTGATTCAGAAAGGAATTCACAACTGTCTGTAATTCATTGATTATCAAGTGTCCACAATCATCCAATCAATCATATTAACTTGGTCACTCTTCTTTAATTCATGCCTGCTGTTGCCCTTGCCTCTGGCTCTCTGCACTGGGTCCTGGGGCTGTAGACATCCCACTCCACAGCAGGACCTAGGAGCATTCACTCCCTGCCTCCAGCCTCAGTCAGGAAAGAGATCTCACTTCCTTCACTTGAATCCAGCCCAACAGGGGTCTCCTGGAGCCTTCTCTCCCTTCTCTTGTTCCTGGGGCTCTGACACGTGTTGAAGGGCACTTGTATGAGCACCCAGAGTCCCTCACTGGATGCAGCATGGTTTTTCAGTCCCTCATCACCTTGCAGCTTCACTGCCCATTCTGCCAGCTCCCTCACTTTGGCTTCTGCCC
>JAGPOW010003395.1:29695655-29747519 GCA_030014935.1 Caiman crocodilus
TTTATCTGACCAGCTCCCTGGTGTCCTCCAATGTAGATAGAGCAGGAGCTTACAATTCAGGGCCACTTTGCACCGCATCAAGCAGCTGCCACCTTCATCGTCCCTGTAAGAACACAAAAGGAGTCTCCAGACCTTACCAGACTCAGCTGTATTGCCCAGGTATGGGAGAGGGATTTCTCATGGTCCCTACACTCAGGTTCCCCTTTGTGAGTAGCCTCCTGCTTCCACAGCTTCCTTGCACCCAAGTGCAGCACTGTGATTCAGACAGGGAAGAAGCCAGGAGTGGAAGATGCACCCTAACTACTTCAGCACTGGGCTTTTCCAGCCTGAAGCACTCAGGGGCCATGTTCTGCTCCTTGCTTGACTGGCACTAACATACTCTCGTTCCTCCTGTGGAAGGGGGAGAAAGAAACAGCAAAGCACACTGGTTGCCTGTACAAAGGTTTATTTCCTGAAAGAGATTCTTTGGGGAGCCACTTTACTTGTGTTGCTCCTAACTTGTTTTTCTCCCAGACTTGTCACTTTTACTCTGGGATAAAAATTACAAAATTCTGTACACTCATGGTTTCTCCTGAGAGAACAAGGACTCTCCCTGGAGAATGTCTGTCCAAGCCCTTAGTGAGAAATCAAATGGAAGCAGCAAGAAAAATCCAAAAAGGAAAGGAAAATACAGTCACCTTCCTCAGCTAACTAACATACAACAAATTTTAATGTAAAAAATGAAGGCAAGCAGGAAGGGTATAATCATAGCATATGTTATGGAAAGGATAATAAACAAGTCTAGAACAAAGATTGCCATTGCAGCATTAGTATCAGAGTTACAGCAGAGGAACAAAAAAGGCCAGAAAAAAGTCTTATAATCATGGCAGAAACAACAGAATAAGGACTGAAAATTACTGTACTCTTGCCATTGCATAGACAAGAATAAATCGCAGAGGTCTGACAAATCAGTGTCATGGGCAGAAACAAACACTGGTGCTAAGCAAGGCATCAAGAGAAGTATAGGTAGATATTGCCAGCATTGCAAGGACAGTAAGAACAATAGAAACAAGGCAACATATATCAGTTATGTCAGCCATGATAACAACTATAGAATATGTTACACCAGTTCCCCCTCCCACTAATCATAACAGCTAAGAACATCCATGAAACAAATCATCCATGAACACTAAAAAAAGGGGGCAGGGCAGTAGGAATAACACAATTTTAGAAAGCAAAATAGACTCCAACCCAAAAAATTAATAAATAAATACAACAAAACAAAATTAATATACTGGTTTAACAGCTTAATTCAGAAAAATCCCCTTGAAAGGATAGGGAGCTTTTCAAGTGACTTCAAAGGCTTTAGAAAAAGAAAAGCTGACAGTAAAACAGCTGTAAATGGAGGGGCATTTCAATAAGTCAGTGCACGTATACCAATAGGTGCCAGTAGCAGGGTAACTTTCCCTTTAAGAGCCAGGGATGCTTTGTCAGCCCTGTTCAATTGGCTGTGATTGTTACATCTGAGCTTGTAGTGATGGATACTAGAGAAAAACTACCAGTTGGAACTTGGTTGAGGAGAAGACCAACTAGATTTTTTCCTACTGAAACTACAAGGCCTGGTAGACTAGGACCTGGTTGTAGACTGTGATTTGTCAGAGGACTTGGTTTAGATTAGATTACTAGAATTCATGAGGTATAGGTGAAGTTATTTTCATTAGCCTGTCTAGAGAACATAAAGTCTAAATATTGTGCTCAGAGAGGCTAAGGAGACATTGAAAGGAGCCTTTTAGGATGATAGGATTATGGATTGCCTAGGCACTAGGGCTATGTGAAGCTTCAGGTGCTGATTCAATTCGGAGGATATGCATCCCGACTCAGCGGCCAAATCTCCAAATCCAAATTCAATTGGCAGACCAATAAAAAAGTCTGAATCAATTTGAAGGTCTCCAAATCAATTTGGAAAAGATTTGGAGAGCTTTGGAGATTCTATCAGTCCCTACTCGCCGCTGCACAGAGCTGGACACAGATTCCATGCCAGTAAATAGGGGGCAGAGGGGGCTGGAGGATGGAAGAGGGGACCATGGGGGGGACCCCTGCCAGACTCCATCCCTTGCTTGCTTCCCCAGCCCCCTTGAGTGCTCCAGACCCCTGCCCACTCTCCCAGTCCCTTCAATAGCTGCCCTACCTGGCCCCAGCATTCCAACCCTTTAAAAAAGAAAAAAAGCCCCACACTCACTGGCTCCTGCCAGATGGAGTGCGATTCCCACTGCCCAACACTGTCCTGTGCTGCATGGGGGGCTCTCAGAACCACTGAATTGAATCACTGTCTCCCAAACTGGCCAAATCTGAAGCGAATACTAGCTACTTCACACAGGCCTACTAGGCACCTGAGGAAGAGTAATACAAGAGATGGAGAGTATGCACTTGAGTATGACAAAGTCATTGTTCTTGCTGCCTGGGGAAGCAGAAAGAAACCCATGAAAAGCTGGGTCTAAAGGGTGTGTATATATTGTGTAAGCCTGAGTTCTTTTCCAGAACCCTAGTTGAAGGGGTTACTCATAACTGGAAGGGGTGATTGGATGTTACCTGAGAAACAGTAAAAGTACAAGTGGGCCTTGTTACAATTCAGGCCTGAAGACAAGACTCTGATGGAGACTCTGTAATATCAGAATTCTTCAAGATGTTCTAGAATGATGAGTCTGGTACACTTCCCATTTAATATCGAAATGTTACACAATTTGAGGTAATCCATATTAAAAATCTCAACTGAGATGTGCATTGGACTTCATATTGGGCTTCCTAGTTAAAAGAAGAACTATTAAATATAAACTTCAATATATAAGTTGTAAAAATCATAAAATGGCCTTTCTGTCCTTGAATTCATAAAGCCTCCAGAGAAACTTGAAAAGCTCGTTAGTTTATTTCAGGTTAGTTTCTCATCTCTGAATCTTAACCAGCAAGAAATGTGATTTAATGATTTGGAGGTCCTGACCTCCTTTTCACCTGGAGTATCTTGAAACAGTGATCCTTGTCCTTATGACCTGAACTTTACCTCTTGTTTACTCCCCAAACTCTCAAAACCTTAAATGATCTCTTTTTACTTTCTGCCATAATTCAATGTATTTTTCATCTCCTTTTCTGTTATTGTTCTACTATGACATGTAATATAACTTCACTAGTTGTTTTAGCACTATATTTTTCAACACACTCTTAAAAATTATAGAGAGATGCAAACCATGTTCTCTGTCCCAGAATCATGTTTTTAAAAAAAGGAAAGTCACTCTATATTTAGTTAAGAGTTCAGTTAAGAAATATTTCCATTTGATAAGCAATCAGGCAGTTATTTTGCCCACCCCCTTGCTAGGAGCCCTGTATTTTTATTAGCAGGTATTGTAATCATGTATCACACTTAAATTAGGGTGAAGTCATATGTTACACTTAAAATCTGTCTAATGTTAAACAGTGTTAAATTTAGAATATGTTGGGTGCTTGCAGATATAACCCTGCCCCCGAAATGGTGCTTTAATTCAGTGCATTCCTACATTGAGCAACACGCATGCCCAGAAGCAGCAACATATTTCATAGATTTCATAGACATTAGGGCTGGAAGGGACCTTGGAAGATCATTGAGTCCAGCCCCCTACCCCAGGAGCAGGAAGTCAGCTGGGGTCATAAGATCCCAGCAAGATAAGCATCCAAATTTCTCCTGAAGGCATTCAATGTGGGTGCTCGAACCACCTCCGATAGACTACTCCAGACCTTGGGGGCTCGGACAGTAAAGAAATTCTTCCTTATGTGCAGCCTGAAATGGTCTTCCTGGAGTTTATAACCATTTGACTTTGTCATCCCTTGGGGCGCCCTGGTGAACAAACGTTCCTTCAGATCCTGGTGAACACCCTTGATAAACTTATAGGTGGCCACCAGATCACCCCTGAGCCTGCGCTTTTCCAGACTAAAGAGTCCCATACCTCTCAGCCTGTCGTCATAAGGTCTGTTTTCTTGATCTCTGATCATACGCGTGGTTCTTCTCTGGACTCTCTCAGGCTTGGCCAGTCCACTTCTGACTCCAATGTCCACATCATTAATAAAGATGTTGAAGAATATGGGTCCAAAGACAGAGCTTGGGGGACCCCACTGTTAACAGGGCACCATGTCAATTGACTTCCATCAGCCACCACCCTCTGGGTCTGACCACTGAGCCAATTCTGCAGCCAGCAGATTGTTGTGGACCCAAGGCCTCAGTTGGCCAGTTGTGCCAACAGGTGATCATGGGATACCAGATTGAAGGCTTTTTTGAAGTCAAGATATATGACATAATCACCTCTCCCTTGTCCAGGTGATAGATCACCTGGTCATAAAAAGAAATAAGATTGGTCAAGCAAGACCTACCCACAACAAACTCACGCTGGGTATCCCTCAGGCTATTGCTGTCAGGTCTTTTTTCCAAGACCTTACCCAGGATAGAGGTCAGGCTGATGGGCCTATAGTTTGCGAGATCCACTTTCCTCCCTTTTTTGAAGATAGGCACCACATTGGCCTTCTTCCAATCTTCGGGCACTTCACCAGAGCACCAGGAGTTCTTGAAAGTCCATGCCATGGTCTGAGCTATGATGCTAGCCAGCTCCCTGAGTACCCTGGCATGTAGATTGTCACAGCTGGCTGACGTGAAGGTGTCCAGACTCTCAAGGTGTTCCTTCATGATGTTAGCATTGAGGGAGGCCTCACCTAGGCCTCCCTGTCCTGTAATGGGTATGGGTGTTCTGTGGGACTGAGGAAAGACAGATGCAAAGGACCCATTTAATAGGTTGGCTTTTTCCCAGGTGTTCACTGTCAGTTGTCCCATCTGGTTTAACAGGGGTCCTATGTTGCCCTGGCTTTTTCTCCTGCTCCCCAGATATCTGAAAAAGGACTTTTTATTGTCCTTGATATTTGTAGCTAGCTGGAGTTCTGTTACAGCCTTGGCTTTCATTCAGTTCACTCCCTGCAGGACTGGACCAGTGTGGAATATTCCTCCTTGGAGATGGAGCCCATCCTCCATCCTTTGTAGGCCTTCTTTTTAGCCACAGGAGGTCCGCTAGTTCCCAGGAGAGCCAAGGGGGCTGCTCTGCCCTTTTTCTGCCTTTCCTCCAAGATGAATTAGCCTGAGCTTATGCATTGAGAATTGCTCTCTTGAGGAGCAAACACTCTTCCTGAACTCCCCTCCCTTTAGGGTTGTGGTCCCTTAGGGCCTCACCAACAAGCCTCCTGACCTTGTCAAAGTCAGCTTTCCTAAAGTCAAGAACTTCTGTATTGCTGACTGACTTGCCTGATTTATGGTGGATGAAGGTGATCAGCTCATGGTTGCTGTCACCCATCTTCCTATCAATTGTTGGGTCACTTATTAGGTCATCCCTGGTTGCCAGTATCAGGTCAAGCAGTGCTTTACCTCTCATTGGCCTGTAGACCTCTTGTGTTAGATACAAGTCATGCACACAAGAGAAGAAGCTTTGCAGCTGCTCGAATTTAGCCAAGCGCCCTTCCCACGAGATGTCTCGTGGTAGTTAAAGCCTCCTATGATAACCATGGACTGGGAACATGTGGCCACAGCAAATTCCCTTGCAAACTCCTGGTCAAGCTCTTCACTTTGGGTGGGAGGTCTGTAATAGACTCCCACCATCATGTTCCCTGTACCATGTTCCTCATGGATTTTAACCCAGAGGGTCTCCAGCCATCCACCCTGGTCACCAATATTGGCTTACAGGGACATGTAGCTCTCCTTGACATAGAGAGCCACAGCCCTGTCCCTTTTGTCTACTCGATCTCTCCTGTACAGGGTATGGCTGTCTACACACGTGGTTCAGTCATGGGTGGAGTCCCACCAGGTCTCCGTTATCCCTATGACATCATAATTATTTGTGTTAAGCAGGAGGAACTCCTGCTTATTTCCCAAGCTCCTGGTACAGGCAGGAAAGTGTTCCCTTGCGGGCCCTTGCCTTGCCCACAGAGTGATCCAGAACTGGGGCAGGGTTGTGCTCCCTACATGCCTAGGCACGCTGGCTTTGCAAGGGTTACTTAGTGGGCCATCAGTGGCAGTATGCCCCACATCCTCCCGTGGGCTTAGTTTAAAGACCAGTGGAGCAGGTCAGCAAATCTTCAAGCTGGCTCGCCCAACATCTGAAAGTATTTTAGTGGGGCTTTTTTGGCACTTTTATCTAATAGCTGATTGAGTCAAAAAGCCCCACTGAAGCACCCAATCTTTACAGACACTGAGGAGTCCGGCTGAAGTTACACACTGCTTCTTCCAGTAAAGTGCTTTTTTTTTAATGCCTGCAAGCAGCCACTGTAAACAGTTTCACATTAAGGTATAATACCATTTCTTGCCTACACAGCTCTGACTTGCCACTAGAGGGGTGGCAAGCAAGGGTGTGGCTAGGAACTAGGTACCTGGGCTCTATGTCTGCTCAGGGAAGGTGGAGGAAAGCTGGGACTGGTGCATCCTGGGATGCTGAAGGTCTGCAAATGGCTCATTTTATCTCTGTGTAGCAGACTGAAGTTACTCTAATATGAACTAGTTAGTATGGCTCAGACTTAATCCTTACCTGAAGTGGTATAACTTTTAGGTGCTCAGAGGGCACTCAGCATGAGTTAAAGAGCTGTAACATGAAGTCACTCACATTTTAAGTGCCTTTAGTATAGTCTAAGAGTAGCATGTAACTTTACCCTCAGAACAGAATGAACAAACTTGACTCTCCAAGTAGCTGAGATGAAGGCCTTAATAAACTTTTGGTAGGATGAATATTATTATGAATTAGCAGAATATGAACTACCATGTTGTTCAACAATATAGAGCATATTTAATATGGCTGTGTGAAGCTTCAGTCCCTGATTTGATTTGGCGGAGATTTGGCCTGAGTCAGTGGCCAAATCTCCAGATCCAAATTGAATCAGGAGACCCTTTAATCTCGCCAAATTGAATGGGAACCCTCTGAATTGATTTGGAGAGATTCAGAAAGATTCAGAGATTCAGACATAGACACAGGTTCAAATGTTTTTTCTGGATGCTGAGATGCTAGGGTGAATGGAGAGTCTCACAGAAGTGTGGGGGGCCCCCCAGCGTGCTCAGTAGCAAACCCAGAAGCGGACCAAAAGTACTTCCAGTCCACTTCTGGGTCCAATGGGGCGCATGCTGCTCCCCCCAAGCCCAACTTGGCAGCTGGTGCCTTCTGGGTCTGGGGAGCACATCCAGGGTCCCCCTGCAGCCAATCAACAAGCTGGGGGGGGCAGGGGAGAGCCCTCCAGCACGCTACCCAGTGGACCCAGAAGTGGACCAGAAGTACTTCCAGTCCGTTTCTGGGTTCACCATTGAGCACATGGGGGGCCCCCACCATGTTCCTGTGGTATGCCCCATCCACCCCAGCATCACAGCATTCAAGAGCAGTGCCTGGTACTACAAGTTATGTAGAAAAAACATTTAAAGCTGTGTCCATGGTCGAATCGCTGCTTTTCTGAATCAGCATCGAATCTCTAGATTTGGATTTGGCTGAATCGAATTGGGGACAGTGACCTGAATCAACAAATTGAAGCACTGTCCCTGATACAGGCCAATTCTGAATCCAAATCGAATACAGCCTATTTTGCATATCCCTAATATTTAACATACATGAATGCAGGACATACTTTCCCTTCCAAAATTGCAGCTTTAGGAATGTATTATTAGAATGGCTTTCTGCTGTCATGTTTTGTACCCTTTGATAAGTTGTGTATTCTAAGGATATTTAAAAGTTCAAGCTATTAAATTCCAGCTAATGTTTGAGTAAAATGGAGTTATAGTGGTATTCTGAGACTCTAACAGTCTAATTGAAAAGATGATTTTGTCAATAGATACTAGAAATATTACTGGTCAACAGAAAAAGCCAGTGGCCTTACAGTGCCTCTTAGAACATATTATTGAATGGTGACAACAGTGATATTAATACACAAAATTAAAGGTTATATGTCAATTAAGTTCACTTCAAATATGATAAACTGAACACAAAGCCTAAAAAGCCCATCCTTTACTCCTCACCCATAGACTTTGTGCTGGAAAATACCAGAGACAACAGGGTGCATAGTCTAACCTTTGCCTGTATTTGTAAAGTAACGGCCTTTCAACATGTGTTTTTCCCCAAATGCTACCCACCCATTTCCAAACCAACCAAACATCCTGCACCTTCCACCTCCCATCCTCACCTTCCCCTCCATCTCCTTGTTATTTCCATTGTTTCTTTCATTTACTCTGTGAAACCTCTCACTCTTTCCTGTGAGGGGCTAGCTCTTAATTTCCTTGCGTTTAGAAATAGGTGCATTGCATGTGTTTTTAGTCTATTAACTTTCTCAGTGCTTTATTTAATAATTTAAATAATATCCTCATCCATGACTCATATACAAAACAAGATTCTTCATCAAAGATTCAACCTAACTCAAAAATGTGATAAAACTCACCAATGTGGTTAAGAGGAAGAAGAAAGTTTTTCCTGTGTTGTTCTGACAGGAGTTCCTGCTTCAAACTTCAGAGAACCACAGGGTGCCTAGCTATTTATATGGAAACCTTGTGCCTCAATCTTGATCCTGTTAAGGCAAAACCGGCTGCTCTCAAATGATATGACTTTTTCTCTGTGCTCTCCAGAGGGTCTGCAGAAGGCACTGAAAATAATGTCTTTTCCCATCTCTCTCTCCCTCTCTGTCTCTCTCTTCTGATACCATTGAGCAGCATTTTGAGACAACCAACTGTGTTTATTTCTCCTGAGCCATTATCCTGTATGTGTTCATCTTGGTCTGTACTCATCCAAAGGACTAAATGCTTCATAAACAGCAAAAACACAAACTTGGAAATGTGAAGTAGGTTATACCTTCCCCAGAGGCATATGACTGAATGGCTGTGACACTCATTAAGGAGTCACTACCATTTTTGAGCTCTGCACATCTTTCTTCATCCAATTTAGATGGCAGATAAGTGCAAAAATTAAGTGTTCAACAGGCAGAATGCAGTGACTCCTAACAGAATACAGCATCCTACCAAGATTAAATATTCAATAAATATTTTACAAAGGTTACCTATATTGCAGAATAATTTGCACTCATAGAGTAAATAGTATACTGCTATGCTATGTTTATTACCAAGATTCATAGCAAAAAATAAAATCTAATATGCATTAGGTTGACTAATTTTGTTAAATTACAAAACCATTCTAACATCCTGAGATCAAAGTCTGACTCACCCTTGTGCTTTACTAAATTTGCATCCTGTTTAGGTTAGAAAGAATAAAAGGGACAGGTGTGTACAGAACCATTCTAATGAAACAATGACTACAGTAAATACTGAGCACTCATTTCCTTTCTCTCCCCCTTCTCTGCCCATCTGTTTTGGAGATGTGGGGGAGAAAAAACTTACTTTGAGGGTGGCTGGTAATTGCACAGAATTCAGCTCCTTTCCTTTTACTGCCATGCTTCTAAAGTTCAAAGAGTTGGTTTAGCCATGTCTTCCCATACTACCTCTATCCCACCCACCTTCCCTAAATGTCAGTTCTTCTCATTGCCATTCTTAGAGGATAGATATTGCTTTCATGCTTTCCCTTGTCTTTTGTCTCTTTTCCTTCTCTGGTCAGTGCCCAAGGAGGAAGAAGTCATTGTTTCTTATTCAGTCTGTCCCTCCAACTGACAGAGCACAGATTGATGTTGACATGGTGAGACCTGGCTGACAAATGCAGCCTCTAAGCTACCCCTGCTCCTTTCTCTTGATCTATGGTTGTGGGGCGGGGCCTACTTTTCAAATATCATAAGCAAAAAAATTAACCCTAATTTGGAGATAGGGGTCCTTAGGAACCTCTAGTTAAATTAGACCAGGAGTGGAAAGTTCAAGACATAGACTTTCTCTCTCTCTTTTTAAGTGCCATACAAGTTGTAAATAAGTTCTAGAATTGATCACTATTTCAATAATTGATCCAAAGCCCATTAGAGACAATGGAAAGATTCCCACCAATATCAGTATTCTTTGAATCATGCAGGTGAAAAAGCATACACCTGTGCTCTGCATCCAATACTTTCACTATTGTGTTCAGTTATCATAATTTCCTGATCCAGAAAAGTTCTTGAGCAAATGCTTACCTTTAAGGAGCAAAGTTTTTTGAGGATATTAATTGAACCAACTGCATAGCTGTGTAAGATGTTAGACACGTTTTTGGGCACAAAGTATACTTCAGGCCTCTCTCCCAACTATACAGTTGGTCCAATAAAATAAGTGACCAAAAACCTTACTTTTCAAGTGTTTCCTGGACCATCATTTCTATGGCAACATTTCAGCCCTGCTACCTTTAGAACGTAAGTTATCTTTCTGAAGTTAATTAAACTGTATTTACGTGCTTAAAATTAAGTCCAAATGTCTTTTGATGTGATTGTGTCTCTTTGTATTTATTTCCATGAACTGGGGATCAAATCCAGACTACTTAATTACTCCTACATGTATACAATGGCAAACTTTGGTTATGCAATTATAGAATTGGTTTTGCTCATGTGTAGACTTACTATGGTTCTGGGTCACTAACTTCTGTAAGTCAAATGAAGCTCATGTCATAACATTTCTTTAAAAAGTCTTCAGCTTCCATTAGAGTTTCTTAAACATATAAAAGGCAAACTTACAAAGAAGCTATGAAGTCTTGTATGCATTAGTAACCTTCTAGTAATCAAGTCATAATTTCACCACTACAGATTCATTTTAGCTTTGTGTCTTGCAGTCCTTGTTAGGTCATGCCACCCCATTCATCATGAATACATAATCTTTTAAAATCCATAAGAAGATCCCTGACACTCAAATTCTTTTAAAGTGTCTGTACCCAATACAAAATTCTTCTGAACAATTGCTTGTGTCTGTATTTTAACTCCTGTTAAAATAATGTGTGTTGTTTATTTCTACTCCACTACAAAAGAAAGAATGCTAAGAAAAATCTTGAACAAAATTGTAGTCATACCTAAAAACAGAGCTTCAAGACATTTGAGTTCTGGCTGATGATTTCCATTTCAGGCATATTCTTTGAAAATGCTATAAGACCTTATTGTTATTGCTTATTGCTATTACTTATTTACACAGCACGCACAAAATGTGTCCTAAAATCTGCCTGCCTCCATAACCTAGACCAGACTGCTACACTTTCCTGGTACATTCTTAGGGAGTCACAAAGGAAATCAGATATTGTCTCCTTGACATTTTTGTACATTAATGGTGACCCGAATGCCAGCTATCCAGAACGAAGAACAACACTGGCTCAATACTGAGTTGACAGAGCTGTGCTGAGCAAAACACTGCTACCTAGAGAAGGACAACTCTGAGTTGTCTTCTGTTGAAAGCCACATTGGACAATGTCCTGAAAGGCATAAATATTCAACTGCATTGGCATTTTTCCCATTCAAAATGATACTATGCAGCTGTAAGCACTTCTGCACTAACTCTGATAACTCCTGGGGGGAAAAAAAGAAAATTTCTACAGCAACATGGACATCATCATTGGTCCTACCTATCAATCTGTCAGATTATTGTGTTGAAAAATGGCAAATGTCTTCCCTGCTGAAATCCACAAAATTGGTGCATATTATCCTATGCAATTAAATTAATTTAAAAAAGCTTTATTTATCATATTGCTGTATGTGTATGTGACTTGGATGTTGTACAGGAAGCACTTCTGTCAAATGGAGAAGTCCTACCATTCAGCACCTTCATACTCTACTCCAGATTGGCAAAATGGATCCATTGGCAAAGTCTTTCAGAATCCTGGCTGCATGCCCATTGAGGCATTTGTAATGAAGCCCAGGCTACAGTGAGACAGGCACAGCCTGGATGATACACACATACCCAAACAGCTCATATGCTGTGACCTGCTCAAAACAGGACCATCCCCAACAAAATCATTCCAGCAAGGGCTCTGTTGAGCCGATCATTGAAAACCTCCAAATATAGAGATTCTACCACCTCTCTAGCTAACCCATTCTAGTGCTTCACTATCCTCCTAGTGAGAAGGTTTTTCCTAATATCCAACATGAGATCATTGCTTCTTGGTCTCTCATCTGCTGCCACTGAGAAAAGTCTAGCTCCATCCTCTTTGGAACCACCATTCAGGTAGTGCAAGTCTGCTATCAAATTCTCCCTCACTCTTATGGCAGACTAAATAAGCACAGTTCCCTTAGTCTCTGTTTATAAGTCAAGTGCCCCAGCCCCCTAACCATTTTTATTGCCCTCTGCTGGATTCTCTTCACCTTGTCCACATCCTGTACACAGTACTCCAGACAGGCCTTACTAGGGCCAAGTAGAAGGAAATAATTACTTCACTCGATCTTCTGGCAAGCCCAGTATGCTGTTAGCCTTCTTGGCAACAAGGGCACACTGCTGATTCATATCCAGCTTATTGTCCACTGTAATCGCCAGATACTATCCCGTTAATCCCAAGCCTGTAGTGGTGCATAGGATTCTTCTGTCCTAAGTACAGGATTTTGCACTTGTCCTTTTTTATGTGTAAATGTGGGCAATAAACACACATTTCTGTTTTGGTGCATACTTTTAAAACTTTGAAACTTCACAGTGAATAGCTGCATAATCAAAAAGAAGATGGCCCACTAATAAAATGTAGATGAAATTTGATTGATTTTTCCTTGGGATGCTAAAAAAACCATCTACATGATCATTAAAACAAGAGGTGCTATGGGTTTGTACACTTAATCTTCTACTGGTGACATTTCCGGGAAAACCTCTTCCATGTTTTGCACTGGGAATTTGGAACAGAGAAAGAAGAAAAAAAACCCTTAATATCTTCATTAGTTCTAGAAAAGAACATTTGCATGGCAGAATACTTTAATATTGCTCATATCCATTAAACTGACTTAGTCTTTGCAAAATGTATGAATTAATTCAGAGCTCCAAGCAAGTTTTCTTCACTATGCTGTGCATTGTGGTTAAACATCTGGTGTTCTTTTCATTTGCTGACTTGCTATTCTGTAGTCTGTGATTCAATTTCTGGTGCTTTTAGTTATTTTGTACAATATGCACAACACTGCTCTTCTCAGGCCAGATTCATTAGTTTATTGCCACTTTTCAGAGATTACTTGTGAGTGAAATCAAATACTCTCTTTCCATGATATTTGCCATTCTTTGATGAATAGGCAGAAGGAATGATAAATAAAGCACCCTGAAAGAAGCAAACACGACATGGAGGGGTGGGGGAAGGAGCAGTATTGGTGGGATGGGGGAGAAGGCATCTTCCCTATAGTTCTATTTGCACCACATTCTGTTATCAGGACAGTTACTGCAGATATATATGTATACCGCCAGAGAGATCAGAATCCATCCATTTCTGTACATTTCAGGGTGGTGCCTATTTACATGTATTTGGTTTATTTGAATCCCTATGTATTATGGCCCAAACATAATAAAAAATATAAACATATGCTTAGTTTTTAGTAGTCCCATTGACTTCATTGAGGGCATCTCATCTGCTCAAACATGTGAATAAGTATTTTGGATAATTAAAATAGATATGTCATAATTTTTAAATAATTATTTTAAATAATTCATAATGAATATAAGATAAAATGTCATTCAGTGACTTTCAATAAAACATGTGGGTGCTTTAAAAAAACACAACCAAAATAATAATAATAATAATAGAAAACACTGGAACTCACAGAACTACTTGTTTTGAGAACACTTTATAGACATTTATAGGTTTTTTACATTTTATATTTATTTTATATTTTATATTTATAGACACTTTATAGGTTTAGGTTGGACATTAGGAAACACTACTTCACAGTTAGGGTGGCTAGGATGTGGAACCAGCTTCCTAAGGAAGTTGTTCTTGCTCCTACCTTGGGCTTTTATTTGATGGGCTGCAAGAATATTAAAGGACAATGATTCCACACTATGTACACTAAAATTCAGCACCTGAACTCATATTTAACTAGCTGAATGAAAATTGGGTTTATTTTTAGATTTTCTGAATACCTGCAGCTCCAAATGAAATGCATTGAAATATGAACTCACTTTTCAGGTACATGGTTAAATATGGACTTAGGCGCCAAAATTCAGGCATACCAGCTTTAAAATGTAGGCACCTGTGACTTTTTAAAAAGCTACAGAGGATCCAGAGCCAGTGCCAAGATGGGAAATCAGGGAACTTCAGTGGTGTATTTGGATCACTAAGCCAAAGTGATCTCTCCACAGTTCCATCCACACCGAAAATCTGTGGCATCCCTCTGAATGTATCTAGTGTATGTGCTTGGGGAGAAAAGCATGTGGCCAGAGGGCTCTAAACAGTCCTGACTGTTGGAACTGCTCCTTAAAACCAATGACATTTGCAAATAGGTTAGAGGGGCTCTGGAGGGGCTGTCATACAGGATGGGCACCAAACTAGTATTTGTTCAGCCTAGCATAAAGCCATCTTTGTTCCCTATTACCCTCAGGTCCTGTGCCAAGTTCGTTCCATAGACCTGAGAACTGGGACCAATAACATAACTTCATTAATATGTTTTTAAAATAGGAAAGGCATCTGATCGATTTCAGTTGTAATATGAAACTAATGAATGCTCTAGAAATATAATAAAAATGCTTTATTGAACTGGCTTTAGTTAACATAACGAAAGAAAGACAAAGAAGAATTGGAAAGTTATTTAACCATAAGTCTATTTGGCAAGAGGAACAGAGATGTATTTAAAATAAGTTATTTGAATTATCTTCTGCCTCAGTCAAAGGGTTATTGCTTATATTATTATTGTATCTGAAGTTAATATTTGCATAGTTAGTGTGTGTGTGTGTTGTGTGTGTGTGTAATTGCCAAAGGTACAGTTAGCATGTTTGTGTGTATGTGCACATGTGTGTATGGTTGTGTGTGTATAAATGTCAAAGATCCAATTAGCATGCAACTGTTCCTGGGTATGACTGTAAACTGTATCCAACTGGAGGACTTGTGGCAATATAGCAGCTCTACTTGTAGCAGGGTAGTTTCTATGTAGTACCCCAATCTTTCAACCTCCAGAGTCAGGTGAATTTATGGCATCTCAGAACCCTATCTCCCACTGCCTTCTGAGTATTCCTTGATTTGAAAAGCGTTACGGGTTTATCACCCTGACATAAATGTGCCCTCTCTGAGGCACTAGGCAGTCAGCATCAGCTTTAATTTGTTGCTTTCTGGCAGAAGCTACAACTATCAAGATAATGCATATCTGCATGCAGGCTGGCCTTCAAATTCTGTCTCAGTGGTCTAAAGTGGGGAGGTAGGTTTAGCACAGCTTCTACTCCTCCATACTCTTGCCTGGGTATACACACTGATGGTCTTTGTGTGATTTATACTAGCTAAAATGATAAAGCAACTCACATACTGGAATGTTCAGACTCTGACCCCTGGGTTCAAGTCAGACTCAGACTTACAGCAAAAGGCACAACTCAACTATGAATTGGTTACGCTCAAAATTGACATTGCTGCATTATCAGAAACTTGGCTCTCAGATTCAGGTTCTATTTAAGGAAATGATTACACCATATTCTAGTATGGGAAACCGTAAGAAGAAAGGAGAGAGCAGGGAGTAGGCTTTGCTATTAGAAACAGCTTACTATCTTTCTTTGAAAGCTCCATTGCTGTATCTATTTGACTCATGATGCTCAGAGTACATACACAGAATGGATTCATCTTATGTCTTAGTGTCTATGAAACTACCCTTCAAGCTAGCAATGAAGACAAGAAAGTTTTCTACCCAAAACGTAAAGAAGAGATTGAGAAAACTCAGAAATTAGACCATTGTAATACTTGGTAATTTCAATGCAAGAGTTGGAGGTAGTTTTAAGACTTGGCCTGGTGTTCTGGGCAAACACAGAATTGTTAATATAAATGAAAATGACCAGCAAATGTTAGAACTTTGTGCAAGTCAAAATCTATGTGTTACCAACACCTACTTCATAGGGAAAATCACAAGACAGTCATTGTGAAAACATCCCAGATCAGGACACTGGCACCAGTACTGATCAGGTGTAAACACCTGAAAGAAATCCTGCATATGAGAACTCATCACTAGGGCCTGATTTAAATTATGATTTTGCAATTTTCCTGACAATCATGACATTAAGTGATTTTCATGAAAAATCTGATTTGCAATGAAATGCCACAATATGGCCACTTGCTAGTAAGTAGCCATATTATGGCATTTTGTTGAGACAGATGGCTACTGCAGACTGGGCTGCATTTCCCAGGCAGCAGGAAAAGCCTAGCCCCCCAGGGGAGAGGGGGAAGAGTTCACAAAAGGGACAGGGGGAGGAGAGAAATTGGGGATGAGTAGGGGTGAGGCTGTTTGCTCCTCTGGGTGGGAAAGCTGGGGCACCAGGAGTTGAGGAAAGGGGAAGGTAACACACATGCAGAGAAGCAAACAGCCCCTCCCCTACCCAGCATCAGGGCTTTCTGCCTAAGGCAACCATAGGGTGACCATCATAGAGGACAGTCTAGTTGCCTCTGTTCTCTGTTGAAAACAAACCCAATGCCCTTCTGCCCTCTATTTTTCTCTTGAACAAACAGAAAAATAAGTGTCAGGTTTCATATCAATAGAGTAACAGAAACCTGGAATATTCTCTATGATGGCCACACTAGGCAACCAGCAGCTTCCAAGACCAGGAAAAAGAAGTCTCTTGCCTTCACTGGAAAGCAGCAGCAGCAGCCCAACCATATAGAGAGACAAAAATCACTACACTCACATGGCTATAAGAGCAGCCAGTCAGGGAAGTAGAAGGCTTTTACTGTGATTATTCAAGCAGCTACATCATTGTGTGCCTGCTTCCCTGCTCCAATCATGTTGCTCTTTACCTTCAATAAGAAGAAATCAAGGCAAAACAAGAACACCTCAATCCAGTGAGGCAGTGGGGGAATAGGGGTCATGGTCTTTTCAGCAGTGATCAGAGGCCTGTGCTACTGTAACGCAACCTGGCCCTAAGCCTGCCCTTCAGCCAATCAGGGGACATGGAGAAGGCACCACAATCTGGGTCCAAAAATGGTGGCCCCTGCCACAATTAGGCCATGATATTAGCAAGGTGGGCCCACAGTTTAAAACAGGCCCTAATTATCACAGTGCTGACTGTGATACAGATAGTGCCTTTGTCTGCTACAAAGCAAAATTAATGTAAAAAAGATCCACTGTAGCAAAACTATGCGTCACCCTAAGACATCAGCCAAACTGAAGACAGAAGGATGTAGACTATTCAATGAAGTTATATAAACAAGTTTACCTACTAACTTAGCCACTGAAGTTTGGGAAAGCTTCAAAACTAATGTACAATGCTGCTAGAATAGCATTTGGCAAAAACTGCAAGAAAAATGAAGACTGGTTTGAAGAGCACTCTGAAATCCTTCTACCATTGGCTGAGAACAAAAGCACTAACCAACTCTAAAAATTTCCCAACACCATAACTCTAGAAAATCTGAGAAAGACTTTAAGATAAATGCAAAAGGAAGCTAAGAAGTCTGCCCAAGATTTTTGACTAAACCAACGTGATGATATTCAGAAATCAGCGGATACCAGGTGATAGCCATGGAATGTGTGAAGGCATCAAATGAGCCATTGGTCCAGTCAAGAAGAAAGCAGCTGCAGTGAAAGACTGAAATGGAAGTGTCGTTACCAGGGATCCTGGTCTGGTTTTCTGTGATTAAAAAAATCCCCAATTTTCAAATGAAAAAAGTAACCCAAAAATCCACATTTTTCTATGATCAAAATTAAATAAAACTATATGGATATCTATAGGTTATTGGTGTTTCATTTTACTCATGGGAAAATGTGGTTTTGGGATTCCTTTTTTTAAATCCGAAAATTAGGGATTTTTTTTTAAATCACAGAAATCCAGGGTACCTGGTCATACTGATAAAAACAACTTGAGTGTTGGGCTGAACACTATGGAATTATATACTAGAGTAAGACTGAAATCAAATATGAAGAGCTCAAAGGGTAACCACAGTTGGAAGTTATGATGGATTTAGACAGCAAGCCTACATGAGAAGATTTGCAGATCACCATTAAATTGATTCCTGGGAACAAGGCATCTGGCAATGAATGTTTGCCTGCTGAAATCTACAAATGTACCAACAATAAATTACTCTGAAAGCTCCATGCAGCTATACTACTGTGTTGAAAAGAGGAAGCAGTACCACAAGATTGCAAAGATGCTTAGTTTGTACCATTATACAAAAACAAAAGGGTTAGAAGTGACTGTGACAACTATAGAGGTGCCTCCCTGTTGAACATTATCAGAAAAATTGTCACTCACATCATGGTCCCTAGTCTGCTATTTCTAGGTGAAAGAATCTATCCTGAAAATCAATGCAGTTTTCATTCAGGACGCTCCATCACTGATAGGATGTTTTCGGTCAAGCAACTGAAAGAGAAGTGTAGACAAAAATGAGTGCTACTGTACAAAGCCTTCATTGATCTGATGAAGACCTTTGATAGAGTCAACAGACAGGGACTTTTAACTGTTCTGAAGAAACTGTGTTGTCCCCCTCAAATTATTGAACATCATTCACTCATTACATCAAGGTATGAAGGCAACTGTAGTGTATGAAAACAAAGAATCAAACACTTGTGACATCAATAACAGGATGAAACAGGAGTGTATCTTAGCTCTTATGCTTTTTAACCTCTACTTTTCATTCCTGGTTCTTCATGCACTCAAGGACACCAATGACAACATTTATCTTCAAACTAGACTATATGGAGGCTAGTTCAACATTGCAAGGTTTAAAGTAAAAAACAAAGTGAAAGAGCTGGTTCTGAGAGATTTTCTGTTTGCAGATGACAGCTTCGGTTGCCCACAGTGAACCTTTCCTGCACAATCTCTTAGGCAGATTTTATGAATCATGCAATAGCTTCAGGATGGCAATCTGTCTCAAGAAGACTGCGATCATATACTAAAAGGTGAAAGAACCTATACCTGATATCACTCTGGAGGATAAATCTCTTGGTGTTGTTGATAGTTTTTCCTACTTGGGTTCTTTGAGTAGCAGGAATCTTGACCTTCAGAGTGAAGTGACTAACAAAATCAGAAAAGTAGCTAAGAATTTTGGGATATTACAGAAATATGCAAGAAATAACAGCAAACTATCCACTAAGGCGAAGACATGAATTTACAAGACTTGTGTGCTGTCATCCCTGCTTTGTGGTTCAGAAATGTGACTACATATGCTGAACAGCTTCCATATGTGATGTCTGCATAAGATCCTGAAAATGAAGTGGGAGGACAGAAAAGTACTGGAGCATGGAGGACTGACACTCTGAAACCACAATCAAGAAGAGGAGGTTGTGATGAATCAACCGTGTCAGGAAAACAGGAGAAGACCATATCCCCAAGAATATTTTATATAATGAAATTTGAGACAACTCTAGAAAACAGGGTCATCCACTATGGTGGTAACATGTTGTGTGCAAAAATGATATAAAGTTGTTCTATTTCTTTTCCATGCCTGCACCATAACATGACACATCTCTGTGGGGCTGCCTCAGGGCGGACCCCTGTCCTACACCCTGATCCCCCAAACTTGTTCCTGCCAGCTGTCCCAAGCACAGCTCAGTACTGCTGTGTGGCCAGCTGCCACAAACAGGGGCTGCCTCGGCTCAGACCCACCCCCCTGCCCCAAGCCCAAGCTCTCTCCTGTTGGTTGTCCTGAGTGTAGCTTGGTGTTGCTGTATGGCCAGGTACCACACACAGGCTCAGACTACACTTCCTCCTCAGTCTGCACCCCAAAACCTGCTCCCACTCGCTAGCAACAAAATGTCTGCAGAAAAGGACCTGGGGGTTACAGTGGACAATAAGCTGAATATGAACCAGCAGTCTGCCCTTGATGCCAAGAAGTTTTACAGGATACTGGGCTGCATTGGTAGGTGTGTTGCCAGTAGGTCAAGTGAAGTGATTATTCTCTCCTATTCAGCACTGGTGAGGCCACGTCTGGAGTACTGTGTTCAGTTTTGGGCCCCTTACTACAGAAAGAATGTGGACAAATTAGAGAGAGTCCAGCAGAGAGCAACAAAAATGGTGAGTGGGCTGGGGTACATGACTTCTGAGAACAGACTCAGGGAACTAAGTTTATTGAGTCTAGAGAAGAGGAGACTGAGAGGAGATTTAATAGCAGGCTTCAACTACCTGAAGGGGGAGCTGGAGCTGGACTGTTCTCAGTGGTGGCAGATGACAGAACAAGGAGCAATGGTCTCAAGTTGCAGCAAGGGAAGTTTAGGTTAGATATTAGGAGGACTTTTCTCACTAGGAGGATAGTAAAGCACTGGAACAGGTTACCCAGAGAGGTAGTGCAACCTTCATCCTTGGAGGTTTTCAAGACCCAGCTAGACAAAACTTTGGCTGGGACGACCTAGTTAGGGATGGTACTGCTTTGAGCAGGGAGTTGGACTAGATGACCTGCTGAGGTTCCTTCCAACTCTAATTTTCTATGATTAGAGTGCCCTGCTGAAGTGAAATAAAAAAAAAAGCAGATTGACACACAAAATAAAGTTGACTTGAATGAAAAGAATAAAAATAAAATAAGAATAAAAACATTAAAAAATATTGGTGAAATAAAAAAGGAAAAAAGTTTTAAAATATGTGTAAAAATGATGAAAGTAATGAAAGAAATAAAATGTCACTATTAAATTATCTAAATTAATGAAACAGCACCGCTGTCACCGATCTGCACATATCAGAATGCTGTAATATGCAAGTGCCCCCTGCTGTAACTTAGTACTAATCCACTCAGTGGGTTGATTGTTATGCGGTGCCTCCTGCAGTAATTTACTGTGAATAGCATACTAGCAATTTATGAGATTTATGAGAGCTCATGTGTGCATTGACAGAAAAAAACAGAACTCACTATTTCGATTTAGAGGACATAGAATGAAACCCTAAAGAATAAACCCCCGTCCCATATACAAGCACCCTTTACCTATAAGCTAAACACATTTGACCTGGACATAACTGAGAGAAAAATATGAAATCTCATAATGCAGTCTGTGAGATCATGTTTCAGAGTATAAATGAGATATTTGTACTGAGAACAGTATTAACTATTTTGTTTCTTTATGGACTTCAGTAAACAACAATATATTTCTAATACAATACCTACAGAATTGATGAACAGAAAGGTTTTTGTTCTTGACTTGTTTAAAACATTCTTTTTGGTAGTTCTTTCTGCTTCCTATTGCTATGAATTGTTCTTATTCATATGAAATTTAAACAAACTGATTGAAGCTGCTGTAAGAGGATCTGATCCAGCCCCAGTAAGGTTCCTATTGATGCTAGTGAACAACACACAAGGCCTTCAAGTCAGACCTAGGTAAATGTCTAATAAATGGCTAGGAAAGAAGACTAATTAGGGGAAAGACCAGTTGAAGAAAACCTTAACCCCAGTGATACTTGGATAAAGCAAAGAAACATCTAAACATTTTAGATGAAGATTGTGTACAAGGATTAGAAACTAAACTGTAAATGCTCAAGAGTCACAAGATAAGAAGTGGAGGAAGGAACTTGGGAAATGCTAAGGAAGTCTGAAAGCTCTGAGAAGGCACCTCTGTCATATGCAGGAACCTTAGCAGCTTGCAAATTCAGTGAAACTTATTAAGGCAAAAATTACTACATTTCCCCCCAAAAGCAATAAAAATTAAAGGAACATGTTGTATTTACCCACTGGCTATAACTGTATTAGTGTCACTGCTGCTGTTCCTCCACATTTTCCATATAACATGATACCTTGAAATGATCTGTATTAGTGTTTTTTAAAGGTGTTAATAATTAAAGTTTTGATTACAAATTTTATAATGTTATAATAAGACAATTTCCTTCACCCAACACAGTACAGGGGAGTTACTACTAGATATTTTTTTCACCAGTTACAGCTGCCCCTTTAAGTTGCTTTCAATTTTAGCCCTGATCAGCCCCAAACTATAAGTTACAGATTTGTTTCAGTCAAGTATAATCATAAATCAGCTTTGAATATAGGAGTAAAGCTTGATGGAATTTAAATGAGACTCACTAAAAAGAAAGATAATGAAACTTTTTTTAACAATGTTACCAAAGGATGTAAAGTCATTAAGGTGATCATTTCTGGAGTGGTTTTCAGACAGCCCACATCTGCAATACAGCTGTTCATTGCAATACAAAGTGCTTCTAAAACTAATTCCTTGCATGTTGATAACTTGCTAATTGAAGGATTTCTTCATCCTTTCAGAATGTATATTTTAGCTTGATACGATGTGCATCATTAAGGGTCCCTAGAGGACAGTTACATATTACACAACAGCAATGCACTTTTAATATTGTCTCATTCTTAAGCAAGAAAACCTACATGGTCTTAATATACCTGACACTATTATTGTGTAAACCAGCCTTTTCAGTGAATAACATTACAAGTTGTTTATTAGAACATGATAATCATTTATATCTAAATACAGATTCATTCAAACAGATGACTGATTTGGCTCAATGATTCTAATCATCTAATTTTCTACAGACTGGATGTTTCATCCTGTGGCACTAATTGTTCTGAGGTTGCTTCTTTCTAACTGTAGGACTGTGGCATTTAAAAGTAATCCAAATCATGTAGTATTTAAATTAATGCCTATGAAGTCCACCGGACAAGTTAGATAAGTAAAATGAGAAAGATATGGTCCAGAGGGAGCCAAATTACATCATTTGACTGTGCATTTTTCTATAAATTTCATATTTATTCAATACTTTATTTAAATATACAAGTTGTATCCCATTCATTATACTAATAATTTTGATATGATTCTTCATATAATATATTTATGATCAAAAGGAATATGAGAGTGTCCACATAAACCAGTGTCCTACTCACCAACTCCTGCGTGCCTGACTGAAAAATATGATCAAACACATAAATTGCAATAACAAAGGAACATTTGGATTGCTTTGACTGCTGCGCCATAGCTTGATTGAATTACAATTCCCTCTGTTCAAAATATGGGAGTAAAACCATGTTTCCCACTTCTGTTGTAGTGAAAGGGAAAAAAATTTAGAAAACTGACAGTTTTTGATCTCTGTAGTAGAAATGTTGAACATCTGGCAGCCTCTTGTATGTCACACAGTGAAAACTTCTCCATGGAATAGTATTTTATGTATATCATTTTGATATCTGATCATTTTTAGTATATACTATTATGTTTAGTATGTATGTATGTGTGTATATATTTTGTAATTTTGTAAAATGAGAATTTCCTGTGGAGAGGAAATATGATTTTCAACCACTTTTAACAGGCACATAGAGATTTTCTAGAGATATAAAGGGAGGGCAAACATGTACCCAATAAAAAGGCTCTAATGCTGCAAAGAATGAAAAGCAGTTGTTGGTAGTTTTAAGTGATGCCTTTCATTCCTGTCTGGAGGAAGAGTTTTAAACAGCATAGGCAGGCACAGGCCATCCGTACAGAGTGATTTCTTTTCTACCTACCCAGTCACATCTGCACTACCAGAATGGCATGAGATAAGCAACATATGTTTGGTTATCCTTAGGCTTTTACTCCTCTACAGGACAGAAGACGGAAAGTATAAAGACAGGGAATGACAGCTTGTTCCATCAACAGAATCTGCCAACTGGATTATCTGGGGAAATGTACCGAGTCCTAAACTAAGCATGACAGAGAGAATAGATGACTGTTTTAGCTCATCTTCTCTATGAAGACAGCATTTTGGTTGCATACAGTTTGAGAAGAACAGAAATCTCCATCAGGTAATAGGGATGGGACACTGTTCAGGACCATTCAGACACACTGGGGGCATCTACATGTGCCCGCCAGTACCGCACAGTCCCAGTGGCACACAGGTTATTTCCAACCCTATGTTGCTGTAGCAATGGATGAGCCACTGTGCAGTAGCTACTTGATATAGTGATGTAGTGGTGGCTTCACTATTAGTGCCCACTGATGCTACATTGCTGTAGCAATGAGCTATGTCACCGAAGCTCATTGCTACTGCAACGTAGTGTCTCATGTAGACACACCTATTATGTCCTTGTCTGCATTATGAAATATGAACAGGTCCATGTGGGCTTTTCTGCTATTTCACACATTAAATTCTCTGCTTTTGGAATTAGAAAGTCTGTATAATTAGATGGAAAAGGCAGAAATTCTACATTTTCTTCCTCAAATGGCTTAATTCTCGGGAAGACTATCTTACATGAAGATTTTATGTTAGTTCTGCATTGTTAAAAATGACTGCTCAATTTGTCAATTGATAATTTACATGAGCTTTCGACTAGCATAGCTTCCCTGGAAATTCTGGGGGGAAAATTCCAGATTTAAGCATTAACTTACCAGGATATGGATAACCTAGAGAGGGTCCAGAGAAGGGTCACTCATATGGTTAAGTGTTTGCTGGCCAAGCCTTGTGAGGAGAGTCTAAGGGACCTGGATCTCTTCAGCCTCTGCAAGAGAAGGCTGAGAGGTGATCGTGTGGCCACCTAGAAATTCATCATGATGGGGCAGCAAGGAATTGGAGATGCTCTGTTCACCAGGGCTCCTCCTGGGGTAACAAGGAACAAACGGTCACAAACTGACAGACAGCAGATTTAGGCTGGACATCAGGAAGAACTTGACAATAAGGGTGGCCAGAATTTGGAATGAGATTCCAAGGGAGGTAGTGCTCTTCCCTACCTTGGGGGTCTTTCAGAGAAGGCTGGATAGGCATCTGTCTGGGGTCATCTGACCCCAGCACTCTTTCCTGCCCAGGGCAGGGGATCAGACTCAATGATCTGATGAGGTCCCTACATCTATGAATCTATGAACAGAAAAATATAAGATCCCTAAACTTTGAGCCATCCAAAATTGGGGAACACATGTATTTTAAGATGAAATATCTTTCTTATTATTCAAAAGAAGACTAAAAAAAGCCTTATTTCCATTCTCCATTTTTCTTGCATTAAATAATGAATGCTTTCTCACTTTGGGGCCACAGGAAAAAATCAGAGGAATGGATTAAATTTTATACACAAGCAATTCCTAACCTCCAGTTGGAGAGTGGCTCCCTATCTAGAGGGGAACTAAAGCAACATAAAACTTTAATGCACACATGCTGATGCTATTCAGTAAAGTGCAGGTGGGAGCTGCAGGTGCAGGTGGGAGCTGCTTTGCTAAGAATAATAGAAGTATGGAGGTTCAGAAGTCATATTCAATCAAAATTAATACCCATGTAATGTTTTCAGTATGCAGGATAAATGCGATTTCAGTGTTAAAATTATTATTTCATTTTGGGGAGATAGAAGTTAAATACATTAAGAATAACAACAACAAAAATAAATTATAAACTGTATTAGGGATTAGAATGCTCTATCCAACAGACACCAATCTATGATGTGTTAAGATCAGGGTAATATTTTCAAAACAAGGAGCCTATGAGAGTCCTATAGTGAATAAGCTCAGCTGATATAGCTTACAATGGAGTATATATGTCAATAGATCCACTAACTCATTGGGATATAACATTTCCTCTTTTATTTTTAACTCTTTTTTAAAAAGTATAGGATTTAGAAATATGAGGTAAAATGAATTAATTAGAAATCATAATTAAATGACACTGATGAATAAATCTATGCAGATGTATATATTGGTGACTGCTTCAATTTGTTCTTTAGTATAAAGAACATGAATATTGTTTGAGTACTTGAGTTGTTAAAGAGTCACATAATTAGCCCTTTATTTTATCCATTTCATTGCACCTTTAAGTTATTATTTTGCTTTTTCACAATTTTCCTAAGCAATGTGTGCGACTCACTGACAGTTGGCCCAGATTAGATAGATTGTCTTGAAGTGAGAATTATATTTCAGTTCTAGTCATGTGACAACATTTCAACAATTTTTCCTCAGATCACTTATTATAATTCCTCTAATACTGATATCCTGTAAAAATGAATGGTTATTGACTTTGGGCTTTCTTTTGCTAAATTAATTGAAATACTAACCCAAGAATGGATTCTTGACATTAGAATATTATTGCATTTGCTTGAACTCTGTATTTCCCAGAGACAAAACTGTATTCAAACACTGTTTGGAAGTGTTACAAAGCTGATTGTCTTCCTCTTAATTTCATTCTATAACAGATATTCCATAAAAAATCAGTTAATGTTTAAATGATTGTAATTTAAATATATACTCTGTTCTGTGATAAATGTAAGGAAACTTTGTTTTGCAGATTTTGGACGCACCTACACATTAAATTAATTTTATGTAATAAACTCTGGTGCAGTTCATACGGGAGTTTATTGCTCCTGGGTGCACTGTTTACACAGGTGCCTAGGACTGCAGCATGTTGAGCTACGGAGGTGCAGCTCTGGCTGGCAGGAGGCCCAGGGGGTCAGCCCAGGGCTGTTCCTGCCCAGTTCAATGTGCCGTAGAGGGGCTAGCTGAGGCACAAGGGTGCTACAGTGTGATGCTAGCCAGCCAAAAGCCCCACACCATGCTCGTGATCCAGGCACCCCCAATCACCATCTATATGTGTGTTGCAGTAGAGTATATAACTCTATTATAGGATAGTACTAGTGTTGGGCAGCACTGTCCTATGGTGGAGTTTATTAGTTTACTTTGGCCTAATAGCACCACTCATGTAGCAGGTGACACTTTACTGAAGAACTAATTGGGCAACTCCACAATAAGCATCTCATGCAGATGCACCCTCTAAATGTGTAGCTATACCAGGTAATTATATGGCCTCGTTACCATTATTAATCTATACTCACAACCCACCTGCAAATTAGTGAAGCACTTTTGTCCTCATTTACAGATTGGAAACTACACAGAAAGTAAGATTTTGAACCACAAAAAAGACATTCAGAGAGTTTCAAGTCTGGCAAAGAAAGAAACACCATTTGTACTCTCAAAATGCTATTTAAATATTGTGGATCCCTTGTATAACTCAGCACTGTAGATGGCATGAAGTAGCAAGATGTCAAATACTTTAACACTCTTTTGCAATATTTATGTCTGGTGTGGGCCTATCCTTAAGTGACTTGGCCAAGACCACAGAGAGTCTATGTTGGAAATGAGAACTAAATACATGTCTTTCTCTAGTGCCTTAACCCCTGCTTTCTTTCAACATGTCATGTATTATACCAATATCTCTAGCAAAGTGCATTTGATCTACAACAGTATTTTAACCTAAAAGTCACCAGAGTTGACTTCTCTGGTGGAGACCATGACAACATAGCTAGTAGCCTCTGTGATCTGAGGGAGTTAACTTAGAGCAGATAAGTAGTTTAGGTGGGATATGCAAGAAATTTCCCAAGTACCCAGCTGTTGTGACTTGCTTATAAGTTAGGATTGAATTGCTTGTTAGAGACTGGGATCAGGAAAGATTTTTCCTCCATATCAATTTGGAAAGACTGGAGGTAGGTTTTACCCTCCTTCTTTAGTGGGGACTATGGTGCAGTTCCTAGGATCTGTTGGGCATACCTCATCTACAAAAGTTCCCTTTCATTTCAGGGGACTGAAGCATCCTACTTTTGAACCAGGAACCCATTGTACTAAACACTGGACACAAAACAGTTTTTCTTTTCCCTTGTTTCTCTTAATACCATGAGACTTGCAGATAATAAAATAGTAAAAGGCTGGCTTCATTCGAGGAGTTCTGCCCAGGTGTGACACTTGGATTTCCCTTTCACCTTTCCTTTACTTGTCTAAATTAAGAAGTTGCTTCTAAGAGACAGTGTATGGTGCTTTCCTTTCAAGTTGGATAGCTAAGGTATATCACTCAGCATTTAACCTTTTGTGGGTTCTATTCTTATGTGATCATAAGTCTTTCTAGTCACTGTATAAAGTTGTAGAATCTGTTTATTTGCAAAGGACCTGAAAGCTAGGCACTATAAAATTCAATTCTGTGATGTTGGACTCCTCTTGTGCTTTTATGAAAATTGTCTCTCTAGGTCCCTTTTATACTAGTAACCTAATCATATATGGTTTGAACCCATCTGTTGCCACTTCTCCTTGATTAAGAACTGGGCAAAGACCATCTTTTTGTTCTGCAAAACCAGGCCTTGGTCTTACTATATGCCCTAGCAATTCAAAGGAAAGTAATGCTGAATCTTCAGTAGCAAATTTCAAAGTTAGTTCTATATCAAATAAATAGGGGTTGTTCATAATTTTGAGGTATTTTTTCAGGCTACTTGTATATCAGACAACAGACCACTACACACTAAATGAATTAACTATGCAAATGGTTTATTTGTTTAAATGCCAGCCTAAATTCTGAAGGGCAAAATGGAAGACTCTTCTCCCCATTTCTCCCATTTCCCCTCACAGCCCTCCCCAGGCTGAACCATATAAAGATCGTGCAGCATCTACTTTTTATGAGTTGAATTGATCCTAATTATTTCTCACTTCATTTATTAGCTTGGACCATTTTATCTGTATTTCCAAGCATACAACACAATTACAATTAGCTATTTTTTAAATAATATATGGCTTTCAATTTAAGCTTTTCTCAGGAGTTTTTCTACTTTGTGTTGCATTTTCCACCTTAATTAAATGTTACAGATTGATGTTACTTGTTCCAACCTATGCTATAACTCAAACTTTTTATTTGGTGTGACAATAACACCATTGATTAGATATTTTTATCACCTGTTGCTCTTGTAACTAATTAATTACCATTTAATTCACCTTTTTAATACTATAAATATTACCATATGAAAACTTGTGATTACATTTTTATATTAATAGGGTTGTCTCATAAGACCTGATACAAGGCATTTGAGATAGGTCAATAGCCTTAGCTATTCATAGTTATCTCTAAACAGTTTTATTTTTCTCTAGAGCTGTACAGAAGACAGTTAAATCAATTCTCTTGTTAATTATATTAATTATTGGATATGAGTTGGGGTTTTTTTTCTGTAGCATCTTAAGCAACAGTTCTAGTATAAACACAGGTTTATATCTGATTTTGCCTAGCTTTTCCAGCATTAGTACATTTTTTTTCTGAGGAGTCAATACCTGAGGTTTCAAATTCCTTTTCATTCACGCAACCTTTAATTCCCTTATAGTAATTTCTTACTCAAGTTCTCTCTCCACTAATCTCCTGAACTGTCATTTATGATTAATCTTAAATTAATTTTTATTACTTGCATCTCTTATGCTCTTGATGGAAGAGCAGTTCAGTATTTCACAAAGTCACTGACAGTTTGTGCTTATCACTCTCTACTTTTCTCAGATTCAGGTCATATATATTTTATTCTTCAGGGGAACAAAATAAAAGAAGCTTCCTGTATTAGCTAGATTTGATATTCAATAAAAAAAAATTTTCTTCTATTTGCATGCGTAATTGCTCAGAATCTCTGGGCCTCCTTTCCTGCACAAGCAATTTGTAAAGAGTCAAACCTTCACATTTTCATTATTTATTGTTTCTGTAGTACCTTGGTGTGTGTGGTTTTTAGTGAAAAGTATAATATTCTTACTCTGAAGAGAGTGTATTGGGTAAGTCAGAGGACAGGGAGATAAAGATTTTCAAAGGGATGTAACACAGACATATGAATTGGATTATGGAGATTTGCCCACATTTTGTAGTGATGGGAAAGATAGATTACAGTATGTCCCAGGGATACAATCACCAAGAGACCCTCCCCATGAGGGGACTCAGGATGTGGGTAACCCACACCCAGAGAAGAAACCCTGAAATCAGGGGTCACTTACCTGCTTTAGGATACCGGACACAGGACAAATCATGCCAGGAAGAAATGCCTGCACGGCTCATCAGCCGTGTTTATCTACAGCTGGAGCCAGCACGGGTGGGTGACATCATTAACGATTGCTGCCCAGCTGGGATAAAAGCCAGCACCAGCAGGGGATTGGGGAGAGCATTAGAGGCAGCAGAGTCTGTAGAAGCTCTCCACACCAGACATTAGCAGCACCAGTGTGCAGGAGAGGATCCAGCTCGGGGGAGAGCATTGGAAGCAGTGGAGACAGTGGAAGCTCTCCACACTGGTTGTCAGCAGCACCAGCATGCAGGAGAGGATCCAATCCAGGGAAGAGTGGAGGAAGACCTCGGCAGAGGTGAAGAGTGGAGCAGTGTCAGAGGATGTGGTCAGGCACAGTATCTAGAGCTGGGAGCGTAGAAGGGCTATTTAACCTGACCTCCCCTCCCTTTTTCTTTTTCCATGTCCTGTAGCCCTACTTTGATGGGGTGCCGGTGACAGGAGCTGCTCATGGAGTCAACAAGCAGCTGGCATACAGCTGGAGTGACCTATAGAAGAGTTGGACACAGAATGATAAGAAGTAAGACCAGTAACCAAATGGGGTATAAAGAGTAGGAAGCAACAAGACCGGAAGACAAGTTGCATCAAGATCAGGTGGCCCGTCGCAGAGGGTGGTGTATGGAAGGGGTGTAGGGAAGGTGGAGCCCCACGAATATCCAGTGGGAGGAGTCACCAATCATGAGAAGTCTTCAACAGGGGACCCAACCACTGAGGATCCATTCAAAGTCATGGCAGGCGAATTTTGGGGTTTTCCCCAGGGTGATCAAGGCCCCCTTCAGAGATCGCATGAAACCTCACCACATCTAACACCAGGCGCATGCACCAAGGTGGCACATGAACAGATATTCAAACTGAGACAGTTACATGGTAGCACCACAGAAAGCCCTAAACTGAAAGCAGGGAGTTCAAATGAATATAGAAAAAGAAAATAACTCCATGAAGCACACTGCATTCAGGCCATCAATATATTACCCAGAGAATTCCCCATTCCTGGCATCCTTAGGAACCTAATCCACTGATTTTCCTTCTGCTGGTATCAGCAGGCCATTACAAAGTATCCAGGTTGGGCACATCCAGATGATTGTGGTATGTAGTGCCACAAACATGCTGCAAACACCATATGATGTTCTCTGTGCTGCAAGGACGCACTGCCCAAGCATACACTATTCCACTGTTGTTTTTTCCTGCATCCAGGGGTAAAACAAAAAAAATGTGGAAAAAAAACTGGAGCACTCTGGCAGCATGTGCTGTTGAAAAGTGGAGCTGGGCCACCCAGAGTTGTGCTGCAGCTGGCAGCCAGGATATGCCCAACAGGATCACAATGACTGTAGCCCTGGGAGGCCCCCAGGACTCTAAGTAAGGTTACTGGGGCCAGCACAGTGCTGGTCCCAGTCTCCCCTACCACTCCCAGGATAACTTGCCATGTGCTAAAGTGCACGTGGCATAGGTGTTCTCTCGGGACAAGTAGCTGCAGAACAAGGGGCACGACTGCTACTTGTCACCAGGGAATCAACCATCCACACACATTTGGATGCACCCACTGTGATCTAAAATTTGGCCATTCATTTCACAATATGTGTTGATGTTCATTTAAGATTTAATGTTAGATGTGTGTAAGTCAAGAGAGTGAAAGTCTTGCTACACATTAATTTTAAGTGGCTTCTGGACCTCTTAACCCTTGAATTGTCCATCCATTAACACCCAGAGCTAGTTTTAGGTGCACCTTAGACAACTTAAAGTTATGCCACTCCAAGACAGGTTTATCTTCAATCTATGTTAGCAGATGGTGTTCTATTAATGTGTGGCCACTCCCCACAGATGAGCCACCCAACTTGCAGCCCCCAGCATCCCAAAATGCATTGTCCCCTCCCCCAGCCTCCTGTTCTGTGTGGACAAACCTTTAATTCTTTGAATCCTACTGCCAAGGGGGCATTTCTGGCCCAAAGCTAACTCCCCCTCCTAGTCCTGGGGGTGTGACCTTCCCACTGCCAGGGGGTGCAACCCTATGCAAACAGCCTGCAAAACACATGTCAGCTAGCCAGGTCACAGAGCACAAACAGGTCCAAGAGTGTGGTCTAGAAGAGATGGTTGGAGAACAAGGTAGGGATTCCCACGAGCTGGGGCTTCCTTCCCAGGACAGGGAAAGTTACTCCCCTAAAAACACCTTCCCTCACTGCTCTCACCTCCCAGCCACCCTGGGAAGCACAATCTGCACCCCTCATACTCCAATCTCAAATCCTAATCCATTACGACATGCAACCTTATTTAATTTACTTTCTTTTCATTTCATTTAAAATTCTTTTTTGATCATTATTTCATTTGATATTTTATCCTTCAGTTGCTGGCTGACTTCATTTCATGACCCTTCCCCCACACCCATTTCCTTTCCATTACCCACCCTCATCCCATTAACTCTCTGTCCCCCAGCTTCATGTCCTGTCACTTTCCACTGCCAACAACGCATGAGCCATACACCCCCAGCTAGAGCAGCGATAGAATTCTGTCCTAAATGACCAACCCTGTAGTGGCAACTCACAGCAGAAGTTCCTAGCCAGCCCTCTAGTGGCAAGTTTCAGTTGTGTAGATGAGGGACAGTCAGAGAAGGTTTTTCCCCTTAAGGTGTAACTACTCCAAACTCAAGCCAGCATTATCACTGATCAACAAGGCCCTGAAAGTCAAAAGAAGCTCAGTTCAGCTATAAATTCTGACATTTGCTTCAGCTGATGTAACATGTTATTTAAAAAAAAGTCTCGGGTAATTCAAGTTCCATCAGCTGGGACCTACAAGTCCAGAAGTTATTTTTATATTAATGGAACAGTTTTAACATTTCTTGTGGGAATGTCAGGCTCTGTAGCTCTATTGAAACAGAATGCCACTTACAGTTTAAGAAAAATTACTGTAGAATGAATAATGGCTGCTTAAGGCATATGTTATCTATTTCTGCAATTAGTGAAGAAATTCTGTTGTAGTACTCATTTTAAAGCATCAATTTTACTGCCACAAGAAAGTAACAGTGTATTTTAGCTCCATTTGGCAACATTGCTGTTCTGTAGTCAAGGGCCTGTCAGTCTTATTGTTAAAAGGCTTTAGTTCGAAACTGTTGTAACTCCTGGAGGCAAATTTCCTCCATGCAAAACTGCGTTTAAGATTTTGTCTTGGTTAAACTCTTTTCATAAAAAGGAGGCAATTGATTAAAGAGGATTTGACTGTTAATTTAAAATGCTTGGGATCTGAATGTTATTTATCTATTTTTGGTGAAGGTATTAGTATTGTGCAGGCACTTAGTACTGGTATATACAGAGAGTAAATGTCTTACTTTGCAAATACAGTTAGATCAGATCATTCTCTAACAAGCAGTACATCGGTGGGGGGCAGGGAGGTTTGCTACCTACTACTCCTCTTATCACACTATACGTCTTTATCTAGAACCCTAAGAAATCCCTTCATGTACACAAGATGCAAATTTGGGAAGAGAGTGGAGATAGCACGGGCTGGGTAGAGAGGAATTTTGGGGACAAAAGAAACACATCATCTTCCCACCTGGTCTAAAGGTATTCCTAGGAAGAAAGTATAGGCTTTTAGCCTGGTGACCCTCTATTCAGAAGATCCCAAAGGCATCTTTGGGATCGCTACCAGATACAAGACTAAATCTCAAATTTCCAGATTTCTACTTCCGTGTCCTTATCCAATTGATTACATTCCCTCTCCTTTTTGTAGGTGAATCTCTGCTCTATCATGATTGTACTATGATGTGAAGGAGAATAGTCAATGAGGATGCCCCTGTATGTTCTTGAGAATGCTCCAAATGTGAACTTTTCATTTTATTTTACTACGATGTCACCTAGAGCCCTATTATGTAAAGAGTAAATCCATGCACTGAAGCACCTGCAATATGATCAGACAAGATATAGTTGTTATAGTTACGGGATTGAGAAGACAGAAACACAGATAATGTAGTTATTAATCCAAACAGCAGATCACTGCCAAATTGAAAAGTAGAACTCAGGTTTCTACACTAGGTTTCTAAGCTTCTACTCCAGTGCCCTTATCCAATTGTTTAGATTCCCTCTCTCTCCTTGTAAAATAGCCCAAGAAAGAGTGATGTGGGTGAATCTTTTGAAGATCAAAGATCTCTTCTTGCTGGTTTTATCACATATTAGCACAAGCAAGCTGAAAAATGGACAGAAAGTAAAGCTGGCAACATCTGGGATTGCAATATGATTAGATCAAATTTCCATAACAATTTGCTAATGATAACATTTGCTCAGCAATTGACAACATGTTTGGATTACTGACCAGTTGTATAGTGATTCTCTGGGGTGCCCAGTGATACTCTTAAGGATGCCACAGGGTGGCATGCAATAGTAGCACTGTTAGGTGTGTAAATACCTACACAGGATTCACAAAATAAACCCAGAGATTTCAAATAGGAATCCATAGTGCTAAAAAAAATGTTGTAAATTTTCTGAATTCTTTGCAACAAAATTCCTCTGTTATTTTTTCCATAGTAAAAAAAAGGAGTGAAAACTAAGAGCTGACATTTTCCAAGGGGTGCCTTGAGTCTCACACAGGTGAGAAGCAATGTTCTAATCAGTATTAAATATGTCACTCCCCTTGGGAAAAAATGAGAATCACACATAAATAAGATTGTTCTGCTTAAAAATATTTACTCAGTATTAACTATAACAAATGTATGTCAAGAACTGGACAGAAAATGATAAAAATCCATGAAATATAATTAAGGTTCTTTTGATATCTTGGCATAGCATAGTATTCTTCAGTATTACCCTTAGGTAATGAGAATGTATTTCTTGCATTGACATCTCTTTGACCCCTTGAATTGTAATTTGGGCCCACTGAATTGTATCAGCTTCTAATCACTTAGAAGATTGTGGTCATTTTATTGGCATTCACAAGCATACACTGTTCAAACTGCTAAGTATGATGCAATATATTTATGAGGGAAAGCAAAGACTGGGCAAGGAAAAGCAAGACTACTGTACTATATGTTCGTTTAACATTGTCTGAACAATTAATATAATGTGATATGTCTTTCCCTGTGAGAAAATATAATGCAATGTGACAGTCCTGTCTTACTAACTAGGGTTTATATAGTATTATATTTTCATACAGCAGGATGTTAACTAGTCTGACAACAACAAGTATAGTATTATGTTAACTTCAATACACATCTAATATTTGGTAAATTAAAAAGTATAAATGATATCTTTCCTTCCTTCAAAATGGACTTCTAACATTATGCTTGACCTGAAAACTTAGAAGTAGTATTTTGGTATGAATTAATAAGTTAATAGTAAACTCTGTTCATACATTCTCATCTTACATTCTAAAGGTATCCATTTTCTTTCCATAACAGAAAATTACAACCAGCAATCACAGTCTACAATTGTTTGCAACTATGATGTAAGTAGGACTTCTTAAAAGCAGTATCTTATGAAATGCAATCAAACAATAAATATAAAATTGTTATTTACTTATTCACCAGTTAATGCCTCTGAATCTCATTCCTGATAATTGATCTTTACTTGCCCTCACAGAAAAAGCCACAGCTGTGTTAGAAGAACGAATCTGCCCTTGGGACAATGCAGGCAGTTATTCTAAATTCATTAAGGCACTTTTAACATCCTTGATTTTCCTGATAGTGAAGTGGTGAGAAAACCAAGAAACTCTGCAGTTATCATAACCTTCCTTAACAGTTTTATTTTGGCAATAACCACCAAAATTTGTATACCTTACTTTTCATGATACAAGAAATGTGCTGACCCCAGCCTCATTTATATAGAACATATGAAAAGACATGCTTTATAAGTACTTCATTAGACAAAGAGCTTCAATGTATACTGCTTTTCTGCAAGGGAAGTGTGTGATATCTGAGGCAATGGGATCTACTCTCTCTAAACCCAGACTATAAAGTCCAGGAATGCTATATAAGCCATCTCTTCCTCCTCTTTTTTTTTCCTCACCATGGCTGAGATTTCAGCCTGTGACATCACTAATAAAGCTAAAGTTAATCTTATTTAGTTTCTTACCTACATGCTTTGAATCTGAAGCTTGACTGAGCCGTTAATCTTACATTGCCTGGGGTTCCAATGTTTGTTTCTAATTATAATTTTTTTAAGAGTTATGATTTTTGACCTTCAGATACCTGATATATACGCTCAAACTCAATTTCAGAATTTTTGTGTAAGGATAAAAATAAAACTGTTAAATGAATGTATTTGCATCAGGAAAGTCTTTCTTTTTCTTTTCTTTTTTTTACACATAAGGAGATTATTATCTAGGCATCTGCTCTGTCTAATGTAATCCTTAAAGACTTCTGTTTATCTGTCAATGTTTTCTATTTGCCATTGATTTACAAATGTATTGAAGAAGTAGACATTTTATCAAATTATGCATGTGAAAGACAAAAGCCTACCTGTAAATAATACTCATCTAGATTGGACCTCATTTAACCTTCCATCCTGTTCATCCATAAAAAAAACTGCTGTTTAACATATTGCAATGGCTCTAAGAAACGGGTTCCTCTTGTCCTTACAAGTATGCTATTTACTGTATAGTTTGCATGTGGTGACAGGTATGCCTAAGTCTACCAATTTATATTTCCCATTTATATGCAAAATTGACCATTGCTTCTTGGCATTTTCTCAGGCTGAGGACTGAAAGCCTACTATATTAAATTAGTTTCTGAATCATGGCAACTGACATACAGTCATCCACTTAACTACTTAGCATATCTACCAGAGATTCAGAAGAACCTTTCTGAACAATGAAGAATGGAGAATAGCTGCAAGAACCTGGTGATTTGCACACTAGCACTACAAAACCAACAAGGAACATGGTTTTAACAGAATTCTGCTTTCTTGCTAATAAAAATGATGTTTGATTTCAAGATCCATCATTTCAGGTGAGGAAGAAATGTCTTGCAGTTGGATTTAATGTATTATCTCTTAGAAAAGGGATATCAAGTTCATGGCAGCAGCCCTAGTGATAAAAGTTTTAATTTAGACACTCCCTAATCTAGAGGAGTTGGAAAGTAGGAAATGGTCTCTAAAGTAGGTAGTAGCTGTTAGACTTAGAGTGAGATAAAGGGTCTGCAGGAGCTGTCTGCTATGTTACAATTAAGGTTTGTTGTTTAGTTCTTCTCATTCATATATGCCTATATTTAGTCAAACCAATGCTCACTCCTTGGCATCAGAAATGGTGGTTAAAAAGAACTTAAAAGAATCTGAGTTCCAAATTGAAACAGAAGTTGGAAACTGGGTGTAAGTGAAGCTGTGCAGTCATGTGGAAGAATAAGAGCCACTGTACGTTACCCTCCTGCACAGTACTACCCCAAGTAAAAGAAGAATTGGTTGTGGAAATTTTGCAACCTCCACCAGTGGTGTACCAAGGGTCCCTGGCACATGGGAACTAACACCTGCATTTACACCACCCCTCCCCGGGATGATCTGAACAGGGTGTGGGGAAGAGGCAAAGCAGTCTGTGTGGGGCCCCACCTCCTGCCCTATGGCATGTCCACAGGGGAATTACCAGTGTGGTGCACTGGCCACGGGTGGAGGGGCAAGGGCCAGAATTTCCAGCTGGAGTGGCAGAACAAGCCCACAACCCGCTGGCCAGGCAGGCCACACAACAAACGCGAGAGGCACCCCAGCCTCTCTGGCTGGCACCACCCCCGAGGCTGACACCCAGGGCCCAGAGCCCCTCACCACTCCTCCCCCCATCGGTATGCTACTGACCTCCACCACCCTTCTAATGTCAGGCAATATAGCAGAGAACAGGAGGGCATTCAGGCAAAGTTTTAAATGGTACCTAGTGATACAGGGACAGAAGACCTGCTGTTTACAATACCTTTACCTTTGAAAACCAACATTTGCAGCTAAGTGTACTACTGTGCAAATGTGTGGAGTATAGCAAGCCCATAAAGAATGAGACCCTTGAGAGACAGATTTTTTGTATGTACAGACAAACAACAGGAGAAAATATAGATCCAGATGTTACTGAACTAAAAAGACTGAGTAAGAACTGTGCTTTTTGGAACTTGACAGAATCTTTGATTAGACACAGGATTATTTGTAGCATTACAGAAGCAGCTTTTCAAGAAAGGCTAGTTCATGAAGGAGAGATGTCCCTAGAAATGAATATCTATGTGCAGGGTTGCAGAAACTATGAAGGCCCAGGGAACAGAGATAATTGCATGAAAAGGGGTTGTCCATGCCATAGGCATGAAAGAATGTATCCAGAAGAAGCCATCTCACAGAGTGGAATTTTCCATTATCAAAGAAAATGCAAAGGGAAAGACAGAGAACAAAAAGACAAGTACCAAATTTAGAAGACCATTTGGCCCTAAACATTGTGCTGCATTTGAAAAATTCAGTTTTAACTGTAACAAAAGGAACCATTTTATCAGATGTTGCAGATTCCAAATACAAGAACTGCATATGCATACAGTTGAACACAAAGAGGAGAAGAAGGGTTTTTTTTATAGCTATGGTTGAATCAAGAAAAATCATTTAAAGGGACTGGATTTCAACAGGACAGTTGCAAGGAACAATAGCCTAAGTAAAATTGGACACTGGAGCTCAGTTTAATATTTTACCAGATCAGGAATATCAAAAATTAAAATTGGAACCAAAACTGAATCCAACAAACATCACAATAACTGGTTGTTCAGGAACAAATATACCAGTGAAAGGGAGATGGATTGCTAGCATCCCGTGTGAGAATTAGAGTATTAACTTCCATTAATTCTGGTACCTAGCTAAGTGACACCAATTTTGGGTTTGGCAGCTTGTGAGAAACTGAATTTAGTTAAGTGTATGCTTTCAGAACAAGAAGACACAACATTCATGCCTCCTAGCTATCACAGCCCAAATCTAGACAATCTTAGGAAGAAACCAATTGTTCCAGAATTCAAAAAGCACTATGTCCTTATGGGAAGAAATGTACCTATGGACACATATATGCAGATACTATTGCACAGAAGGAGGAAATCAACTTCAGGGGTCTGTAACTAATGAACTTTGTGCTATGTACAGAAGCACAGCTGCTAGCAGTGCAAGTTAACCAGATCCCAGTGTAAGGATGCAAGTTTATCAAGACTTGGAGGAAAATCTTCCCACCAAAAACAAAGCAGAAATTGGATCAGAAACATTTTGTTCTGAGAAGAAAGTGAAATCTCCTAAATGACTCAGAGAGATTTGTTTAAAAAGTTGCAGAAAAGGGGGAATAGGAACGCTGAGTGGTAAAGATACACTCCAAAGCTCTGTGCTAGTAATCTCTCTTCTGTATATAACGTAAGAAGTGCTATACTAGGACAGCTCAACGGTCCATCTAGCCCAGTATCCTGTCTGTGACAGTGGCAGGGGTGCATTCTACAGAGAGAACGCTGAATCAGATCTCTCTAGAGTGATTTATTCCCTATTCAGTATTCTCCCTAGCATCCACATGTATAGGTTTAGAAATGCCAGAGGGAACATCTTCAATGCGATAGTTGTTAATAGTTTATCATCCATTAATTTAAGCAGTCCCTTCTTCAACCTGGCTATGCAATCTGCCTCCATCAGCTCCTATGGGAATAAAATCCACAAGTTAACTATGCATTGCATAAAAAGTACTTATTGCTTACTAATTTTAGTGGGTGCCTCCGAGGTCTACTATTCCAGGACTGAGTGAATAACAGTTCCCTCAACACTGGGTCCACACCCTTCATATTTTTATAGATGTCTATCATATTCTCCCTCTCCTCAGCAGGGACCAGAGCCACACACAATATTCAAGATATAGGTGTACTATAGAATTGTAGAATGGCTTGATAATATTCTCCATTTTATTTTCAATTACCTTCTTAATAGGCACCTCTACATGTTCACTAATGCCCAGTAGTTACAGTGAATTTTGCTTAGTAACTGCTTAATGAAGTACTAACTAAATATGCAGTAACTGGTGCACAGTTTTTTTGTGACACTTACTGCACAATAATCTAATAACACTGTGCAGTAGCATGTTAGCCTGGTTTTTGACAGGCACACTAATGCACAGTGTTATCAGGCTACTGCTCAGTAAGCATCTCGTGTAGATGCACCCAATGATGCCCAAAATTGTATTGGCTTTTTTGGTCACCACTGCACATTAAACTGATGTATTTAGAGAGGTGTCTACAGTGACTCAAAGGTCTCTTTCCTAAATTGTAACAGCTAATTCAGAACCCAGCTTTGTATACATATATTTTTTGCCCAAGTGCATTACCTTGCACTTGTCAACATTGAAATTCATCTGCTGGTTTTTTTGCCCCCTCACTTAACTTAGTGAGATCTTTCTTCAACTCCTGTCTGTCATCTTGGGACTTGACTACTTGGAATAACTTGATATGAAATTATAGATGTGTTAATTGAGTTTATATTAATGGATTTTGTAGTTATGGCTTAGAGGAAAAAATGGTCATAGTAATATAGAGAGGCTCTCAGAAGCCTAAAGAGGTTGAGAATTAGGAGATGGTCTTTCTGTAAGGGAACAGCAAGCTAGCTATTTAATTATAAAGAGAGACAAAGAGTCTCCAGAGGTTTCCTGATGCTCCACAATAAAAGTTAGTGTTTAGTTCTTCTCATTCATTGTATTCCTTTATTTAGTGAACTCAATGATCACTACAGTGGTGGATCCAGTACAGGGTAGCAATGGGACCAGTGCCCAAGGAATTGGTGCTGTAGTAGTGGCAACAGGTGAAGTGGCCAGAGGGCAACCAGGGAAGTATCAGTCTTCCATTCACCCTTCTGCCACTTATCACCATATCCACCATGGCCCAAAAGTCACAAATTCTGTGGGAGGTCATACCTCTAACTCCTCCCTGCCAACTTCTGGTGGCCTGCCAGTAGTCCAGTCAGCTAGATTGGTAGCTTGGTCCAAAAAGCCATATGTTTCATACCCCTGTCTTAGATGCTTTAGAAAATCTCCACCATCATTTTATAGGTTGATTAGTTTCCTAGAGTAATTTACTATGATTAATGTTATAAAATATTCAGATTTGGGGACTACATCCTTTATGTCAAGAGTAGATGTAGGCATATGTTTTTATACAACTTTTAGTTTAAAAAATATGAATAAATAGCAAATAAATTTATCTCAGGATTAAAGCCATCCTCCCTGAATATTTTAAGGTAAGTGTGGGGGCCAAGAATAGCCGGATGGGGCCGCACCGATGGAGTGGAATTAGGCACAGAAGCTTGTTGGTTGAATTCAAAAGAACTTTGCTGACAAACTGAAGTACGGGGACTTGCGTCGATGCAAGCAGTGTAGGTACGCTTTGTACAAGTTGCAAAACAAACAGAAAAGCAAAAACCGGGTGGCACGCTGATGTTGTCCAAGCATGCAGGGCATGGGGTACGTTGGGGTGAATGGTGATGGGGAGTCATTGGTGGTTGATCAGGCCTCCAAGTTCACTCTGAGATACACGTGGAAGTCTTCCAATGCGCACGTGGAGTTCTTCAACTTGGGCAGAAACTTGCCCATACTTCTTTATGTCTAGCGAGCCAATTGCCAGCCGCCAAGTAGGAATAAGTTACGATAAGCCAATCAGTAGCATGCATGCAAACAGTGCATATGCAAGCTTTGGTGGGGACTGATCATTGCACCAAGGCTTTTTCCCGCCGTATCGGGGAACTTTTTGCACCAAGTGCTCTCATTGTGCTAAGAACTCTACTGTGCCGAGGCACTTCTAATTACTGAAGCTCAGACAATAAGTATTGCAGTAATGGCAAAGAGGACATTAAGAGTGCCTATATATGCGTGCCAACATGTTTTAATTAGAACACATCAGACCAGACTCAATTAACTGAGTCAGTTCTGCATTTTAATTAGAAGACTCTAGCATCTCTGCAGAATCAAGTGCATAAGCTCCTGTGGGTTTAAAAATGGCCACTGGGGTGCTTTAACTAAAACTTACTGAATGAGCTTTTGGTAAAGCATTCTATTAACATTTTTAAATGTACAGGGTCTTCATAACAGCACCCTGCAGTGTTTTAAGGCAGTTTAACTCCCCAGTGTATCTTGACAGCCTATGCTTTAGCATGGCCAGTATACCTGTTGTATTTGAAGACCTGTTTTGCATATGAATTATTCTCATTTCTCTCTCATTTGGGTCTTTCTAGATCTGTCAAGAAGCTGATCTACCAAACCTCCTGTAAATGATACCTTCCTCTACCTGGGCAGCAGGCTTGCTTGAGAAACTGATGATGTCAATGAATACTTTCATCTAAGTATATTAGTTCCCCCAAATGTTACTGGATCTCCCCAGGAAAGTATTCAGACGTGATATTTGAAAGCAAATTAGTCATCTTGAATGTTCAATCTTGAATGTCTTGTAAAATTTTAGATGAGGAAATGGCAGACAAGGTTCTTTAGGTAAATCTGATATCTTTTATTAAACCAACTACATAGTTGGAAATGTTTTACTTAGAAAGGTTTCAGGTTTAAAAACCCTTCATCAGGCTGAGGAAGCATTTCCAGTTAGTCTGTTCTCTTTCTGGATGGAATAAATAGTAAAGAAGCCAGAGACTGGTATGTATGCAAAGAAGCCAGTCAGTGAAGATGTAAATTGAGCGAGAAACGGGTTTGGGGGAAATGTTCATTTATGAAGGATTTTTTTTTCTCTGGGATACATTACGCAGCACCCTTTTCAGTCTGTGAAGAGCCACTGAAAAGAGCTTCAGGAAGTGGTTCTCAAGACTTTTAGACTTGTGGCAACCTGCAGAAATACCAGCTCTTATTTTTCACTCAGCTTTTTATTTCAGAAGAATAATGAAGCAATTATTCTGTTGCAAAGAACTCAGGAAGACCATAGTGGACCAAGGTGCTTTTAATGTTATGCATTCCTATTTGAAATCTCTGTTTATCATGTGCATCATGTTTGCACACCTAACAGTTAGCACTGTGTGGCACCCTACAGCACCCTTGAAAAGATATCAAGGCACCCTGGGTGAGAATCACTGGCTCTTAAGGAATTCTTTTTCATTGTATAGAAAAAGAACAGCTTGAGGGTGGGGTGAGAGCACTGTACAAAAGAGTGCTAACAGAAAATGAAATTGCTTGTTTTATCCTCCTGTCTTCTCCCTCTTTCCATCAGCCAAAGCCCAGAGAAATGTGGAGAGAACAAGATAATTCAGACAGAGAAAAAAGAAAAGCAAAGGGAGATGTGTCCTAAAAAAGGAGAACCGATAAAAAACACCCAACATATCTGAGACATACACATCTACAGCTTAGTCTATAGATTGCACTATAAAAGGGTGCTGCAGTCCTCATTAGTGAATTTGAAGCAACAATACAGAATCTAAAGTATACCAATACTTTGCAGCATTAAACTTTAATAGCAAGTCCCTTTGAGGGACTCTGTAGCTGTGTCCAGACAAGTGCAGCCGTCTATAGCTGGGGGTTTCAGGGCTGCTCCACATGCAGTAAAAGACTGCTTGTGGCTGTGTTCAGACCACACCACACATTCAGGCATTTCCCACGCTGCACAGAAAAAAAGCAGGGCAGCACACATGGAGGCAGTGTGCATACTGTCCAAAACTGGAGCCTGGACAGTCAGAACCACACTAAAGGTGCCAGCAAGGCACCCAGCTGCAGAAGCAAAATGGCCCCCAAGACCCCAGGTAAAGTTGCTGGCCCTAGCCTCCCCTACCCCACCCAGGGTAAACTGCTACACACCAGAGGGCATATGGCATGAACGTTCCCTGTGGACAACTAGCAGCAGCACAAGGTATGCCATGGGTGCCACCACTAGTTTTCCCCAAGGAACCAAATGTCTCTGCTCATCTGGACATAGCAGAGTTTATTGCTCCACAGTTAATTACTGCCAGGAATGCCATTTGAATGTGCACCTACTTGGGAGCAATTTACTCTGGAGCAAAAAGCTCCACAGTTTACTCAGAATGTGAAGCCTAGGTAAGCCACAAGTTAATCTGTCAGCCCAGGGTGGTTCCCACTGGCGCTGTGGCAGAGAGGCTGGCTAGGGTATTATGTAGCTTCAGTGCTGGGTGAGCTGGCAACCAGCCCCTGCTCTGAAACACCCTTATGCCTCAGCCAGTCAGAAAGCATCTACACATGCACTGCTAAGCAGTTTTTTACAAGTACTATCCTGCTGCGGAGTAAATTAAATTACTCCAGGCTAATTGGGACACAAGTGTAGATGCTGAGACTGTCAGTCCCAATCACCATGTTGTAGACTGGTATTTCCTGAGTGGGTGGTTGAACAAACCTGGTGACGGTCAGGCCAGGAACAAGGAGGGAACCTGGACTCAGTTATGAAGATAAAAATTTAAAAGTTTACTTCCAACAAGTCAATGCCAAACACAACGATGAATACAGACAGTGAACAGACGATACAGCGAAGAGTTAATGGCGAACAGCTGTCAGTTGGTAACAGTTGCTAACTGATGCTTTTAACTTTCTTTTAAGCTTAGCTAGCAATATTGAATGGCGAGAGCTCACAGTATTAATAAGCGGTAAGTGGTTAACCAGAAAACAGAGAGGAGATGAAGCGGCCTAGGGGTCTCTCAGGGCTCAGAGGAAGGAGATCAGTCCACCTCAGAGTGAAGAACCCGTGGACTTCGCGCTGAGGCACGCTGTCCCTTTCATAACTTCTCTGGCCAATCATAGGGGTTTGCTGATGGACTGTTCTGGAAAGCATGCCTGCTGGCCAGGCAGTCACACTCCTCAGGTAGCTCCTGGTTGGTCAGGCTCCCCCTGATCATGCCTGTGATCATGTTTCTTTCATGTGATGTACCTAGTCTGCTCTCACTGTATTGCTAGTCTGGCAGATGGTCATTTTCTTTAACCTGACAGAGACATTTACTGCTCAACTGATTAGTCAACTGCATAGTAAATGTCTCACGTAGATGCGCCCTGTAGTACACTGAACCTAATCGCTAGGAAATGAGTGACTAGGGCAAACCTATTAGACCTTAGTGCTGTCATTATCCTTTCTATATGTTATTTGACAAGCATTACCAAAGGTCTATAACAAATACAAATTGCCATTTTTCATCTCCACTCAACTGGAGAAACTGTTGTTGCTGTGATGCTGCTATCCACTAGCCAAACCTTATGTCAGCTTCAGAAAGGCAAGATTTCTCCCAACACAATCTTCAAAAATAGGTTCACAGCCACTATGATGCATAATGTGCATCTTCTTCCTCTTGGATTAACTGAGAATTGGAGTGGGACAATAAAAAGAAGGGATCTTTTCTGTGTGCTTGTTTATACTCTCCTAGTATTGTCACGCAATATATTTAATAATCTATGTTGCTAGACATAATAATAATTTGGTTGTTAGATTTGTATGTGCTTTTTCTAGCCTAACATGATTTTTTTTCACAGTAGATGCCACAGGACAAGATATGCCAATGATACTGATACCCAGCATCTAAAGGTGTAACTATCAGTTTTGGTGCCCTGAGCAAAATTTGGGGAGGGGACACAAGCAGTCCTTTATTGCACCTAGAGCAACCCTGAAACCCCCATCCATAGAAGCCAACCTGGAGAAACCTCTGCTGTTCAGTTTTATGAGCTGGAAGCCAGTATACAGTGGGAACCAGTCCAGCTCTGCACACCCTGCACTATCCAGCTCTAAAAGCCAAGTTGCAGTAGCTGTGCACCACCCACCTACCTATGCATCTTACTTGCCTCGGGGCCTCAAAGACTCCCACTGATCCTGCTTCTGCTCTAACTCCACTTTTACTGCCAAACACAACGGGGCTGTTCAAGTGCTGCTTCTAAGGTCAGGGGCTCTAGCGCTGCTCTAGATGTGGCAGAAAGTCTGGGAGAAGAAGTAATCATTCTGGTATTCCCTCTAAGTGTCCAGGACTGCTGCCCCTCTCTTCCCCACCTCACTTATGCTACTGCCAACATCCATGGTATGGTCTTACTCTGAAGAAACATGCACAATCAACTATTTCTATGATATATTATAGATAAATAAATCCATGTAACACCTAATCTCTGCATTAACAGGGCAAATGCAATGAATGAGCAGTGAAAGACATCTCTTTGAAACAAAAGATCATTCTTTGAAAACCATATTTGGAATGGTTTCATAGTAGGAAGGGACCTGAGCAGATCATCAAGTCCGACACCCTGCCATGGGCAGGAAAGGATGCTGGGGTCAAACGACCCTGACTAGGTGATTGTCTAGCCTCCTTTTGAAGACACCCAGGGTAGAAGCAAGCACCACTTCCCTTGGAAGTCGGTTTCAGATCCTAGATGCCCTGACTGTGAAGCAGTGCCTCCTGATACCTAGCCTGAATCTACTCTCAGTCAACTTATGGCCATTGTTACTCATTACTCATGGTAGTGCTCAGGGGAACAAAGACTCTCCCATTTCCTGCTGGACCCCCTTGGCCAGTTTGTAGACAGCCACCAGATCCGCTCTCAGCCTATTCTTGTGGAGGCTGAACAGGTTCAGGTCCCATAGCCTCTGCTCGTAGGACCTGCCTTGCTGCCTCCTGATCATGTAAGTGGCCCTTCTCTGGACCCTCTCAATGCTGTCCACACCTCTTCTGAAGTGCAGTGCCCAGAACAGGACACATTACTCCAACTGCGGTCTGCACAACCAGTGCTGCATAGAGGGGGAGTATCACCCCCTTGGACCTGCTCAAGGTACAGTTAGCCTTCCTGACCGCATCCCCACATTGGCAGCCAATGATCATTTCAGAATCAATAATGACTCCAAGGTCCTTTTCTGCCTCTGTGCAGACTAGAAGGGAGTTCCCCAGCCTGTAGGTATGCTGCTGGTTCTTCCTCCCCAGCTACAATACCTTGCACTTGTCAGTATTGAGACCCATCCTGTTCTCATCTGCCCATCCCTGTAACCTGTCCAGATCTAGTTGCAGCCTGTCTCTCTCCTCCAGCATGCCCACTTCTCCCCACATCTTAGTGTCATCCGCAAATTTGAACAAGGTGCTTTTCACCCCCTTGTCCAAGTTGCTGATGAAGATGTTGAACAGTGCGGGCCTGAGAACCGAGCCCTGGGGGACCCCGCTGTGCACATCCCTCCAGGTCGAAAAAGACCCGTCCATCACCACTCCGAGTGTGGCCCTCCAGCCAATTTGCAACCCATCTGACTGTGTAGGCATCAACGTCAGTCACCTAATTTTTTAATGAGAATGGGGTGAGAGACAGTGTCAAAGGTCTTCCTAAAGTCCAAAAAGACTAAGTCCACTGCTACACCTACATCCAAGGATTATGTGACCTGGTCATAGAAGGCCACCAGGTTGTTCTGACAGGACCTGCCTTGAATGAACCCATGTTGGTTGCTCCTAAGCATGGTCTCACCTGCTGGCCCCTCACAGATGTGCTCCTGGAGTTTCCTGGGTCTTCCTTCCTCCCTTTTTTTGAAAATGGGGACCACATTGGCCATTTTCCAGTCCTCTGGCACCTCGCCAGAGCATCACGAGTGCTCATAAAGCTGTGCCAGGGGTCCTGCAATGACCTCTGCTAATTTCCTCAGCACTCTGGGGTGGAGATCATCAGGACCTGCTGACTTGAACACGGCTAGTCGCACCAGAAGTTCCCTGACTAGGTCCTCACTGACCTTGGGCTTCGCAGCACCTCCCCTAAGTCCTTTGGGGATCTTGGTGAGGGGGATGCTCCAGTACCTGCTCAAAGAGATAGAGACAAAGAAATTGTTAAAGATTGCCGGTGATCCTCTCAGCATTTGTTTTACAATTTGCCTGACCTTCCCACAGTCCCTTAAGTGATACGTTTTTACTTATCATTTCTCCTCCTTCTATGTTTTGTTTTCACTTGTATTCTAGCACAAATAAGAGGGGAGTAGAAGGGCTGTGTATTTCCATTATGCCCATTTTTGCATACATGGAGAGAACCAGATTGCACACACTTGCAGAGACAGGAAATATCAGGACCCAAATTTCTCTTCTTTTCCTTGACTCCATCTCTGTGTATTGGTGTCCTGCTTTATATACAAACACAGGATTGAAAGAGGAATTTGGATCAGTCAGCCCAACCTAGTACTGTTGCAGGCAACCACATCACATCCCATTACATCCTTCTTATAAACTGATCAAGAGCAATTCCTCTATTTACTTGATTAAAAGATGAGGGTTTTTCCCCCCTATTTAACTTGGAGAAAAAGGCCCTCACTTTACAAGTTGAGTACCAGGCCACTGCGGGAACACAATGAGGGGAGATGAGGGGGACAGGCAGCTGCTTCTGCACAGCAGCTGAAACCAGAACCAGAACCAGAGCAAAAACCACAGCTGTTGCCTTCCCCCTGCTGCTTGCTGCCTCTGAATCCCCTGCCATTCCTTCCCCACAACCTTAAACCCCCACTACTCCCTGCACTGCTTCTCCTTTTCTCCCCCACCCCACATTGCATACCCCATTATTTTTGCTCTCTGCTGGCAAGGTCTTTCCTTGTTGCAGCCTGGAGAACAGAGAATGTGCTCCAGCCTGGCCCTGTAACAGTGTTGCTGGCTCCACACTACTGCTACCAGGCCAGGCTGGAGCAATGCTCAGTGCCCCTGACTGCAGTGGGGACCAAGCCTGCTTATATAGAGCAAAGGTAAGGGAAATGAGTGGAGGGACAGGCAGAAGGGGAAGGCACAGGGAAGTTGGGGACATGAGGCTATAGGGGTAGAAGCAGCATGGAGGTGGGAGGAGGGGGAGACAGGGGAAGGGGAAAGGCAACAAGGACTGCTTTTCTCATTTGCTTCTCAACTGTCTCCATACTGCCTGGCCCCTACCATCTGCCTTTCTTCAGTCTGTCCCCCACTGATCCCTGTATTGCCTGCCCCCTTACTACTCCCCCCTTCTGCACTATCACCTGTTCCCCTACTGCCTGTTCCCCACCACCCCACATTGCCTGCCCCATTGCTTCCCCCACAACCTATCCTACCATATGTGCCCTTCTGCCTCTCTCACTGTAGGTCCCTTCCCATTGCCTGCCCCACTGCTGACCCCTTCATCACCTCTCCCCCTGTTGCCTGTAGTAGTGGGGTTAGAGAAGTAGGGGGGAGAGAATTTAAGATGACTATCCAATAAGTAGAGGAAGAATTTAAGATGATCATCCAATAATTAGATTCTATACATGGAAAATTGTACCTTTTGCTTCTATAGAATCTGATTATTAGGGGGATTGTCTTAAATTCAGGGTCATCTTGTTTTGAGGTAAATATGTTTTTTGTTTGTTTGTTTGTTTTTGTATTGCAGGGGTTTGTCAGCCTGAATGAGATCAGGTAGGGAGCAACAAAACAACTACCTTTATTGTATGAAACAAAAGACTTACCTGAATTCTTCAAGCAAAACAGTAGGTAGCAACAAGAGATGAACACAGATTAACCTTACCTACTGGCAGGAATGCACATGCACATGCATGCACACACAAATACATGCTCATACAGTATGTAACAATTGTTTTACCTTTCCCTTTCTAACTCTACAAGACTCTTTAGTGTGTTTTCTGTATTATAAAATTTCTCCCTATCTTTTTCCTTGATGATAAGAATAGTTTTAAGAAACCTCATCTGAAGGACACTGTATAATAATGACCCCTGTTGCATAAAGTAACACATTGCTGTAGAAGGGAGAAGAATTATAATCCATCTTCAGAAAAGACATGCTTGGATGAAGGATTTCATTTTTCCAACAGTATTCGTGGAGTTAGAAGACTCATGTTGTACTTTGCAGAATATGTTGTTATCTAAATCTTCCTCTGTAACAGCCAAAAAAAAGCTCAGGCTGAAATTTTGTGCCCAACTGAAATAAATTATGTTTATGCACTTTTAATCCTATAATGCTTATCTCCTTTACCACCTTTGGGGTGTACAGATTTACCATATCAAAGGCAAAATTAAAAAAAAAAAAAAAAAAAAATTGCAAATGTGCAAGGAGATAACAGCAAATATCAAGGTTTTGAGGGAGCTAGCATTGCAATTCTCAGTTTCTTGAAATGTTCATGTTTATGCTACATTAGTCATATATGTTCTGCATCTATTTTTTTAAAGATAAATGTAAGACAAATGCCTTTCAGGGGCTAAAGAAATGAGAGAGAAAGGACACTTTGTCATACTCCTTGGGCTAGGACATTCATGATTTGAAAACTAGTAGAACATTTTGGACAAATGTGGGTCACAGGGAAATTCCAGGTAGCACTGAGTAGCCCCAAACTTTTCTGTCCGTTTTGGGTCTCTCACAATATTTCTTAAGAAAACAAGTTCAAATATAGACATTTAAGATGTTGCATTCAGATATGGGGCCAGAGTCTACTTCACCTATTGAGCACACAAACAAATGCATTTAGCGTGATTCTGTTCCTCCCTTCTCAGGTGCCTGAAAACAGTAAATGCAAAAAAAAAAAAAAAGGAAGTCCTCCTTCTCTTCTTCCTTGTGGGTTAGGGTTTTTTTTGTTGTTGTTTATTTGTTTGTTTTTGTTTGTTTTGAGATTCGTTTAAGAACAAAATGATCAGCACAACTATTATATCACATATGGAGAAATATCAAGTCCTAACTAGACAAAAAATAAAATTAATTTTTAATGCCAGTGCCAATTTTTAGTAGATGTAGTGTTTGGATTTAGAAATACCTAACAGTCTTTTCACATAAATTATACTATCTACATTAAATATAAATAGAATTTGTAATCTAATGGTTACACATGTGCACACACACATATACACACACACACACACACACACAATTATTTCGGCCTTTTCACTAGGAAATTAGACTGCAATTGTGCAATGGAATATAATTCAATATTATAGTCTATTGTCTTGTAATATGTTTCTAGAAAAGCTTTATTTGAATTTCTGAGTTGAAATACATTTGTTGTCCATATATTGGTTTATTTTTTCTCAAGTGTATTTAGCTTCTTTTGAATAAAAACAAAATATTATCGTGTAAAGAAACTGTTACACATACAATGTTATTCCTTTATGACAAACTTGTCCAAGAGTCTAATAATCAGTTAAAGTGGAAGGGGGGAAACCATCAAGCACTTTGATTTTGATAAAACTTTCATCTGTTGGAAGAACAACAAATTATCTAGGATTGCCATTTATTCTTAAAACATTGCTACAAGTTTCTAAAGAGGAAAAAAAGATCTGATAAGGAATGATGTAGAGAGTTGGTATCTAATAGAAAGAGAACGGAAGCTGTGTGAACTGTTTTATGAGCATGTTAAGTCGGTCTGGGTTTGTTTGGGGGTTTGGTTTGTTTTTTTTTTGGGGGGGGGGAGGGAAATAAGGAGCGAGTATAAGTCTTTTGAAACAAGTTTTGTATTTTTTCCTGAAATATCCCATATGAAACATGCCATGTCTTGTTTGTGTCCAATGACTGAAGTATTACTGAAAAACAGCTGTCTTATTGCCACTATCACCCCTGCTTAATACAGGCATAACCAGCAGGGTTTGCACCCTGGGCAGACCCTGCAGGAGAGCGTGGAGGGCTGCATGTAGGTTTCATGAGCAGGGGTGTAATACTTTGAATCAGGCTGGAAACTCCAAAACACTCCCCAGCTGCAGTACTATTGCTGCTGCTGACTGCCACCACCATGTGCATTTCCTTTCCCATTACCTCACTCTTGCTCTCCAAGCAGCAGCAGCAGGAAATTCATGAACTTGCTGCTGCCACTGCTACAACAAGAGCTTGTAGGTGGGGTGTTTTTGGGGATGTATGAGAGAGAGAGAGTGGGTATGGGGGGGAGGTATGGGGAGAGTGATTGGGGGTGTGTGTTGAGCATAGAAGTGAGTAAGGCTCCACTCAGATGCAAAACAGGTGTGTGTGGGGGGAGGGGTGTGGGTGGGCGTAGTGTTTGTGGAGTGTGCAATTGTGTGTGGGAAAGCATATGGTTGTGAGGCTTGCCATTGCCATCCCTTCCTGCTGCAGTCCCCTGAAGCCTGTGCTGGGCCATCTGCACGTAAGTCACTGACACCTCCAGGATGCCCAGAGGGGCAGCAGTGGCAGCACAGAGCAGACGGTGGTGAGGAGGTGTTAGGGTAGCCTGTCATATTTTATGCTTTAAAGTTGCACCCATTTATAGTGTGATGAATTATAGTATTGTTTAAAGTTGTTTTTTTTTTTATTTATATATATA
>JAGPOW010003395.1:29753800-29768136 GCA_030014935.1 Caiman crocodilus
CCGGTCCCTCACAGATGTGGGACTTGAGAATTTTCTCAAAGATCTTCCCCAGAACCGAGGTGAGACTGACAGGCCTGTAGTTCTTCGGGTCCTCCTTCCTCCCCTTCTTAAAGATAGGGACCACATTGGCCACCTTCCAGTCCTCCGACACTTGTCCAGAGCTCCAAGATTGCTCGTATAACCAAGCCAAGGGCTCAGCAATCACTGCTGCCAGCTCCCTCAACACCCTTGGGTGTAGGTCATCTGGGCCCGCCGGCTTAAAGACATCTAGCCCTTCCAGAAGCCCCTCCACTGGCCCACTGGCTTCCAATAGCTTTTCAGGCACAATTCAAGGTGCTATTTTTGACTTATAGAGCCCCAAATGGTCTTGGTTGGTCTTGGTTATCTGTACTTAAGGAACTAGATTCTCCATTATGCCCCATCACAATTCCTAAATTCAGCTGAAGTGACCTCTTGCTTCCTATCTTATTTTATAAGTAGGGACCTACCAAATTCATGGGCCCCAGCAGCTGATTACACAGCTGTAACATGGTTGGGGCCCCTGATTTCATGGCTATATCCTGGTTGGGGTTGACATTTTAAATGCGGAACAAAGCAGGGGCCCCCATGCCTCTGATTGGCTGAAGGATGTTGCAGGACCCACCCCTCCCAGGCATTGATTGAAAACCTAGCTGGAGCTGTCTGGCTTGTTAATTCAGTAATTATCACTGTCTTCAAGGGGCAGAGGGTGATAATTAGTGAGTAAACAAATAATTTAAGTGTGGCAATTAAACAATTCTCTCATACCCAACTGAAGTATAAAGCTAGCTACCTGGCTAAAATAAAGCAATAGAGACAATTAATTTAAAAAAATACCAAACGTAAATTTTATTAAAGAGGAAAACCAACACTATACTATCACCAACTATATAACCTTAATTAAATCAGCACTTAAACTATACACAGAAGGACCTTAGGAAAATAAACCTGTACTATGCACATCATGAACTAGCAGGAACACCAACTACATACACTTTTTTACAGAGCAGTAAAAAAAAAAACCAGGTAACGGAAACCCATGCTAACTTTGAGAGAGGCTGTTCAGGCATTAAACATAACCATGCTGCACCCAGCTGCTTTTGAGAGAGACATTGCTCGCATGTATGGGTTGAACATTTGTCCGTAGGTGGAAATGGCACACTCAGAATCCACTGAGTTTGTTGGGATGCTGAGATGGCACCTGGTCAGGGTGTACAGGTGGGGAAACCAGTCATGGACAGAATCCCAAAAGTCAGGCATGCACACAGGCATCCAGCACTCCTGCCCAAAGTTTGTTAGTGGCATGCTTACCATCATGGTCTGCCTCCTACCTCAGGATTGTCTTCAGGAGCCAAAGGTCCTAGGTCAGCAGAAACACCTGGCTAATGTCCAAAATGTGAACAGCATGCAGGAAGGGGGCAGCTGGCTGTCTGAACCACAGTGGAAGGGATGGGTTGTACTTGTAACATTGTTTGAGTTTTACTGCTACTACCTGGAACAGCTCCCATCTTCACTGGTTTTCGTGAGGACAGCTTGACTGTTCTTGAGATGCCCTATCCTCCACCCAGCTGATCAAGTCCATAAGTTTGTTGTATGCATGGTGGATCACAGTCTGCCTTCCCCCAAACCATGTCAGGAGCTCCATGAACTGGGTGGCATTGTCATCAATGAACGTCACTTGATCCTGAAGGTCAGTTCACCCCAAGAGATCCCAGAGCTTAAGCAGGCATTGCGTGTTGGCCATAATGTCCAGCTCCTCATTCACATGAACCACTGATAGTACTGCATATTCTTGGCATGGTAATGGACTACGCTGAACCATGAGTTCCACTTGGTGAGGACAGGCTCCAGTGGCAAGGACACAGTGGCATGTGGGTCCCCACATTGACTGGTGATGGAGTCCCTGTACCAGATTTTATGCTCTGGACAGTGCTTGAAGACTTACTTGAAGGAAGACACCAAGCTGTCTATTTCGAGGAATTGTGGGCACCAGATGTCACCTACTGGGGAGAGAATATGCACATTGCAGGTGACATGAACAGCATTGGGCAGCACTTCTCGGATCATGTCAGATAAATCCTTGCACATGTACATGGCACTGTCAGACAGGAAGGCTGGGACCTGGTTAAAGTCAATGCCTTAGTTGCAAAATACTGTCACTATGACTTGAGACATGGTGGAAAAAATTGACTGAGATGAGGAGGACCAGCTCAATCTGGAATACAGGGAGGTCCTTGTCAGTTCAGCTCTCTGCTACAAATGTAACGTTCAGCAGGTAGGTGTCCTGAGGGTCGATGACTTCATCAGCCACAACAGAAGAGGATTCATGCTCTGACAAGGTAGCCTTTGTGGATTCGATCTGCAAAATGATGACTGCAGGGAAATAGTCCTGATGTAGTTTGTTATGCACACAGAAAACTGCCAGCATCTGGCATGGTTTTTTTAAGTGGTCCCTCAGCTTTGGGTAATCCAGCTTCTCCAGCAGGATGTTTGCAAAAGCTTCCACAAGGGAAATGATGCCTCTTACCCTGCCAGCCTGCTGTCTTTCATCTTCTTGAAGAGGAAGGATGCAGATGCTTGCTTCTTCTTTTGACTGTCAGCTTCTGCAGCAGCTTTCCTTTCCATTTGCACTTCCAACTTCAGGTGCCAATCAATGCTGTCTTTCCTAGTCACATCCAGGGTCAGGTTGCAGGTGGTGTAGAAGAATTTGTCATCCTCTGCATGCAGGGTACCTACTTGGCATAGTCTGCTACTGACACATACTTGGCAGTCTTCAATGTCTTTTTTGCATTCATGCCTGTGCTTTGTCAGGCATAAGCAAACAGGAATACAGCAGCAGCCTGCCTGCAATCATTTTTAAAACCCTCTGGGCATTGGCACATGCACCCCCTAAGCATGGCAGTGCACCCCCTGCAAAAAGGCATCACCGACACTGCTGATGGCATCTGCAGCAGTCTGCAATTGCCACTGGCCACCACTGGCCACCGCCAATGCTGCCAGTGGTGAGAGCAGGTGGTTGCTGACTACTGGTTGATGCTCGCCACCCCACCCCACCGCCGCCGACTGCACTGTGGCTGCCTGTGGGAGCTCCTTACTTACTGCCACCATGCTTCCATCACTGACATTGCCACCACTGCTATCTGTGGGAGCTTGTCATGCCCTGCCCAGCCTCCAGCAGCACACAGCATTCATGCCTCTGGGCTTCCCAAGCTGACTTCTAACTGACTCTTGGACTGAGCTGATGTCAGGGGCTGATGTCAGGGGCATAGATTCTGATTTGCTCCACTTCAGCTGTCTTCCCACCCCACCCACTTCAGGAGAAGGAGACCTTTGGTGGGCTTTACTCTGTTCTCCACTTGCTCTCCACTTGCTCTCCCTCCCCTTCTGAAGACAGAGACAGGAACTTTTCCCACCTTTCCCTCCTCCCCTTGCTACCCCTGCCCCTTCAGGAGACAGGAAGTCTGCCTTTTTTTCCTCTTTGTTCCCTTCCTGCTCTCCTCACCCTTCTAGGAGACAGTTTTTGCCAGCTCTTTTGTTGACTTTTTGAAAATAGCTGGTTCCCCATGCCTTTTCACAGGGAACCAGCTATTTCACAAGACACTACCAATTACTTTATTTTTGTGAAATCTATGAAATTGTGTATTTGGTAGGTCCCTATTTATAAGTAACTTTGTTCTTGCTGTAAGATACCCTGAGCTTACAAAGGTTGCAATGGGCAGCACATACATCTAATAAATAAATAAACCATTCTAGGTAAATGTTTTCTAATCTTCTATTTTAAAAAGTGATTCCACAATCTCTGTAGGTAATATGTTCTGGAGCTTAGCCACAATCATAACTAGAAAATATTTTCTTATATCTCCCTAAAATTTCCCTTTTTGGGAATTTAAGGACATAACTTTTGTTCTGGTTCCTTTGTCCATGGAGAATAATTAATGTTCATTCTCTTTAAGACAACCTTTTTCTACATAAGAACATAAGAAGTGCCATACTGAGTCAGACTAATGGTCCGTCTAGCCCAGGTGTCCTTTTTCTCACAGTGGCAGAAGTGGATGCTAGAGGAAGAGCACTGAATTGGATAGATCTAAAATGATCTATCTCCTACTCATTACTTTTCCTGGCATTCACCCTTATTGGTTTAGAGAGCCCAGAGAAAACATCTTCAACTGTTCTGTTAAACAGCTATTAATAGATCTATCATTCATGACTTTTCTAGTCCTTGGATGATAGAGCTATTAATTTTATTTTATATTTGTTGTCAAATTCTATTTGTCTTCTTTCCTCTAAATTTAAATTTAAAAAATCCCAATTCTTCCTCTTCCTACTTTTCCTTGTATGTCATATTTTCTAGACCTCCAGATTAGATATAATACTCATTTTAAGGTCACCTCAATTCTAAATAAAGTAAAAGAATGTTCTCTTCTGACTTGCATATGAAACTCCTGTTACTAGACCACTCCAATATGCTATTCTAGTTTTCTTTGCAAAATCTTAACATTGTTAATTCATAACCAACTTGTAGCCCACTAAAAGCCCAGGGACTTTTCTGCAGTAGTACAATTTAGCCAATCATTCCTCGTTTTGTATTTTGTGCATTAAATCATTCTCTCCCTTAGGGAATCATACCTGATGCTTCTTCCCCGGTTTCACGTAGAACCATTGATGACTATTCTACGAGCATGATTGTCAAAATGATCTTTTAGTAGATTAATCTAGAACATCGGTTCTTATCTATGAGAATTTGGGAGACTTCATCAGAGGCTAAATTCAGGGTATTTCCCACCTCCATTCTACAAAGTCTTTCACATTCCCATAGTAGGAAATCAGGTTGGTTAGACACAATTAGTTTTGACAAATTCATGTTATCTGTTACTTATTCTCTAGATGCTTATTCATTGATTAACTGGTGAAATGCTCCAGTATTGTTCATGATAACAATGTATGATTGACCACCTTCCCTTTTCATGACTTTATTCTAGTACAATTCTCCCCCAGATTGGGGAAAATTACCCCATTTACAGGTTTTAATTATCTGCTACATTTTTACATTGATATAAAGCAAATTATATCATTATAAACAGGTAATCTGCTCAGGCATTTCAAATTTCTGAACTTGTAAATAATTCTCTTTTTTCCATTCCCATTTTCAGTCACAGGCTGTCTGCGTACCACTGGTGGTACCCATACCACAGATTGGGAACCACTGACTTAAGCTCAAACCAGTATATAAAAATGGCTTAGAGGAGAGGGGAGGTTGTTTCATTCATGCAGTAGTCACTAACAAAAACTTAGCTATTTTATTAATGACAGTCGAGGCAGGATAGAAAATAAATTACTTTTGATTTTGCAGTAAATTAACAGATTGTGTTGCAGAAGGCATACATGGATCAGGTTTTTTTTTTCACAAGAGGTTGTTATTACATTTACTTTTCTGCCTGTGGGCTCAATTTTACAAGAGATACCAGAAAACTGCACCCCTTTTCAATGGCTCAAGGGGCGTGCTCTACATTTCCCAGATAATCTTGGTAGATTTGTAATTTATATTTCTTGGGCCAAAGCATGAGAATTTGTGGAAGACAACATGACCTATCATTCACCACTAGATGTCAAAAGATCTAGAGATTATACTAATTGGCTTAGTGATTGTGTAATTTTAATTTTGATTTAGAATTATTTTACTTCCTCTAGGACATCCTAAACAAATAATATGTGAGTATACAGTATGTGAGTGTACACTTGGTCCAAATGAGCTGACCTCTTCACAAGCTTATTCAATCCATTGCATGCATCTTTGCAAGACATTGCTAGCACAGCCATCGACATCTTATCATTTTCTGGTTTAATCTTAAATAATAAACATTCTATCTTGCTTCAAGATCCCTGTGATTCATGGAAAGCACAGTGAAATAACAGTTTTTTGAAAACCTGAACATAATTCATCTCTTTTGTGACAGATAAAATCATAGAACATATTGTACCTTTATAGTTTTGGTAGAAGATTCTACATAGCAGTAATAGAGAGGTTTATGCACAACTTCTTACAATAGCCCTGTGGCAAAATATAATTTTAATAATAACAGAGATTCCATAACACTTGAAGGTGCTATTTTAAAAAGTGCTATTTTAACCTTTTATGTATTCAAGCATAATAATCGGCTTTATTTGTTTGCCTGTCACGCTCAAAAGCCTCTAAACTTCTAAATAATGAAGTACCTAAAAACTATCATTGCCTAAGTGACAATGTGGGCAAATTCTTGGACTAATATAAATATTTACCACTCCAGCATCCAAATATCCATAACTAACTTTGTTTCCTATGTTTCTACACATACAGAGAGAAATAAAAATGTGTCTAGCATGTCCCATATGTTGATACTTGAAATCAATGGCTTACTCATGTAAGGTAAAGACTTTAGAATATACCACACAAAAAAGAACATGCCAAAAATCACATGCACTTAGCAGAGTAGGTCCCTCTCATTCTCTTGGAATTACATCATTCAAAAATCAGCAGTCCCAGCTCTGTCGATGTCTATCATTTCAACAGGCCACAAGGTAGCAAACAGAGGTTGGGTCTAGATAATTTATGGCTTTTTGTATGTTCTCCCAGAGATGTGCATTTCCCATAGTTTTTCTAAGAAAACCAATATATGGCAATGATTGTTCAGGGGAGAAATTAACACTGTGATAAATATTAACCAGAGCTTTGCTGCATTAAAATTATTTTCTTTTAGAAATTTCTTGTGAACCATAATTGCTGTTCCATACATTTTACATGTTTTCAACACAAAAATTATATTCAGATTTAAATTAAGTAAGACCTTCCTGTTAGTTGTTATTTTTCTTTCCCTTGAAAGCTAAATAAACATGAAGGAGATCTCCATCTACTCTACTCAGCAGTTGCCAGGACTAGATACTTTTCAGCTCTGTTTTGATAAGAGCTTCCCCAAATGGTTCATATTAAAATCAAAACTGCTCTGAACTTTGTGGGTTTATTTGTAAGAGCCTAATGTAATTTGTTCACTGAAAGCACTGGTTGAAAGATGTTTTTTGTGTTTTCAGGCTGATGGTATTTCTGATAGTACAGGAACCATAAAGCCATATGGACATTTTGTTTGCATTTGAAGGCACTTCCTCACAATGAAGTATCTATCCCTCATGTAAATAAGAGTTGTAGGATTAGGACGTCTGTTTTTGTTACAAAAAAAAAAGATTGTTAAATACAGAATTGACACCTGGCAGTTTGCTGTTGCTTCAATGCTGCTGGTTCTGATAGCTATTGATTATAGACTGTAGATTGTCAGAATAAGCTAGTTCCCTTGCATAATTGACATTTTGATCTGCTAGTTTCTTTTTCCCAATAAATCTTATTTCTGTACACACATCTAACATAACTAGAAAAGCAGAATTATACAGCAACTCATTTGTCTTTAAAAACAAGTTACTGAAATAATTAAAGTCATTTAAGTAGCAAATTATTTTGACATACATTTGAAAAAAGTGCTACACAGCTTTAAACAAGTTACATCTAAATGTTGCTGAGTTTGAAAGTCTGCCCTAAAGCTGCTCTGTACAAGATTTTGTGTGTGTGTGTGTGTGTGTGTGTGTGTGTGTGTAAAAACGTCTGTATGACTCCCAACTGCAATTACCGTACAAGGTCTGTAAAAGTTACCTTTGATGTTTAATATATGTGTCAGAGGTCAAGATTAACAGATTTAATTTCATTTTCTGATAATGGCTTGTATTGTTCTATAAATCAAAGGGAATTTTGTAATATCTCAGCAAAAGAGAACAAAGGCTGTATTTTAACTGGATGTTTAATATGTAGGTAGTCAGGTTCATATATGCAGTAGTACTAAATTAATCTGATAGTATTGCAGGAGCACCTGGTCTACTAAAAAACAAGATTTGACCTCTAATATTTGCCCTAAAGATAAATGAAACCACTACAAGACACAAGGTTGTATTTAACTGTAAACATGATGAAAATACAGAGAGGCAAATCATATCTCCTTGTATGAGCAAGAGACACAGTGACTGATCAGTTTAGGATTTGCCCAACATTATGTAAGCAAATAGGAAAAATACAGGTCTTCATGCAGCCATGTTTTATGAGTAGAGGCTTAAACATATATTGTGTCAAATTATATCAGGAATTCAGGCTATCCATCAGAAAAGTCCTCTTAGAAAACAGATGCAATGGCACAAACTATGCACCACCCTTACTAAAGGAATAGCCCCAGCACAAGAAGATATAACTTACTCTCCATATTTGCACTATTTCCATGGTTAAATGCAGTCTTGTGTCCTCTAGTAAATTTGGTTATCTTCAGAGCAGTCCCAAAAGAGTAAATGGCTGGTTAGAAGAGAGAAAATAATGCCGAAAACACCAAAGGGCACATCCAGGTGAGTGTGCTCATGCAGTATGTGGTGCCACAAACACATCTGCAGCACCACATACCATGCAATCCAGTGTTCTCCATGCTGCAAAGGCATGCTGCCTGTGCTGCTCCTTTCTTTTTCTGCAGGTGTTTTTTTGATCCCTGGGTATCCAGGAGTTAAAAACAAACCTGCAGAAAAAAAATAATGGAGCAATGTACACTGGGGCAGCATATGCTGCTGAAAAGCAGAGCCAGGCCATCTGTTTGGCAGACATCGTGACTGAAGCCCTGGAAGGCCCCCGGGACCCCAGGGAAGGCTTCCAGGGCCAGTACAGTGCTAGCCCCAGCCTCTCCTACTGCCCCTGGGATAACTTGACACATGCCAAAGTGTGTGTGGCACGGGCATTTCCCAGGGACAAGTAACTGCAGTGCAAGGTGTACCACTGCTAGTTGTTCCTGGGAAGCCACACATCCATGCACATCTGGATGTGATTACAGAGGTTGATTGAACCTGTACTCTGAAGAGCACTCCCATGGACTTCCAGATATGACCTATAAAGGAACTGTTCAAGAAGAACATCCAGGGCAGGGCTACTGTAGTACCATTGCCTGCTTTCTTTTGGGACTAATCATAGCAGCTGTGCTGGCAGCTGTGATTGATCATGGCATACAAAGCACAGGGAAAAAAGTGTATGGTGATTCTACTGTCAATGTCAGAGCCATCTGTCACTGGTGAATCATGTGAAGTTATGCTGAGAAGGATAAAGCCAACCTTCAAGATAAGCCACACAGTAGTTGCCCTTCTACAGCACTGATGTCTGACAACAACAGGCAGGTGGATGACTTCATTCAGAGTGACCACTTCGTTATTGCTGATGAACTGTGTTCAAAACTGGGAATTAGCAAAGGAAGTGTTCTCAGCATCTTCAACAACCTCAGATACTTTAAAATGTGTGCTTGGCAGGTCCTAGAATGCTTATGACCACAAAAATTGCAATCCACACAGAATTCTCTGAACATTTTGAATCTAAAGGTAAGAATTTCTTTTCTCAAATAGTCACAGGTTGTGAGACATGGATGCACCAGTTCGAACCAGAAATGAAGCAATAGTCAGGGACTGGCACCACAAATCATTGCTAAGGGAGCTGTTCAAAACTATGCCATCTGCTGGCAAAGTCTTGGCCATTGTGTTCTGGGACATGGAGTGTGTTTTCTTGTTGACCTCTTCCCTAAAGAAGTCATAGTAAACTGTCAAGACCCTGAAGAAAGTAAAACATTTATACAAACAGTCCATCCTGACGGAGACTCGCCCAAGGTGCTGCTTCTGCATGATAATACTTGCCCACACACCATCTTGCAAACCACAAAGACAAAATCATTGCTGAGATGGACTGTGTTTCTTCATCTTCTATACAGTTCAAACCTGGCACACTTCAATTACCATCATTTTGCTGCTGAGAAGGATGGACTACAAATACAGTCCTTTTGGAACAACAGCAAAGTAATGGAGTCTGTACAAACAGTGCCTATGCAACAAGGATAAGGACTTGTACAAAGTTGAGATAAGTACCCTTGTTGATGTGTGGGAAAAGGTCACTGACAAACAAGGAGACTATGTTGAAAATTATTTGTGTTCAGCAAAAAATAAGAAGCATTATTTTCTGACTGAATCACATAGATAGTTCAGGGAGAGCAGTTCTAAGAAACTGAAAAGACTTGTTGTTGGCTTAAAGATGGCATTTAAAGGTTTGGAGGGGTTGAGAATTGTCTTATAAGTGTAGATACATATATTATAAGGAGTCAAGATGGGCAGCAGGGGTTAATTGATTTCTAAAGAGTTTGCATCTCAAAGTCACACAGGGTTCTCAGCCTTCAGAAGCTGACAGAGTATCTAACCCAGGCAGGAAAACAGCAAGGCCACACATCCTGGGTAACCAAAAACATCCAAACTTGATTTTCATAATGCAGACAGGTCTGTCTCCAGGACTTCAGCATGGTAGTGCCTGCTTGCAAAAAGCTTTAAGCTTTCTAGTTTTGGGGAAACAAACCAAATTAGGAGAAGTCCCAAATGAGGAGGTGGGCATCTGACAAGCTGGTGAAAATGAGGTTTTGGCTGACAACAAAGGACGTGTCACTGTGTGACCAACCAGCAACATCCATGGATCAAGAATCATCAGAAGTCACCAGAAGAAAGAATACAAAAGAAGGAGTTTTAAAAACAGAAAAAGAGGCTGTTGACATCAGCCCCAACCTCCAAGGCTGCTGACAGTGGACACTTAAGCAAAGGACTTCAAAGTGGCATTTACATACTAGCCAGATGGACCACTCACCTTGTGCATATTCTAGGACTGGGGAACTTGGGTAATGTATACTGTATTTGCTTTGCCTGCATTGCTTTTATTTCCTATCACTGTATATCAATACATTCACCTATTATCAACTGGCAGATGTTGTGGTCAGTCTGAGGTTTGTGCCCACCTGGAACAAACTTATAGTGGCTGGGTTCCTAAAGTTCAGTCATTCCAATACTTCTGAGCATATGCCTTTGCATTGCTGTAGGTACATGCCCATAAATGTGTAGATCTGAAAAGAGACAGAGCTTACCTATTATAATTATCAAACTTATCATTTATTATTTACCTATATAGTATTAGGGTTCAATAGCCCACTAAGTTTTTAATGGGCATTATATGACTATATAGGAATAAATTATACATATCCCCAAGAGATTATAATCTTTATTCATTGGACATCAATTCTGTTCACTAAAGTATTTCTCTATATTGATTATTTTTTATTTTTCTAATATATTGCATGTAGAACCCTAATAATGTGATAAAAAATATAGAGAACAGAGAAACAGCACAAAGGGGCATACAGGCTGTGGAAGTAGGGGATAGCTACCAAGAAGGAGTATACCTCCTTGGCTCACACTTGCAGGGAATCACTTAGAAAGGCCAAAGCAGCACTAGAACTTAAGCTGGCAACAAAAATCAAGGACAAAAAGTTCTTCTTCAGGTAGATAGGGAGCAAAAAGAAAGTGCAGGGCAGCATAGGACCTCTGCAGGATAGACTAGGGCAGATGGGGACAGATAGGAGGGGCAAAGCACAGCTCTTCAATGAGTTTTTTGCCTCTGTATTCTTAAACACATATCTAGACAAATTTCTCAAATGCGTTACAGATAGAAACAGAAGGAACACCAGCCCACCTACTGCCAGTGCCAATCTGGTAAAGAGACACTTGGAAGGGCTGGATATGTTTAAGTCAGCAGGACTGGATGAGCTCCATCCAAGAGTCTTGAAAGAATTATCCAGTGTCATAGCAGAACCACTGGCATGGCTGTTTGAGCACTTGTGGACTGGAAAAAGGCCAGTGTGGTCTCTATTTTCAAAAAGAGGAAGAAGGAGCATCCGGGTAACTATAAGCCACTTAGTCTCACCTCTGTCCTTGGGAAAACCCTTGAAAAAAATATCAAGGAACATATCTATAGGAGTCTAGCAGGTAATATAATGCTGAAGGGCAACCAGCAGAGGTTCATAGCAGGTAGATCCTGCCTGACTAACCTTGTTTCTTTCTGTGATCAGGTCGTTAAATACTTTGATACAGGAGTCAAAGTAGATGTCATCTACTTGGACTTTAAAAAGGTCTTTGACATGGTAACGAATCATATTCTCATAAACAAATTGAATGGCTGCCATAGAGGATTACACAGTCATGTGGTTGGCAAATTGGCTAAAAGGTCATACCCAGAGAGTGATGGTGGATAGGCTGTTTCAACCTGGAAAGATGTGGGCAGTGAGGTCCCCCAAGGCTCAGTGCTTGGGCCGGTGCTGTTCAATATCTTCATCAGCAACCTGGATGAGGGTTGTACAAATTCACAGATGACACAAAACTATGGGGCGAAGTAAACACACTGATGGGAAAAAACTGAATCCACGAGGACCTGGACAAAGTAGAGAAGTGGGCAGGGAACAATAGGATGCAGTTTAACAAGGACAAGTGTAAGGTGCTACACCTAGGGAGAGGGAATCACCAGCACATCTATAGGCTGGGGGATGACCTTCTCAGCAGCACAGTGGTGGAAAAAGATCTCAGAGTCATTGTTGACTACAAGATGAATATAAGTCATCAACGTGATGAAGTAATTAGCAGAGCTAACCATACTTTGTCATACATTAGTAGGTGCATCACGAACAGGTCCAGGGAGGTGATACTTCCCCTCTATGCAGTAGCCAGAGTACTGTGTCCAGTTCTGGGCAAGGTTCCCTCTAAGCTGTGCTCATACATAGCCACACACAAGTAAAAATCTTGCATGCAGTACAAGTGCACGCAGTAAAATAAGTGTGTCACACAGTGACCTATTAATGATGCGCACCCACCCAGAGAGGAACCGGGCATGGAGTGCGGTGGAGGTACCAGGGCCGGCACAGGACACTTTCTAAAGGTAAGCTCCTCACTCCTCATGCAGGGCAGGCAATGTCTCCTCCCTGAGGCAAGGTGGGGGCGGGGATGGTAGCTGGGGCAGGGGGCTGGCATGGGTTCCAACAGCTCTGGGGAACTGTTTCACTCCTCAGTCCCAATGCCATCTGTCTCCTCACTCCCCAAGGTGAGGCAGGAGTAGGGGAGTGGAGCAGATTCCAATAGCTGGTGGAGCCCATGGAGCAGTTCCCAGAGCCCACACCAGCCTCTAGCCCCTGCTCCCACCTCACCTCAGCAAAGAGCTGCTGCCTGCCCCACGTGAGAAGTGAGGAGCTTACCTTCGGTAAGTGTCTTGTACAGGCCCCAGTGCCTCCCTTCCAGTTCCATCATCCTTTATAATAAATAGTTCTTGGGACAGTTTAGCAGTGAACCCAGAACTCAAGGGTGGACAAAATATAGCCCATAGGCCTATAGGCCAGATATGGCCCACTAACTGAGTGTATCCAGTTTGAGGGCAAGGTTCTCACCAATTGATTGTGTTTGGCCCACAGTTGCCCCACAGAACTCCACTGCACTTCTCTGAGCAGCAGTTATCATGAAGAAGGGTGGTTGGTGGGGCCCACAGTGCTCCACATGGTGCTGAACCCTACCCACTCCTACCTGGACACTTATTGCAGGACACTTACCGGTGGACTGCACTGAAAGGGGGAGGCAGGGTCGAAGCAGTGCGCTCATAGACCTCTACTCCTTAGATGAAACATTGGTTCTAGGTGCCACAATTCAAGAGAGGGTCCAGAGGAAGGCCACTCATATGGTTAGAGACTTGCAGGGAAGACCCTATGAGGAAAAACTGAGAGACCTGGACCTTTTCAGCCTCTGCAAGGGAAGTCTGAGGGGGAATCTTGTGGTAGAATACAAACTAACCAGGTTGGGCCAGCAGAGAATAGGAGATGCTCTGTTTATCAGGGCACCCCTTGGAATAACCAGGAACAATGGCCACAAGCTGATAGAGAGTAGAATTAAGCTGGACATCAGAAAGAACTTCTTCAAAGTTAGAGTTGCCAGAATCTGGAATGGGCTTCCAAGGAAGGTGGTGCTGTCCCCTATTTTGGGGGTCTTCAAGAAGAGACTGAACAAGCAACTGGCTGTGGTCACATGACCCCAGCACTTTTTCCTGCCATGGGCAGGGGGTCAGACTTGATGATCTATTGAGGTCCCTTCCAACCCTAGCATCTATGAATCTATAAAAAGGCAGGTATCTTTAAGTGGAAAAAGATTTTGTGTTGTAGAAAAAAATTATTCTCTCTCTCACACTCTTTGTTCTTTATCCTTCTGCTGCATGATATTCAGAAGTACTAGTAGTTTTGTGTACTACAAAGTTTTAGTGTCAAATATGGTGGGATGCATTAAAGGGGTGACATTGTTATGCTTCAGCCCAAGTCTGAATTCGTTGCCCGGCATGCATGAGTGCCAATATATGAATGCCAGTTGGAAGTTTGAAAGGAAAAAAGCTTTTA
>JAGPOW010003395.1:29780680-29829627 GCA_030014935.1 Caiman crocodilus
CCGGGACCTCTCAGACCTGGCCGACTGCTCCTCCCAGCAGATGTCCGGGTAATTGAAATCACCCATGACAATGACATCCTTTGTCCTAACTGCCTCCTTGATCTGGCTAGCGAATTGGAGGTCCAGCTCCTCCTTCTTGTTGGGTGGTCTATAGCAGACACCCACCATTAAGTCCCTTTCCCCTCGTCCTCCTTGTAAGATGGCTGCTGCTTCTTTTTCCTTTTATTCCCTCCAGCAGCTGCTTGAAGAGGCAGAGTCCAGCAGCAGAAGATGCAGAAAGGTTTTTCTACCCTTCAGTACCCAAATTTAAAGCAAAATGCCTATCAGCAGCATTTCTATTCAATCAGTGCTGAGGGAGTCAAGTCACCTTGTTACCTTATCATATGTTACTTTTCAAATTCCAGTCATTTAGTCTCTAAAGATGTTGCTATATTTTTTTAAATAAGATTTTTTTTCATCATTTTTTCATCATTCCTATACTGCAAGAAACAGTCTAACCTACTCTTGCTCAAACTTTCTTGACACAGTTGTAGCACAAGGTATTCTTGACAGTCCCAGTCTAGGGGAGACTACAGAAAATACATGATAATTGAATCTGAATACCGCCAATAAAATTGCATCCTTACTCTATGCTATTAAGGCAGCTACAGTTTACTCTGCAGATTGTAGGGAAAAGTTTATAGTTGAATAAATTTTATTATTCATAATAGCCATCATTTGCAACTAAAAGGATTGTCTCTTGCTTCTAAAAATGGTGGGATTATTTGTTTAGTTCTCACTGTCACATTTAGTCTCCTGTGTGTCAAAAACATATCAAGCAACAAATAATCAGGGAAGTACATTATATCAACAAATAAAGCATCAGACAGGAGTGGGGACACCCAAGTCCCTGCAGAATTTTCCAGAACAAAAAATCTCACGGAAATGTGATAGAACTTTGTTGATAGAGACTTGGGTAGTGAATATTAAATTTAAATGCCTAAATATCTCCACTCATAGTAGAGGTGATATCTTTTATTAGACCAAGTAGATTTTTTTTTAAAAATCTTTAATTGCAAGCTTTTGGGCACAAGCAGCCTTCTTCAGGCATGGGAGAAAAGATACTAAAAATTCTCCTAGGTAGAAATGAAAGTTAATATTTTATAAGAGAGTTGAAGGTGTAGTAAAAAATCTTCTGTTTGGAACAGTTCATTTTATAGAGGTTAGGCTCAGAGAAAAGTTGGCATAATCTGTTTATCTCAAAGTTGTTTGGTAGCAAGCAGGATGTGGTTATATTTCCTTTTGGTTATGATGTTTCCTATTTCACAGAAGAGTACAAGGATGGAATGATCTTCTAGCCAGGAATTTCTTATGTGGTGAGATACCTCTTGGCTCAGTGATGATGCAAATTACCTCTACCAAAGGCAGGAGCAGGTTCTCAGGATTCAGGTGGTAAAACTTGTAAAATTATGAAGATTTCATTTTAAAAATGAACTTAAAATTTGATATCTTCCATGTGTCAGGTATGCAGTTTGTGGCCATATCTGTCTAGAGGTAAAAGGAATCAGAACTTGTATCTCCACATAGTTTTCACTGCAAAGCATCCACAAAGAGTTAATCACAAGCTGATGACTCAAATTAAATATGAAGGCTTAGCATCAAGGAGGTTCCAAGAGGAAGGGCCAAAAGACTCTTTTCAAATAAAGGCTAGCATTTTTGTGCACATCCGTGCTTGTAAGTATGTGTGCTTTCAGCAGCTCAAAAAGAAGCGGTGCAAATTTAGCCAAGACTTTTTGTCTCAGTGCACGTGCCTGGACATGCACTTTGGTGTGGGCAAATTGTGCCACTTGGGGCAAAATAACCCTGCCTGGCTCCTCCAGGATCTGCAGCCAGGGGGAGCCAGAGCCTGGGGTTACCACCTGTGTTAGCCCTAGCAGTATAAAAAGGTGCTCTGTGCTGGCCCCAGCCATATAAAAAGCTGCCCTGACAAGTAGCTCAGGGCTATTTGCTGTCAAGTGTTACCAGATTCGCCCATCACTTTGGGGTGTGCTCATTTATTAGGGATACATTTCTAGGGTCTTTGTAATTCTATCAATGTGCTGCTTGTGTTACTTGTGTTTCTATATGGAGCTGTATATCTCTCTTCTGCAAGTCCTCATCCCCAGTGAAGCTATCTTTCAGGACTCAGTTTCAATAGGGCTGGGTTCGTCCAGTCACCAAATCAGTCATACACACAAACACACACAGATTAATGTGACATGCCTGACTCAGCTGGGTTGATCAGCATTGAAAGGCTGACACCTTCATATGCCAAGAATTAGTTCATCAAGGCAACAATAAACTGCAGTCAGACACAAGCACACAAGTGAACAGAATACCTCTTGATCCAGTTTGGTGTCCAGCTGACACCCTTATGGGCCAGCATTCAGTTCATTAGGGCACATCTGAGCCAAACTGGGTCAATCAGCCTGTACAAGCTGATCCCCCTATATGTTGCAAAATCAGCATGTCCCAGTCTTTAGCCTCTTGATGAGCAGACACCACAGTATTTTGGGGCTTCATAGGGATCTTTAGCTTAGGTAAAAGCAGATCAAGTGGGGAAGGAGAAGTACAGAAGGAAAAATATACCCAGTTACTACCAGTTTAACTATAAAAGTTATTTATTGCTAAGTATATGAAATATATAATGATACTAATAGTAATAGATATGCAAGTGAAAACAAACACAAACAATGACAATACTATCCTGGTTTCACTAAGTGTTTGGGGAAACTTAGCTTAAGCTTAACTAATACAGTTCAGGTTCAGAAATCTATGCGTAGAGAGAAAAGAGAAAAGAGAGAGAGAGCGAGAGCTGGGATCTCACCAGTCCAAAGCACTCATGTTCCAAAGCTGACAGGTAAAGTTCTTAGCACAATCCTTGAAGGGAGACAATCTGTTTCTTTCAATTTCGCAAGAACTACAGTGGATGGTGTCAGAGACATTTCTCCTCTTGAAGCACACATGCTTTGCTACCTTTTTTAACAGATTTTTATACCCTTGGTTCAGCTTCTATAAATCATTCTTAATAGTATAAATAATTGTCTTTACTATTGACAAGGGGGGTTATCTAGTTTGGAACATCTCAAGGAACTGATTGATAACCAGGAAAAACATAAGGTTAAGGAGTAACCAGACACTTAGGAGCCAGCTTGAAATTCCTATGGATAGCAGATATACTGGATGGGATACCTCACTGTTTCTTCAGAAACAATAAATAGCTTGCAGCATCAGGGTTTTGGATTTTTACCTGTTGTGAATAAGCTTCAGCTTAGCATGACTTTTCCAGATCTTACTATAGTCTTTTAACAGACTTAAGGCAATTATCAGAATGTTCATAACCCTTTGTGGGGAGGACTTCCACCAGTCATCCTGGGAAAAGTATGACAACACTTGTGGTTGGGAATCCAACGGGCTTGACATTGTGATGAACCCTTTACCATTGTTCAAATGTTACCCGTACCCCCTCTGACTTGGTCTCTTTGCCTCAGCATTCCCTAACCCAACAACCAAGTTTTAGTCAATCAAGTTTAAATAGGCCTTCCATACTGGGACTGGGAAATGTGTGGCCTGAGCTGCCTATTAAACTTTACTTCTGCTTAGTTATGGTTAGATGATTGGGAGAGGAGGGGTAGGGTCCTTTGTAAATCCAGATTAGAATTGGTCTGATAAATGCTGAGCTGGGTGTGTATAAATGTGGGTTGATTATCATTTGGAGCACAGACTCTTCATCATGCAGTGCTCCCCAGCTTATCTGAACCCAGAATTCACTGCAGTCTTTGCTTTGGCTTTCTGTTCTCCATCTCCCATGTAAATGAATGGTCATCTGGTTCCATCTTGGATGCAAATGAAACCTAGGGAAGTTGCCCCCTTATCTGGAGGGCTTTAGGTATGTCTCCCACTGCATCTTAATCAGTTTTGTTTAAGTAAAAGGGAGGGGGAATTCTTTGTGAGTCAGACAGCCTGTGTCCTGTGCCAGGGTTCCCCAAGAACACAGAGCTGAGAGGTAACACAGGGGCTTCTTGAGCCTGGCCAGCTGGTATATGGAGACACTACCCCTTGTGCCAGATGGACTGCTGAAGCAGCCCTAAGAGTTCCCTGCACCCTCTACTCACTGCAGCAGTCTGGCAGTGGGGGCTGCTGCGTGGCTGTGACCAGCTGCCATCTGCAACAACATGTGACCCCAAGGCTGCACACCTGCCAGACCTGGATGGAGACTACACAGCCAGTAGAGGCACCTGCCCCTCTGGACCAGCTGCCAGTGGATTGTGGCTGCACAGTTGCCTTTGTGCAGCACTACTGCCATGTGTGCCCCTGGCTGGCCATCTGGGCAGCTATAACCCAGAAGATGTTCCCATGTAGTGGTCTGCTTTGAACTGTCAAAGCATGTCCTCCTGGCCCAAAATGACCAGGAGGTCAGCCACTGCCAGCTGGGTCCCAGGTGCCAGCCCTGAGCAGGCTTTTCTGCCTGGGTCCTGCCACTTGCTTCACTACAAGGAATTCCAGTGTTTCCTATTTAAAACCTGAAAAATCTCTGAAAAAAATCCTGAATTCACTCTTTAAAATATCCCGAAGTCCATGATCCTCCACAATTACAACAAAAGACCACTAGAGAGACAGAGAGAGAGAGAGATCGGTTGGGCATTGCTTTGTTGATATATTTACAATTGTAAAGCAAATTGAAAGCCTACAAGTGCCTCCATCATCATAATAAAATACATTTGAATTATCTATATAGTTTGGCATTTACTTTGGGCTTCTCTGTCATAGAAAAATCAGAGCTGCCCCTACCCTCTTTGCTCACCAGGATGTGCAGCTTTGAGCAGCACTGCTATGCCACTACCCTGCCCCTGCCCTAGTCATTCACTCTCAACCCACAACTTAACCCCCCATTCTCCTCACTCCTGACCCACAGGGCCAGGAATGTGGGTGAGGGATTTTGGGGGATGTGGGGTTTGTAGGTGAATAGGGGGAGTGTGGGTGTGGAGGAGGTTACGAGGGAGGGCTTCTCAGGAAGGGTAAGTTCCCTGTCCCTGCAAGGTGCAGCCCCCCCTCCACACCTCATGGACTGCCCCCCCCACAAGGGCCACATGCCCCCCACAGGGGTTACAGTGACTGGGACCTGGGTTCTGTGCCAGGTAAACAGGGAGTGAGGGGAGCTGGAGGAGCAGGGGGGACTACTGAGGGTGTGGGGGACCATGGGGGCACTCAGGTGGGGTGGGTCTGCTGGCTACCCCTCCACATGGCTCTAGGCCTGCACTTGCCCTGTGGCTTGGTGCAGCCCCCCACTCACCTCCCTGCTCAGCTGCAGCCCCCCACTCAGCCCATGCCTTACTCCAGGCCCTCAGCTTGGCCCACAGCTAGCTGTGGCATGCTCGTTTGCACTGCAGCTAGTGCAGCCCCCACCCCCATGCAGTCCCTACCTGGCTGCAGTCCTCCCACATGCTCTCTGCCTGGTTGCAGCCTCCTCACTCACCCCCCACTCAGCTCCAACCCCCCCACAACTTACCAGCAATAGCAGCCATGCTCTTGGCCTCATGGTACAGCACCGTGCACAGTGGGGGGCAGCATGGCTCAGCCCCAACTGCCAAGTATCTGTGCAGCCTCTGCTGCAGCTTGCTGATGCGGCCCAGCTTGGCATGGCACAGCATGGGACTGTGTGCTTTTGGGCAGGTCTGAGATGTCACCTGGGGCTGTGCATCACTCATGGGAACCATCAGCTGCACTGGTCTGGGTCCTATACACATGAGCCCTGCGCTGTCTAGGTGGCCCAATTCTTTGCATGCAGGACCCAGGCTGGTGTGGCTGGCAGTCCCTGCAAGTAGTGTGCAGCCACGGGTGACAGCCCGGAACTGCCCAGAAGCACATGACCCTGCACCACACTGAGCTGGGCCATAGCAGCATGCTGTAGCAGAGGCTGCACAGATACTTGGTGACTGGGGTCAAGACACACCACCCCACACCAGGCAGGGGGCTGTGCCATGAGGCCAAAAGTATGGTTGCTGTTGCTGGTGAGCTGCAGGGGGGGTTGAAGCAAGGCAGAGGGTGAGTGAGGAGGTTGCAGCCAGGCAGGGAGCATGCAGGGAGCCTGCAGCTGGGCAGGGAGTGCATGGGGGGGGCAGCAGCTGGGTGGGTACCATGTGGAGAGGCTGCAGCCAGGCAGTGAGCATGTAGGGGGCTACAGCTCGGTGAGAAGCATGCGGGGGAGGGCTGCAACCAGCTGCCTCACAAGCAGACCACAGCCAGCCACAGGATAAGTGGGGGGCTGGAGCCAAGCAGGGAGGTGAGAGGGGGGCTGCACCCAGCCGCTGGCCGAGTGGGAGGTGACTGGAGCTGGATGCAGGCTAAGCAGGGGGCTGGAACCATGCAGGGGGCAGTCAGTGGACCCACCCTTCCTGAGCTGCACCCCCCATGGTCCCCTACACCTTCAGTAGTTCTCTCACTCCTCCAAAGTACACCATTGCCTTTTTCTGAGCGGAAGCATGCTGCACCACTGATACACCACCACTTTCTTAGAGCTAATGCAGCACTGGTGCTTTTAATTAAAGCAGCTCATTAATAAAAGTTGCCAGCACTATGTTGGGAACGTGTGTAAAAATGCCCATTTACATGTGCATTAACACATTTTAGTTAATGCACATTAAATCTACTACCTCCATTGTGAGGTGCTATGAAAATGGACATTAGCTTGTCTTAATGAATATTAACAAAAGAGCACAAACGATGCATCTAGATGTGCATTAACATCTACAGCATCTCATGTATCAGTGTCCACATGCTTCAAAATTGTGATGGGGGCACTTTATCTAAAGATCATCAAACAAGCTTTAGATAAAACACCCCCAGCGCCACTTTGAAGCACATGGATGCTGATACACAAGATGCTGGAGGTTGCTGGGGTGTGATAATTGCCACACTCCAACAGACTCAATTAACTGAGTCTTAATTAAGTCTGCTTAATCCAGTCTGCTCAGTCAAGTCTGCTCCGACATGTTGTAATTACAGCACGTTGGAGCAACCTTGCTGCTTGTGTATAGCCCTTTATTTTCTCATTCAGTAATATTAAAATACTTTAACAAAAATTGTAATCCTTTTCTGCTGTGCTTTCCTAAGAGTAAAACAAGTAGCTAACCATTATATTATTTTTTAGGAATACAAAAATACACAAATACAGTCAAATATCTCATCAAGTATACAAAAGAAAACATCAATACAAAACTTCCTGCCCCATTCATCTACCCAAAAGTGTAGAATTGGGCAGAAGAGGGGATGGTATGTAATGTGTTCATATTCTATCTTCAAAAACAGCACAAGTCTTTCCACAAGGCTGGAGATGCATAAGTTGTGAAGATCTAAAGTAGCATAAAAGCAGAGAAGCATGGAGCATGCCACTCTTTACAGAGTATTAGATTTTTCCCAGAGGTCATTTATGAGACAATTGCTACTACTGCCATTGTTTTATATATAAGGAAACTTACAACTAAATCACTTCATTTTAAATATTATAAGATGTAACTGTAAGTTATACAATGTTATATAACAATATAGTTATTATTCTATGTGTTTTTAAATGTAATACACATCCTCAAAGTATTGTCTAACTTAAGAATGTCTAAAAAACATTTTATAAAGCTTTTCTAGCTTATGGCTGGAAACTACTTTGAACAAAATGATAAAATCACAGGGATGGAAGAGATCTCAAGGATCGTTAACAACATATGAACATATTTTATAAAAAGAAAAAAAGCAGTCCTTTGAGATAATTGCTGTGTGTCATTAAGACAGTACTTGATATGAACAGAACCCTTTGTATGTATAAACAAAAACTATGCCTCATCCATTTTTTAGTCTCCTCCTATTGTATTTCTTTCTTCCTTCTGTGAAAGTCAAATCCTGATCACAATGCCTATGTGCATTGTCCCACTGATATCAGTAGAAATAGTTGTGGGAGTAAAGTGAAAGTTCTCTCTCTCTTTCCTTCCATCCTCCCCCACTCTCTTTATATCTCCGTTCTCTTTCTTTCCCCCTTAAAACTGATTCCCACCCTATTCTCAGTATCCTATTTCCTTCACTCCTCGTGCTGAATTTTGGGAAACTTTCTTATGTCTGGGTACTTTATGTCCTGCATCACTGTAGTATCTGAGAGCTTGTACTTAGCACCTATGTTCTTGAAGTAAGAGCTTCCTTGTGCTGTGTCACCACCAATGAGAACTACAGATAGTAAAATAAAAGCAACTGTAGAAATGTTCTTTTGATTTTGAAATACTAACATCTGTGAAGCTGTAGCATATACATCTGTGAAGCTGTAGCATATATATAGCATGTATATGACTTTATGATCACATCATGTAAGAGGATATTAAAAAACAATCTTCATGACTATAACTGATACTGTTAGTTAGGGATGCTTCTGTACAGATCCATCCCCAAATCTCAATAAAAGGCCTGTAGATTTTGGTCTTTTGAGATAAATACACATCTGTGTAAAAACACCAGAATAGGATCTAAAGTGAAACCCTGAAGCAAATGAATCCCATCCTAATATGCAAATAATTTCTATCAACATATCTGAACATAGATCAAACAAATGTAAAGCATGACCGTACCCTTATATTATGGAAATTATATATGCACATATTGTATGTAATCATTCAGCATGTATGCAAATTATGGCACTATGCAAATTATATGTGATATGTTATGATGTGGTATGTAAATAATAATGATGATGTAAATGCATTTATATTTTGCAATTAAGCAGGATCGATATATCTGAATACAGAGCAAACAAATGTAAAGCATGACTACTTCTTTTACTTCACAAGGAAAAAATGAAGTGGGGTGGGGAGGGGATTCAATACAGCAAACTATTACTGAATAATATTGAGCACATATATTCCCAAGCAAAACCTCTTTGCAATTTGCAGTATTTTGGTGACTAAATATATTTTAATATGAAAATTAAAATACAACAAGAAAAAGTTCAGTTATTCTTAACTAGAATACAACAACCACAATTAAATAATGAGCTCAGTATACCATAGCACCATGTGGGTTTCCAGATGGTCCCTCAATAAATTACAAGGAAATAGCCTAGTTTCTTTTGATGTTGTGTAATAGTAATGGTCTCATTATTATAGTTAACCCTTTCAACCTAGGCACAAGTTTCTCTTCACATCCAAAAAGAGGTCATCAAAAAGTTAGTGTTATGCACTCAAATATCCAGTAATTTATACATAGACATTCTCAGTAGAGTAACACATACAAGATCAGATCAGGTCAGATCAAGCTGGTTTAGTTCAATACTTTATTTGTTCTGAGAACAAAACTAATTCTCCTAGCTTCCATAGACTATGGTAACTAATATTCATAACGTTCTCATCTTAATTACCTAAGCCACAAGATGAACTAATAAAAGACCTAGTCCAAAATACTGGCATAATGCAGCATATTGCGAGGATGCTGGAACCAGTGCTGACTGACAGTTTGTTTCTTGCCAGCCCATTTACTTATGGAAAGTACATGGCAGAAGAAAAATGAATGAACTTTTAGCTCTTCTTCTTTAAAAAATAGCCATATAAACTAGAAACTTAGCAATGTGCTTATAAGGATAATTCCATATCATGAGTATGGTAGGTCTTTGATTTCTACACCTTTGATCTGCTTCCTCCATACAATAGATCCAATCAGGATATATGCAATGCCTTGTTGAGAAAAATCTTGATATGTTTCTGAGTAAGATATACATTTTCCATAAAATGTATATTCATTTGTTCCATTATAAATAAAACAGAATTTTGTATATTTGAAACTGCTTTGCATTTTTCCTATGTTACAAACTCTTATCCTGTGCATTGCATCTCTTCATATATTTCTAATTTGCTTTATGAATCATTCACACATTGTGCATTGTCATGCACATTTTTAACAAGAATTGCATACTATCAGTCTTCTATTTTTGTCCCAAGCATAGTTTAAAAAGAATTTTCTGAAGCTAACAGAGAGCCTTATTTGTACTTTAACATTTATTGCTTTTATGTAAAATACAAGTGTAGAAGTGTCAATGAAGTCAGTATTTAAAGCTAGTCAGAATTTTTTCCCCTGAGGTTAGTTTGTAAATTTGCAGTTCTTAGAATCAGAAAGATATCTACTAATTAAATCTATATTCTTGGCCATGTCTGCACAATTAGAACCTCTATTGCAAAAATAAAAGATATCACAAAAAAAAAATGTATTATCATGCTGTAGGGTATTATTAGTCTATTTAAATCATTTTCAGAAAATATTAACCTTTGAATAACTAAAGAATTTTACAAATATGAGTCTCAACTTCTTTATAACTAGCAGATCACTCAATAGCACACATTCTTTAACTCTACTTGTGCTAGTCATCTATGGGCACTTGTTTTTTTATTGTTGTTTTTGGTTTTTTGGTTTTTGAAGGAGGGACTTTACCCTCAAAAGTTAGAATTTCTAGCATATCTAGACTACTAGCTATAAATGATCTGGCTTTCACTACTTAATGTTAGAAGTGAAAATGTGGTAGCACACAGCAAGATACAGGCAGCAAAAGACTGAAACACTTAGTAAATACACATTTAATTAAACTAAGCTGAACTCTGTGATAACAGAGCTCCACTGGTAGCAGGACCTGACTTACTTGTCATAAAGCTAGCTTGGCATGTACAAAAGCTGTAGTCGCTGCAATAGATATAGCTTCAGGTGGGCTAATTATCCCAGTTTCACTGGAAATATGCCTTTTCACTGTATTTCTGGTATGGCAAGAAACTTACAGTACATGATCCCTCTTCTCATAGTACCTAAGCACCTTTCATTTTTAATGTATTTGGCTTTAAAACACTCTTGTAAACACTTTTCAAAACACGCTTGTTCTTTAGTGCTCCTTAGCTCCCCCAGCCTTCAAGGAGCCCATCCAGACCAGTACGCATGTGCCTCTTGCCCTGTGTCAAACCCCTTTGAGATGGGGCAAGAGGCATGTGTGGGAATGAAAAAATGTTCCACCTGCTGCAAGTTCAGAGCACAGGGAGAAAATTAGACCCCTGGATATCCAGAGGTCTAAAAAAAATGAAGTTAAAAAAAGTGGGACAGGGCATGGTCCCGGAATGTACCCTGAGGCACCCAGAGACTGGGTAATCCATGGAGATACTCTGGCTGCCAGAGCATCTCTATGGTTTGCCCATCACCCTGGTGCTGAACACACAGCAGTGTGTTCAGCACCAGAGCGCCAGTGCCATAAGTAAGAGGTTGGGGAGGCTGGAGAAAGGGGGAGGGGACTATGGCGGGACCCCCACCAGCCTCACCCACTCCCCCATCCCCCCGACCCCTGCTCTGCCCAGCCGCAACCCCTACCTGGCCTCCCAAAGCCCCTAATCCTGGGAGGTGCCCAACCCCACCCCTCGCCTGGCCCTTGAGCCCCCCCAATCCCTGCTGTGTCAGGCCCCATCCCCCCAACCCCCTGAGGCCCACACTCCCTGCCCCCCACCCCAGCATCAGCAATTTAAAAAACAAAGAAAAAAGCCTCCCAGCACTTACCAGCAGTTGCAGCTGCTGTCTGGCTCACTGACCTCACAGTGTGGGGCACAGTGACAGCCCAAGCAGCCCCAACATGGGTGCTCCTGCTCACTGGTGCCCTGTGCCACCTAGGGGGCCTCAGCCAGGGGGCTTTTTTCAGGTTTTATTCCTGTTTTCTTTTTTCTGTGGGTTTTTTTTTTAAGTGACAGTGCCTGGGGTTGGGGGGGCAGCCATAGGGGCCTGGGGGTGCAAGTGGGGGTGGGGCTAGGCAAGGGAGCAATTCAGGGGTTTGGGGGAGTGGGGGGTGGGGCAGCTTTTGGGGGAGTCGCAGCAGCTGGCAGGAGATGGAGCCAGGTGGGGCAGCAATTGGGGTGTGGGGCATGTGGGCCTTGCAGTGGGGACCAAAGCCCCTGTTGGGGGGGCCATAAGCTCTGTGTGGCCATAGCCCCCCAACAGCCAGTGCTTTAACACTGTAGATATATCAATAAACAATTGCCTGACTGATCACTGTCTTACTCTCTCTCTCTCTGTTTCTAGTGGTCTTTGTTTTAATTGTGGAGGAGCATGGATTTTGGGGTATTTTACAAAGTGACTTTGGGGTGTTTTATCAGGGATTTTTCAGTTTTCCAATAGGGAACACGAGAATTCCTGCTAGGGAGGCCAGTAGGAGGACCCTGCTTGCTCAGAGCTGGCACCTTGGAGCCAGCTGGCTGTGGCTGACCTCTTGGTAAAATGGGGCCAGGAGTTCATGCTTTGACAGTTCAAAGCAGGCCACCACACCCAGAACATCTTCTGGGTGATAGCTGCCTAGGTGGTCGGACAGTGGACACACATGGCAGTAATGCCACACAAAAGCCAAGCTTGCAGACTCAGCCCACTAGCTGTTGGCCCAGAAGGGCAGATGCCTCTACTGGCTGTGCAGTCCCCACCCGGGTCTGTCAGGTGCACAGCAGGTCACAGCCAGGCAGCAGCCCCCATTGCCAGACTGCTGCAGTGGGTAGAGGGTGCAGGGTACTCTTAGGGCTGCTTCAGCAATTCAGATGACACAAGGGGTAGTGTCCCCAGCTACCAACTGGCTGGGGCCCAGAAGTTCCTGTGAGTGAGTAGCCCTGAGCTACTTGCCAGAGCAGCATTTTGTGCTGCTGGGGCCAAGACAGGGCAGCTTTTTCTTCTGCTAGGGCCAACACAGGTGCTGGCCCTGGGCTCTGGCTCCCTCTGTCTGCAGATCTGGGAGGAGCCAGGCAGGGTTATTTGCCTCAAGTGGCACAATTTGTTTTACAACAAAGTGCATGTCTGAGCACATGTGTCAAGGCAAAAATCCCCATCTCAAATTTGCACCACTTCTATTTCAGCTGTTGCAAGCGCACATTCTTACATGTGCGGATATACCCAAGGAAGTTGCCAGTTAGCCAGTGTTTATTTAACACTATGTCTGGTAAGATCCCAAATACCTGACAAGGTTTCTGAGTCTTTGTAGGTCAGAATGTTCAGATGTTGAGGATGACAGATGATCTTATTAAATTGGGAAGAGCTAGCCAAAATATGGGCTCCAGGAAGACGTGTCTGCAACAGGACAATGCAGGAGTGGAGGGCAGGGGACCAAGATATGTACCAGTGGTAAGAGGTATTCCAGAGTCCAAATGTATACCTTCAGCAAATTATCTGCAGGCCTCCTGGCCACCAGCAGCTGCAACCTTAGGACATCACAGCACAATCATGACTCAGATTTCAGAATGCAGGTGGAAGGCACCTGAATGTAGTGGTAGGGAACAGCAGATATGCCAGTCATTGAGAGTACTGGGTAATGGGCCTGAAACTTAAAGAATTCTAGCAGAGCCAGGCACAAAGTAGCCCTTAGGAGCTCCAGAGAGGAGGCTGTGGTTAGCTCTTTTAACAAGATGGACCCTGATGAGGAGTTGCCAAAGCCCAGAAGGTTCCTCTGCCCATAGGGGCAAGGTGAAGAGGGTGCACACAGGTGCACTTGCACCCCTTGAGCGTGGCAGTGCACCACCTGCAAAAAAGGTGCCACCAACAATCAGCAGCACCTGTGTGTGGTCATCACATCACCCCACCGCTGGTCAGCACGCAGTCCACAATTTCCCCTGGCCACTGCCAACACTGCCAGTGGTGCCTGCAGGTGCTCACCGACCCATGGTTGGTGCTCACCACCCCTCCCACCACTGACATTGCCAGCGGCATCTGTGGGAGCTCCCCAGTCACCACCACTGTGCTCCTTCTACCATGCTCCTGCTGCTGCCAGTGCAGCTGTGCCCCCCTAGCCACCAGGAACATGCGCCATTCATATCTGCACACATGTTGAGGAGAATTGGAACATCAGCCCATTTATTACTTCCCATGCCACACAATGTTTGCAACATAAGGTCTCCTGGAATTCACTGGGAGGTTTGGTTTGCATTCTTTTCTAACTTGGCAACCCACAAGGACAAAGAAGTATAATAAAAAACTTTTTGTGCCAGATGCCACATTCCCCCAGAACCAAATGTAATAACCCAGGGCAATGAGGCCTTTAAGGATGCCTCTCTGGTTACTCCCCAAAAATTGTGTCATCCTCCTCCTCCATCTCTGCAGACCTGTCATCATCATTCTCCATAAGTCCTCACTCCCTTCTTGTGGTATGATTTCTTCTCCTTAGTCACTTGTAGGTAGAATGAAAAATTCAGATTAAGGTTAATGTGCCACAGGATGGGGTTAGCATGCGAGGGGTCATATGGGAGCAGTCTGGCCTGCATGTGGCAAGCATACTGGTGGGGGAGAGAAAGAATTATTTGCATGTGTGAATTATACATATAGTTATGTTAACTTGGAACATGTGGCACCTAAGTGGTGAGTTAGGATTGGGGCCTAAATCTGTAAAAAATATCAAAAATAGGAATTGGTAGGTAATCTTGAGGAAGAACATGCTAGAGTTGTTCTGTCTTTCAGATGTTTTTACTTTTGGGCTCCAAATAACAGAGTCAGTATAAAAGGTACTTAAGTTACTTCAGTGATTCTCAACCAGGGTGTAGCTGTTGAGGAGGGGAAATTATAATATGTAAGTGAGGGTTATTTATCCTCCAAATCTTCCTTGTTGAAAGAGGTGGGTGCTAAGCTCTTACTAGCCTAGGTTAACAGATCAGGCCCAAGGAATAGACCTTATAAATAATCACTGAGTCTAACTGAAGTTCTTAACAATATGGTGTATTAATAACAAATAACTAATGAGCAATTAACACAATAACATATACACAAGGATGAAGAATACAAACAATGCGGAAAGAGAAAATAAAATCACAGGATGTGGTGATAAATTACCTAGTCACAACTACAAAATCCCCTGGGGACTCCACTCCCTCTGGATAGCTGGGGACAGTGGCATCACCCACACATGATCTCAGGTGAATATACAGACACACATGGTCTCACTCACACCCCCACACACCAGACTGAATCTCCTCATTCAAACCACAGCAACATCCAACAGTAATAGACTCCACACATTGCTCTTACAATGCACTTCAGCACGTGCACAACAGACAGATCAATTGTGCCCCCAATCACACACCTCACATATGGATCAGAACCCTTTTATTCACCCAAATCACACCACTTCTGTCAATTATATTTACACCAATTATCAAGACAGAAGCCGCATCAATCACGTCATGATCCAATCAGTCTGGCACATGTATGTCACAGTCATCACCCAATCAAAATATTAATCACCTCCAAGGGGTGGGATGCACCTTTTGGCACCAAAAACCTACATCAAACTGGGCATGCTCAAACTGAGAAGCATTGTCTTATAGTGGTTCAGAAGTTCAAATTCTCCAGACCCTTCTGTTCTTATACTGACCATGTGCTAACTTACATAAATTGCTTAAGTAAAACCATTAATCAGGCCAAGGTCACTACTGCTTTTCAGCCTAACATTGTGAGGTCCTTTTAAAAGTGATGCTGGTGCCATGGGCGACTGGTGCCTCCCGATCCTGGGGGGGCACAAGCAGCCAATTGCCAGCTGGGGTTGGGGGAGGTCCCTCAGCAGCTGATTGCAGCTGCTTGCAAAAGTGCCAGCAGCAAGCTGGAAGTGCCGGTGGCAAATGCCCACATTCTCAAGGGGGCATCGTCCATTGCCCTCCATTCCCTGGCCAATCTTGGGGGAGGAACACATACCCCCTGTGCCTCCCTACACTTTGCCTATGACTGGTGCCATGCAATATTAGCACTGTTATTTGGGCAAACATCTACATATGATTACAAGATATACCCAGATATTTCAGATAGGAATGCAAACCGTTAAAAACATTTAGACCTGTTGTGGTCTTTCTGAATTCTTTGCAAAAGAAGAATTTTTGTATATTTTTTCCATAGTCAAAAAATGAAACAAATGAGTTTTCGACATGGGGTTCCACTAAATTCAGAAAAGCTATGCTTTGATTCTAAAAAGGCTGAGAACCACTGAGTTAACTTACAAACTTTCACAAGGTTTAACAAGGTTTAACAATTCAGTTACACTGGTATTGTCTTCAAAATGGCTCATGTCTCTGAAAAATAACTGTTTATTTTTTATTTTTATCCTCCCCACCTTGAAGAAGATCATCAGAGTTCTCTTACACCTTCTAATGCTTACATTCTTTCTGACTAAAGAACAATTATTTGTTGTTCTTCATCAAATTCCTTCATCCCTAGTATCCTCCCTCTATATTTTGATATATTTATAGATCTTGCTCTCATACTTAGTAGTTCTCTCTAACATGTGAGACTGTTATTATTAGTTACTAATTGTAATAATGTATAATTTGGGGGAGTTTATTACTTACTATGTATGCATTTAATAATTACATTTTTCTTTTCTTTTTTCTTTTGAGCTATTAAAACCATAGGTTATGGCTAGTATATGTGTGAGTGCAACTGAGGCAATGGGAAGAAGAATGGGAGAAACATAAGTGATAAACAGATGGGCAATGGCAATAAACCCTTGAGAGAAACGGTATTCCTGATATGTATAGGGAAAGCAAAGACAATATGCAGACAAAGTTAATTGAATTGCCAGCACTGAGATTAATCAAATGGTAGTATAAATCACCAAGTATTATTATTATTATTGTTCATGATAGTGTAGTACTGAGGAGCCTAGCCATGATGAATCAGGAATCTATTGTGCCAGGTGTTCAACAAACACTGAACAAAAGGATAATCCCCATTTATATTCTAGGGCTAGGGACCATAGGAGGAAGGAGAAAAAAATATTGGGAGGGGTGAGCATGTGAACACAAGCGCACATCCCCCCAGCAGGTAAGTCTACTGGGAAAGAGGTGTGGGCAGGGGAAAGGGAGTGGGGCAGGCCCTCAACAGTTGGGTGGGGTACAGGGCAGAGCTGTGGCTCATCCAGGGGGCATGGGAAAGTGGTGGCAGCTCCTGCTGCTGCTTTTGCCCCAGGAGGGCATGGGAGCATGTGCTCCTGGATCTGCATGGGACAGGGCAGGCTCCTGCCATGGGCTGGGGTTGTGCTGGGCTCTTCCCAACAGGGGCTGGGCTAGGCTGGGCTGTGCTTGGGGCAGGAGGTGGCAGAGCTGGGACAGGGGTTAGGGGGCTACAGCAAATTTTGGGGTGGCTGAAACCCCCCCCCATAGTGCCTCTCCGAGCACTGCTGATGCCGACTCTGAGCAGTGCCCGGTCTAGCCCCACCAACCCTATTCAAGGGCACGGTGGTGGAGAAGAATTTAATTAAGTTCTGCCCCTGGAGCACTGGGGTCTGTCGCATGGATAATGCAAATGAACTCTGGGCGCATATCGCCTATCACCAAGCGGCTAAAGGGGGAGAAGAAAATTTCCTTGGAGGCTACTTCTCGGTAAAGGGGGAAGAGGCAGCCATTAAGGAGTGGAAAGCAAGCCTCTCCCTTGAGGCATTCAGCTGTGTAATGGCCAGAGGCCAGATCCACTATCGACCCTGTCCCTAGCCGGGCTGAAGGCGAAGAAGGTGGAAAATCCTACCCCACTCAGGAGTTTGCCTGAAGCACCTGCTACATGAGAGAAGGAGGGGAACCCACTCTGACAAATTGTCTGGCTTTAGCATCTGGGTCACGCGGTCATGAACTCCTCAGCCAACTCCGGGAAGGCCTGGAGACCGAGGGCCACCACACGGCAAGGTGGGGAGGCTCGAAGTGGAATAAAGAAAAGATGATGAATGTGTTGTTCTGTTCGATAGTGGGTCTACTGCGGGAAAACGCAAATCTAGAGGCTTAGTTGCACACAGCAAGTAAGGAGTCACTGGAGCAAGCGATGGGGGGCTCTGAGCCGACGCACAAAAATGGCACCGGCTGCACGGTGCCACTGCCAGAAAATGGTGCTGAGGAAAGTGAAAAGGGCGTGAAAATCCCCCCTGGGAGGCAGGCCAACCGCATCACCGCCCACGGCCCCGTCCCTCAGAGTGACGTCAGAAGAAGCTCTGCCTCCTGGCGTGGTGTCAGCAGTGGAACCGCCCCCGTAAGAGGGAGGGAAGTTGTATCCAGCACTCCCACCTGACAAATTTAACCCTCTCCCAGCTGCAGCCCACCCGATAGCACTGGTAAAGCAAGTTACTGATGCACAGGACGCAACTCTTACCACCATTACATACCGCACCTGCACTAGGGGCAAATTGCAGGAGTTGTGCAGAGAATCAAAAGTGAGATCTGGGGAAACACTAGCCATATGGCTAGGGTGCTTGGATGTAGAATTTGGGTCAGACTTGCTGGACCTGGAGGAGGCTACCTTCCTAACATGCCAAGCCTCATGAAGTGGGGGGCACGCCACCGATTTAGATGTGGTAACAGGTAACATCCACTGGCCCATCCCGCTTCCAGCTCTTATTGCAGGTCAAGTGGCCCACAGATCCCACGTGTGGCATGAGGGTTGCCCAAAGAAGGCCAATGCAGAACAACTTCTACTGGCCATAATCGGGGTGTCATACCTCTCATGGAACCCCGGAGCCCACCTGCTGGAGCTAACGCAGATGCAACAATGTGAAGGATGGGCTCACCGCCACCTACAGAACCCTAGAGCCATTCCAGAGACTCTCAACAGCGTAGAAGCCTGTGTAGAGGTGTATGGAGGGACAGATGCTATTACTCTCTGACTCCTCCTTAACCCAGTGGTCGGCCAACCGGCAGGAAACCTTTTAAGCCAACTCCCACGGCTGCAGGCTCTCATGAAACCAGCTGAAAAAGTCTTCAGTGGTGCAGAGCATCAATCCTCAGCATACCCGGTCGAGGCCCTAAGACCAAGACGCCAGGAATTTGGCCCTTCGTGGGAGTCAGGGTCGCTACCCCAAAGAACATCCAAGGAAAAAGCCATGCTTGGGTTCCTCCTGAACCACTCCAGGCTCATGAAGCACCAATTGCGTGTCCTGGGAGATAAGGGTCAACGAAATCTAGTGGCCGCATTGAGTTTCACATTCAGTGACAAGCAAAAAAACTAGTAGTGGCTGCTGGACACACCGGCGGCCTATCTAAACCCGACCCTACTGACTTTTGTCCCTATACTGAACTCACTGTTTATGACCCAGCCAACCCAAGTGACCAACGATAGGTGTTCTTTCTTCTTGACACCGGAGCCCAAGTCAATGTGATCACTCCAATGACACCCCACCAGAAAACCTCAAAAGCAATTAGGGTACAAGGACTCAACGCTGTTGCAGTCACAACAGAAGTTAGATTTGCAATTCAAGGCCATCGACACACCCTAGAAGCAGTGCTAGGGGGGCATCAATATCTTGGGAATTCCGGGAATCAAAGTGCTTAACTTCAAAGAACATGTGCTACAAGCGCTCCCCATTGCTATCCCAGAGCCTGATTGGCACTGACCAATGCTCCGCAACATCTCCACCTGGCGATACTGGCCAATCCCAACCAAAGAACCCCTCAAAGGGTCCCTCACCGACCTCCTGCAGTGACTCAAACAACAAGGTTGCATCAAATCAGTAACTGTTAGCACCTACTTATCACCGGGATGGGGAGTCGCAAAACCTGGAAAACCTGACAAAGCACAGCTAGTCGTTGATTATAGGGAAGCCAACAAGAGGTATCAAGTGCTTCAGCAACCTAACCCATCCACCCTACCACAATGCATGTCCGAAATGGCACAATTCCAGTGAGACGAGTGGGTCGGGGTCACACTGGACTTACAGAACATGTTTTTCTCAGTTCCGATTACTGACCCCAAGGGAGTGTTGAATATATGTGTTGAGGGCACGATGTATAAGTGGACAGTCTGCCCAAAGGGGTACAGCAACACCCCGTCATTGACTATTGGTGCCAATACCCTGAAGAACTTTCATGCCTCACACACCCATCAGAGGAGGAATTAAGAATCTGGAGTTATGTTGATGATATTGCTATCATGGACCATGACAGCTCCATCGTTACCAGCATAGTCAACCAACTAGTAGCCCATCTTCAAAGTGAAGGATGGACGGTTAACGAGGAAAAGTCTTGCCTGCATCCTGTAGCCGACATCGCATTCCTCGGCACCCGATTTGTTGGCCCCATCCGTCATGGTATCTCACATGATGGTCCTGACATCAACCCATTAAAGAAATCTTTGCCCGTAACTAAAAGACATTTTCAGCAGCTTTTAGGTCACATAAATTGGTACCGGCATTATGTCAATCCCAGCCATCTACCGCTCCTCGCTAAATTGCAGCGACAGATCCATGACAAGTCCCAAATATCCACACCTTGGACGGAAGGGGATCAACGAAACTTGCATCGTCTGTTGACCACTGTCAAGAGTACGCAGCTCCACCCACTCAACCTCGGTGAACCATTAATTGTGACCCTTAGATTCATCACCAGCCAAGTGTGGGCTGTCACACATAATCCTTGCAATGATCTGGTATATACTGCTCATAAGACTCTTCAAGCAGCACAACACCGGTATGGAGTTGTAGGGAAAATCCTCCTAGCTGGACAGCTAATGAAGCCATTAGCAAGGGGGCATGGAACGCGCCGCGCTCCTGCAGCTACTTTGTTGCCTTTGCTGGATGCAGAAAAAGTCGACCCTCATTTTCAAGGAGACCCTAAGACATGGAACACATAGATGCATCATTATAATTGGTGTTGCTGGAAATTTGAAAACATAACAACTGACCCCAGTCCGGAGGATGAGAATAATCCCCCAGTGCTGTATGGAACTTCCGCCCCGGCCTGGATGGCCTCGGACGGGACCTCCCGACACGGTGGAGGTTATGGGTATTATTGTAAAGCCTGTCATGACATGGAAATATTTCAAGCTCACCCAGATGACAACTCTGCTCAAAAATGTGAACTGCTAGGATTTCTTTAGGTGCTGCAACACTGTCTAATGCACCACAACGATAAACTTCCAGTCCCAGTCATTGCAATCCACTCGCAATACATCTATAAAATCCTTACTGGTACTGCTTTGCCCATCAAAAATTTGAATAATTGGGAAGACATTTGGGAAACCTTGACTAAATTTACATGGCTTCCATTAATTAAGCATACTAAGTCACACTGCCCCGACACCGATCCAGTGCATGAGATCATCGATAAACTCTTGGAAGACCCATTCTGGACTGACATAGCTGTGCCTATCACCGCTACTCCCAGTCCTGAAGTAAGTCCATTCATCACGTGGCTTCCTGAAAATTGGGGTCACCCGGGACCATGGGCCAGCCATCAATGCTGGCGTCAGGCCCTATGGAGCTTACTTCATATGGAGTTTGACGTGATTGGGAAAAGGTAGTGCAAGCCTCTGAAATATGTGCCAAAGAAAAGTGCCATCAGACCAAACATCAAGTCACAGCTTTCAACCCCTCACAATTCCAGGTGGGAAGGGTCTGGCAGGTGGACCTGCTTGGACCCCTCCTGGGATCCAAGCCACTGAATAAGGGATTAGTCATCGTTAATTTAGGAATGCACCAATTGCAAGTCATTCCTCTGCGGAAGAGCAATGCCACTGCCGTTATCTCCACCTTAACAGCTGCATTTGCTGCCTGGCGAACTCCTCATGAAATTCAGTCTGACAGAGGACCCCCATTCAACTCTGACACCCTGGAAAAGTTTGCCTGTCTTCACAACGTCGCATGGCATCTCCATCTACCATACCATCCGCAATCCAATGGCATTGTAGAGCGACGTATCGGCCTATACAAGGAGCAACTTCATCTCGGAGGAGGAGGGATGTACAAAAACTGGACTAAACACAATCATGACGTTCTTATTTCATTGAACACTGCAAAGCCCCTATGGGACGAAGCTAATGCTAAGGAAGCTCCACCCTGGGAACCTAAATTCCATCCCGACGAGTTAGTGCGGGTCTCGATACCGCACCCTCATCAATCTCATCCACAAGTTTACAAGGGGACAGTTCAACGGTCAGAATAGTATCCTAACACTTATTCCGTCCTATTGGAAGAAAAGCCTGATTGTCCTCCCATCATCATCCAGCACAACTGGTTAACTCCTCACTCTACCATTCACCCAGTTTTCTTGTAGCGAACCCGATTATTGCTCCCTTTTGTAGGTATCCCTTGTCTTGTATGCTCATTGCGTCTACAGGTTCATCTTGCTAACTTGTTGCGATATCTTCATTCTGTAACTACGCAAGCAACTCTACCACCTGTGTCGTGGCCACCAGCGGCGTAAGTAAAGCTTAAGTAAAAGTTATTTTTGCAACCAACACGTTGTCTGACCTCTCCATCCACCAGCCTGCCTGACGTCTGCTTAATTAACCAGCGTTTTCCTCTGGTCCGCTCCGGCTGACCAAGACACATAATATGAGCACTTTAAAAAGATGTCTAGGCACTTATATACCTGGAGTCCTTCCAGTCTATCAAGTACATAAAATAGATTCTAAAAATAGATTCTAAAAACAATCTTCCTAAAAAAGTATGTAGAATCTGTCTGTATGTATTTCATTCTGGCGGATCAAAATTACTCCAAACCAGAGCTAGCTAGTCAGCACTTTCAGTTCTCAAAGCTAGATTTCAATGTCTAGCTATGGTCCCAAGTGAAAACAAAACTGGTCTTGTCTTAGATGCTTTTCCAGGAACTTCTACATCACAAAATCTTTGGTCAATGCTGTTTAAGTGGCAGATTTTACTCAGGAAAGAACCAAGACTAGAGAAGTAGACTTTTGGCTTGTAAAATGCATACCTAGTAATTGGACACAAATGAAGTTTGAGCTCCAGATAAAGGACTGCATTGTAGCTGGGATTTTACAAAAATATTCTAACAAAACACTGCACTGCACCTATCTATAGGGTGCCCCACTACATAGCACTCCATGAAGCAAATTTAATTGGTATATAGCTATAAGTATTGGAGTCATCATTCTTTGAAGCATCATGCGTTAGCCATTGCCAGACACAAATTTGGACTATGTTAACTATGTAAGATCCACAAAAACAATTTTTTCTTTCCCTAGTTCTAACCTTCATCTATTTGACAAGTTTCAAGATAAAAACAGAAACAAACAAAAAACCCCAAAACTTCTTTGATAACTATATCTGGGGTGAAAAATAATTTTTTTTTTTTAGATTTTACCCACCCAAAGCATCTCTCAAAAAGAGATGGATACTAATGAAAGTAAAATGTAGAATAAGATCACAATACTTAGAGGATCACTGGCTTAGGCAATCCAGCCACCTTAAAAAAATAGTTTGCTGCAGAAAGAAACCCATGTTTCTTAATAAAGCTATGAGTATTCAAGTGTGATTTTTAAAAAGAGTTAAAGATTTAAAAATGTTTAGTGCCTTATTTTGAAAAGGGTTCAATTTAATGTCAATTTTTGCAGAGATGATATTGTCTCAATAATTATAATTATTCACCAGAGTCTTAAAAATTCACCCATCTTTCAAGGGCATTTTTGATATGAGAAGTAAATGGGTCAAAACATCACCTATGAACCTCAATAGCTAATCCAGCTTTTCTGTGTTGCTTATGCATGAGTTATGATCACACACTACATTTCTTCTAAAAGATTTTGTATCCTATTACTAGCTTCAAACTCCAATGGTTTCTTTAAGCAAAAATATATCACTGCATTAAAATTAACTCTAAGTTCCCTGACTTGATTTTCTCAGATTGATGTATAATAGTAGCATGTCTCATATAGCTCTTTTCAGAAAGTCTTGTGAATTAAATTGAGCAATGTTGAAGATTTCACATCTAACTATACAGCCACGTCACTGGGGACACTCAGCATGTGCTTTATGTAGACCATAGTAAGCACTCCCATGCCATATTAATTTATTGAGGAGTAAAGCATCACCATGTAACTGTGGACAGAAGCAAGTGTACAGTAAATTAGTCTAATGCACAGTTAGTTTAGTACCTGTATTTACAGGTACTAAACTAACTGTGTAGTAGTTACCATGCAGTAGAGTTAGGGTATACACTCGCCAGGAACAAATTTTCTCTCACTCAGCCACGCCAGCAGGGGGCCTGGTCTTGGCACTGCTTATCTCTTGGTCTTCCTGGGAGCTGAGCAGAGTAAGGACCAGATCCCTCTCTTTCCTACCCTCCTTACCCCCTCCCCAGTGCTCCCATCCCAGCACTGCAGGGTCCCAACAGGAGTGGGGAGCTGAACAGGTCTAGCACTGGGGAGCTCTTGTTTTCTAGCTCAGCAGGGACTAGCTGAAAATTGTCCTGCCTGTGGGGCACCAGGTCTGACCCTAGTGTGTCCTCTGCCAGCCTGAGGCTGGTACCTAGGGGAGCCTAGTACTCCCCATATGGCAAAAGAGCAGTGCAGGAGTATCTCTGCCCTGAACTGCTCCTGTTGGGAGCAAATTTAATCCTGACAGGTGCACTACTAGACATGATGTCACAGAAAGCTTACTGCACAGTATTTTACTGTGCAGTAAGCTTTCTGTGGATTATTTGCATGTGTAGATGCACCCAGTAAGTAATATTTACTATGATCTCAGTCTACCCTGGTTAAGGCTGGAGCTGACTATACTCCTCCCTCCCTGACACATTGACCCTGACACTGGATGGTGCAGCTCACATGTCTGCCATGCCTGGAGTCTGCACCATCTCTGCCACAAGCTCAGCGCTGCCCAGCCCAGAAGCTGAGAACAAGCTGGGTCTCTGCCACCAGCAGCAGGCTGAGGGATGCCCAAGGATTTGAGCCTTGGAGAAGGTTCTGCTCCTTCCACTGGAACCTCATGTGCCAGTGGATCCACAGGGTGAGCCAGATTTTTGCTGCTGACAGTGTTGAAATGGTGCAGTTCTAGGGCTTGGATTTACAATCAGCTGATTGTCAATCCCAGCCATGGTGCCACACCAGTTTTGAATTAAGTGTAACATGCAACATGGCCCATAGAAATATAGACCAAAAAATCTAATAAAAGAAGATTTTAATCAGGAATTCAAAACTTGCAAGCATGATATCTCTTCTCATCTTGAGCAAAGGCAAATTGTAATGTGAATTTTCAGTCATCTCAAAAAGTGTTAAAGAGGTCAAAGAACATGTTAGAGATGATAGGGATAGGCTTAGTTTGTCACAGGTTGAGCTTGTTACAAAATGAAACAGAAATGCATCTTTTTAAAGTTAATCAAAGACTATTAAAATGTTATACTCAGATAAGGGATGTGAAGGATTTTTGCTGCCAAGAAAAATAACTTTGAAATGTAAAGGTAATATTAAATGGCAATCCAGGTGAAATGAAATGCCCAGCAGAAGAGAATGATATTTGAATGCAATACAACACTGTAAAACTTACAATGGCTAGAGGTAATGGAGACGTAAATGGCTTTCATGATGGAAAAAATGGTATAAATTCCTTTCTTGTTTTGGTTGATAAAAATATCATTCAGATTGTCATTTGGGGAAAGAATGTTGGTAATGTTATTACAGAAGCACTGCCTGTGTATGGGTATGAGTATTTATATGTGTATTTGTCTGTGTGCCTATGTATAAAAATATCCCAACAAAATACTTCATTGTACATACCCATGGAGTGTCCCAATATGAAGTACTCCATAAAGCAAATTCAAGTGGTTTACATCTACATGGAGTGGAATTATCATTCTTTGGCAAATCAGGCATTCGCCATTGACACAAATCTGGACTGTCAGCCAGCCGTCAGATCCACAAAACTAACTTTTTTATCTCCCTGGTTCTAATACTCAGAGTCTTTGATTATTTGACAAGCTTCGAGAGAAAAACAAAACAAACAAACAAACCCCATCATTTTTGTGATAAATAACTGTATCTAGGCTAAAAAAGTATACGCTTTCTTTTTGCAACTTATCCCCCGCAAAGCTTCTCTCAAAAAGAGATGCATACTAATGAAAGTGAAATGTCGAATCAGAATGTCAGATCAGAATACTAATAGTGTCACTGTCTTAGACAATCCAAGTGCCTTTTTAAATAAAGGCAATGTATAAGAAAGAAACGCTATGTCTGAGCATTGAATAGAACTATGAGCATTCAAATATAAAAAGATTTAAAATATTTAGTGGTTTATTAGTTTTCCTTTTGTGGTTATTACATGTGGCCTTACAGGAATTGCATGTCAGGAGTTTTGGAAATGTGCTGCAGCCAGCATTCTTTCAATTCAGTTTTACCAACCAAAGTTGAAATTAAATCATTCAAATTTTTTTCTTAACCCAAGAGTTACTGTCAAGCCAATTATCCACCATTCTGCATGTGTATTCAGTTTCTGTTCCTTCAGTGAAGTGGCTTACATTTGTCTTTGCTGAATTTTATTTTGTTGTCTATAACAAAGTTCTCTCATTTATCAAGATCCTTTAGATCCTAATCCTGTCCTAGCTCCCCTACCCAGTTTTGTTCCATTTGCTCACATAAGCAGTTAGATTACAATTCCTGTATTCTTATATCTGGATCATAAGTAAAAGTGTTTAATGGCATTGACCTAAAACAGACCCCTTAGGAAACCCCCACTCGAGGCCTCCTACCATTCTGACATCCGTCCTTTTATGGGTAACCTTTGTTCGTGGTTACTCAAACAATTATGTATCCACCTAACAGCAATTCTTTTTAGCTCACAAATTTCCAATTGATTTCTGAGAATATCATGTAGGACAGTGGCAAAAAGACTTGATAACATCCAGGCAATGTGTACTGCATTCCCTTTGTCCACCAAACTCATTATGCTACTAAAGAAGGAAATCAAATTAATTTGGATTATTCTTTAAAAAAAAACGTAACATATGAGGAAACATTGGAATAATTTGACAAAAAAAGGGTTATAATAACTCCTGGTTGAGGATTAAGACAAGAAGTAATGGATAAAATTGCAACTTGTATCCAGATTTAATTTGGGTATTAAGAACTTTCTAACTCTGCAGATGGTTAAACACTGGTTAAACAGTCACCTAGAAGGATTGTGAAATTGTCATCATTTGAAGTTTTAGACAGGTTAGACAAATATTTTTCTGGGATAGTTTAGACAGGGATGTTTCTGCCCCTGAGCAGGGGCCCTACTAGATGTCCTCATGAAGTCCCTTCCATTCCCTGCCTGTCATCCATAATTAGTATTGCAAGAGTTCCAGCATTTATTCAGTGGTTTCTTCAGCAACCTGAGATGAATTTCATCAAGCCCTGCCAACTGAAATTCATTTAAATTTGGTAAAAGCTCTCTGATGCACTCTTCACTTACCATGATCTGCAGTCTTCCCTTTCCTTGTTTACATTAATGTTGTTAGTTGCCTGGTTGCAGATAAGGTAGGTATATGTGGATTTACCAGTCTAATATTAGACTCTCAGGCTTGATAAGAACCCTTCCTTTACCTCTACAGGGAGGTTTTTTTTCTCCCATCAGTTTTTTGGTAGAAGAGACTGCTCAAGAAAGAAGGGTGATTCAAGGAGTCTGTACAGGGAATTCCATCCCCTATGTTATGAACCCACTCCTCCCTCATGGTCAAGGGATCTTTCTTTTTCCATCATCATCTCTGCCCAACAGAATTTAAGAGTGGGTCGTGGAAGGAATAGGCTGGTCAGAGGAACCTTTAGTCATTACATATGGTTGTATCATTTATGCAAAATACTAATGGGTGAGACTTTCCCTATATCTTCAGAACATTTCAAGCCCAACTTCTGAAGCTTGTTCTAAGAAGGAATCGATCCACAGAGAATAGGGAAAGGGACACAGCACTATTGTCTTTAAGGCTGAATTATTCCACTTCAATCTCCTGAAAATGCCTTTCTTCTTTTGTAGTTTATATAATATATTGAAATGGAAACTATAATTATTTAATATTCTTTGGAAGTCAGCATCTTGAAAGTGTAATACACCACATAATTATAATTGAATAAACTGGAGCTGGTAGGCCAACTACTGCTTTTTAGAGATTTCACTGATCAAAAGCAGTTATGCAGCAGGAGTAAAAAAAAAAATGAGATCTCCGAAAAACAGTAGTTGCCCACCCATGAGTTACAAAAACAATTAGCTTTTAATAAACACTAGTATCCCGACATGGCTTCAAGTGCTGTTGTACTCCATGAATATTCTTGCTGTTTGCTGTTCCATTATCGCAGCTGTTCACCTTCTGACCCTCTCTGTCAGGCTTGACAGTAATAAGTAGCTCAAGCAGGTCCCTTGTGTCCCTCCCTGGTGGGAGGGAATAGCAAGGGAACTGCTGAGAAATAAATGTAAAGAGAAGAGCAGTGGCTAATAAGAGAAAAATAAACAGAAAATCCCCCACTGAGGCTATGAACCATCTAAGAGCCAGAGCAACAAGTGACCCATAGCTGCTCTCAGGAACAAAGGCCTAGCCAGAAAATGAGAATGGGGTGAATTGCTGCTGGTTTGGGGATCTACAAGGGAGACATGTGCAAAAGATCTGGAGAACTCCTGCTGATCCATTTGAAAAAAAAATAGTTAGGAAAAAGCCTTTCCCATGCATATCTCAGTGCTTTTAAAAATGGATTTTAATGCTTAACATATGCTTATAATAATATTCTGTCCATTATATCCCATTATGTCCATTATATCCAATTTATTATTATTTACACATCACTGAAAAATGCACTAGACACTTTACAAAGCAAATAAAAAGAAACTGTTTGGTCACTGACCTGAAGAATGTAAAATCCAATTTTTAGTTATGATGCTGCCAATATGAATAAAAAAGAAATGGGGAGAATGCCAGGAGAATGAGGAAGGAGAAAGGTTACTGTAATAAGCTCACATCATTAGTCAGTGTTGATATACACACTTCTTAATTTTCTGTTTATTAAGTTAATGCACTGTTTGTAGGGATTTCAGAATCATGTCATATTCAATAATAAAAATATTTGATCTGTATATTTTTGCAAAACTGTACAGGGGACATGTTGGGAGCAGAGGCTGTAAAATGCCTTGTACAAGTATCCGTAATACAGAAAAATATCTTCTTAATACTGATCTGAGCCACTAGGACCTGATCATGATTTCATACTTCTGGTCTTATGCTAGTAAAGTGGTTGTGACCTAAACTTTGGTCTCCAGGACTCATCCAATGGTCAGTATCTGCCTACACCACCAGCTGGAAATGAATAACAAAATGATGCCTGTGAATGCTATTGGATATCCAGATAGCACCTTATTTAGCCTGTCTAGATATGCCTTATTCATGTCATAATAAAAACTACTGTAATGTGAATGCAATGCATGTAACTTCAGAAGGAACCAGGAACACAGCTGTGTTAATTGTTAATTTGAACTAGAGATCCCAGAAACTCCCAGGGTTTGGAGGACAAGGGGAAAAGGAAGAGGAAGCTTGGGGCTATAATAAGGGGAAGACAGAGCAGTGTTCACATGAAACTTGGTCAGTCGTGCATAAAGCAGTGCATAGTAGAGCTGGAGATCTCACTGGCTCAGTCAGCCAGGACTGTGGACTGAAGGAACTGGACTCAGACTTGGGGCAGCGTCAGGCTGCTGTTTGGGTACTTTAGGAACTAAAAGCTTGTTTGGGGACACCTTGGGAGGTGCAGTGGGGCATAGGGAATTAAGGTGGAGTGTATTTTACCACAATGTTGATGTTCCTTTACCTTTTACATAGTCCCCATCTTTGGCCATTGGCTTGTGATCCTAAACCAGGGATGGGCAAAGATTTGGACTGGAAGGCCACTTAGAGAATTTTGGTGAGCTGTTGCAGAGCAGGGCAGCACTCCCCTCCCCTACAACAGCTCAGCAAAACTCCCTAAGTGGCTCTGTTCTGCACTCAGCCAGACAGCTAAGATGGGGTGGGTGGAGAGCAGTACCTGGAAGCAGGACAGGCAGGTGTGGGGTGCGGGGGAGGGCTGGGATCATGAGGCAGTGACAGCACAGGGCTGGGGCCCAGAACAGAACCACAGTCTGCTCCCCGCATACCCCTATGAACTATGCAGAGTGCTGGTTCCACGGGCAGGGGCATGCAGGGAGCGGATCACAGCTCTGATGGAGCTCTTAGCACACCCCTGCCCGCAGAACTGGCCCCTGTCTCAGGAATGAGCATGGAACAGATTGTGGCTCTGCCCTGGGCCCTGGCTCAGTACTGTTACCACCCCATGATCCCTCCCCATGATCCCAGTCCCACCCACCCATCCTGCTTCCTGACACTGCTCCCCATCCACCCATGGTCCCACCCTATCGTCCCAGCTGCACAGCTTGCCCATGCAGGTCCCACCCCCAGCAATGGGCATAGATGGGCCAGGCAGCAGGGCCAGAGCAGGCTGCAGCCAGAAGGAGCCGACATCGCTCGCAGTGCTGTTGGGAAACAAGTCTAGCCACAACAGCATCCCAGCCTCACTATGCATCTGGGAGCAGTGGGGCCAGCTGCATGCACCACAGACTGGATGGTCTCCCCACCGCACCTGGGGCAGGTGGGACCAAGGGACCCATCATGGGCCAAACAAAATCCCTTGGCAGGCCAGATTCAGCCCACAGGCTGTATTTTTCCCACCCCTGCCCTAACCCCTATTATTTTCTCTATAAAAGTGGGAACTCCCCCTTGCATCTTGTGCCAGTTTCTGGGGCTGCATGGTTGGCACAATACAACTGTAGTTAGTCTTTTTAGGCAAATGTCTCTTCCACCCAAACTATAGTCTGTTCATTTTCAGATCAGTGCTTTCCATAGGAAAGTGTGGGTACAATTAAAATATATACAATGAAAACCCTTCAAAATTGATAGCTACTTTATCATGTACTAGCTATTTGAAAATAAATAATGTTTTTAAAACTGACTCACTGACAGTAGCATTATTACATGCACTAGGAAAACCTTTGTCTATCATTTAGAGTCAATGCTACCATCAGGTTTCACTAAGATTTAAAATGGCTTTTTATTAGGTGAATGAAGCTCACAGGCTATTTCTCATTTGTTCTCAGTAACTCTTCCAGTCTATTTCATCAGACAGTGACTTAGACTGGTAGCTTGTTTCATGATTTTTACCATTCAGACTTTACTTCTTTCTACTGAATGGAGTAAATTTGAATTTCCACTCTATTTTTGACCCAGCTACTTTTAGGACTCAGATCAATTAGGAAAACACACCCTTTCTAAATTTCTGTCCTTCAGATACCCATTAAAAGCAGGTATAACCAAGGTGTTTTTTTATATTAAAAAAAAAGCAGTAAGGCACTAGCTGATATGATTCTAGGGAAAATATAAACCCCACAGCCAATCTCAGGGGTTGCATGTGCACTCACATGCACCTCCTATGCATCACCAATGTCTAGAAAGCTCATGGAGTGAGTCCTCAAGGAACCTATTGTGAAATACTTAAAAGAGAACAAGGGGCTCCTATACATGAGCAGCAAGGCTGTTCTGATGTGCTGTAATTACAGCACATTGAAGTAGACTTAATTTGTAGAAAAAAAAACTGTTTTTCTTTTCGTTATTTATTTTAAAATGCATTCCCTCCCCCCCTCTCCAACCATTTCTGACTTTTTCTCTCCCTCTCTATTCCCTATAGATAAGTATAAATGAGCTCAGATTTAGGATAAGCGTTAACATTTTTATTTTGTTAGCAAGTTTTTGGTTGTGGATAGCCACTGTTTTATATTTTATTATTATTAGGTTTGTATTGATTCTTTCTGTTGTATATTGTATTATTATCATTTTCATATTGATTTTTATTGTTTCATATGGATACTGTATGGTTTAGGTCTGTGTTTGTTAGTGAACCAAAGTCATGTCAAATTTCCATGTTATATATCAAGCCTCCATCTTCTGTTCTCTGCCTGGGCATCCCATGTTGCAACTGGATAAGTCACGTACTCCTCCCATGTAAATTGGTTCCCTTGCACCCCCCCCCCACACACACACACTGGCAGCAGGGGTTAGAGAGGCTTGGTGCAGGGGCTGAAGTCCACTAAAGTCCAGGAGGAGACAGACAGACAGACAGACAAAGTCCAAATTGTAGGAGGAAGTGTGCAGGTAATATCTACCTATCGAGGATGGGAAGGGTTCCTTGCCCAGTAGGTGTTGTCCAGAGGGAGGTTGCCAGCAGGGTCTCTGGGTGGATTGGTAGTGTGGCATGGTGCTGGTCCAGATGCAAAGGGAGTCCCATTGGCTCTGTCTTCACTGCCTCTTTTTACAGGAGCAGACCTTGTGTGACCCTAGTGACAGGAGGCATGCCCAGGCAAGGGTCAGCCCCTGGTGTACTAAGCTTGTGTGCTCCATGCAGGGATGTGCAATTTTAGGTGTCTGTAATGGTGAGAGTTGCTGGTTCTGCAGGGTCTTTTGTCTTTCAAATGCTGGGTTCTGTCTCTGTTCCTGGGTGAGGTCCATGGTTCCTGGATGAATCAATGCAAGGTGATGACCCAGTCATTACAGGCCATTCAGTAGAGGCCTGCTACCATTGTATTTCAATCATTCCCAATCATTCTCATTCATCAGGGAACCAATTTACATGGGAGGGGTACATGACTCATACAGTTGCAACATGGGATGCCCAGGCAAAGGACAGAAGATGGAGGCTTGATATATAAAATGGAAACGTGACATGACTTTGGTCATGCCTGACTAACCTGATTTCCTTCTATGATAAGGTGACAAACTGTGTATAGAGGAAGAGCAGTGTATTTGGCATACCTTGACATTAGGAAGGCTTTTGACGCTGTCTCCCATATTCTCTTTAACAAATTAAGGAAATGCAAACTAGACAAAAAAAATATATGGTGGATACAGAACTGGTTGGATCATTGTCCTCAACAAGTAGTCAGCAATGTCTCAATGGAGGAGGAGATATTGAGTGAGGAAGAAGTACCAAGTGAAATTCCCCAGGGGTCTGTCCTGGGTCTGGCATAGTGATTTAAACAATCAGATCAAATGCATGATTAGCAAATTTGTGGATGACACAAAATACAGATGGGGACTGACAGGCAAGGCTGCAATATGACAGAGAAGAACCTAGGAGTACAGTGGACAATAACCTGGATATAAGCCAATAGTGTGTGCTCTATTATCAAAAAAAATGCAACCGTATACTGGGTTCTTGTCACAAACGTGTCCAGGAAGGAGCCCCAAAGCATAAGGTGGCCACTCCATTTTTGGGTGACAAAGGTAAAAGGAATAACACTTAGCCAGAAGTCACTCTTTCCATAGACAACCATTAAAGAAAAACAATAAAAGGATTTATTATAAAAATAAGAACAAGTATAAGAAACCAGTTGCCATATACTAAGATATAGACAGAGATGCAGGAGTAAATACTAGGGATGTGCGAAGTGGGCCCTATTCAATTTGGATTCGGATTCAGCTCAAATCAAGGACAGTGATTCGATTCGTTGATGTAGATCACTATTCCTGATTCAATCTGGGCTGAATCTGAATCTGAAGATTCAATGCTGATTCAGATAATCAGTGATACAGACACAACTTTAAAAGTTTTTTCTACATACCTCAAGGTACAAACTTAGCTTGTGAATGCTGCGAGGTGGGGCACATGGAGTGTCCCACGGAAGTGTGGGGGGGTCCTTCATGTGCTCGGCAGCAATCTCAGAAACAGACTGGAAATATTTCCGGTCTACTTATGGGTCTACTAGAGAGTACAGGGAGTACTTACATTCCACTTATGGATCTGCTGCCCCCCCCACGTTCCCTCAGCTTGGCAATCAGCTGTGGGGGTACCCCAGGTGCCTCCACAGACCCAGGAGTCATCAGTCACCAAGCCAAACCCGAAAGTGGACTGAAAGTGCTTCTGGTTCACTTCCAGGTCTGCTGCTGTCCACACTAGGGAGCCCCCATGCTTCTGTGGGACACTCCATGAGCCCCAGGGTTACAGTGTTCATAAGCCAGCTGCTACCTAGAGGTATGTAGAAAAAACATTAAATCTGTGTCTATATCCAAATCTCTGAATCGCTCCGAATCTCTCTTAATTGATTTAGAGGTTTCCAATTTCATTCAGAGAAATTAAAGGGTCCACTAATTTGATTTGGATTCAGAGGTTTGGCCAGCAAATCAGGCTGAATCTCTGCTGAATCAAATCGGGGACCAAAGCTCCAAACAGCCCTAGTAAATACACAGAAGAAATACCAGAACATTGCCCTGTTCTTACCCTACCCCTTAAATCCAAAGATTCAGGCAGTCCTTACCCAGCTTTACTGGTTTAAATACAGCTCCTGCCTCTGACCCATCCGACCAGGGTATCCTGCATTTTTGCATCAGTTTGCTTTTCCCAGCCTTATTGACTGAGGGATCCTAACCCCTCCCTTGTACCTGGGAAGACTAAAGACCAAGCCACGCTTTCAAGGCAGGCTTTAGTGCTCTTAATAGTTTCACTATTAACATATGTCACCCTTCTTTTCTAGGGGGTCACATTAGGCCAGTAACTTCCTGACTCCTGAAGGTGCTTGTTTACCAGCTCAGAAATCATTCCTGATCCCATTAAGACCAAAAGTATATATGGAGATTTTCTAATTCAATATCCATCCCTCTTATAATTTCCCCTCAGTGGAAGCTGTGGGGCCCCTTCCTTGAAATATAAATTTATCAGTGTCTGCCAGGGACTATTTGAAACTATACGACTCCTGTCAAATATTAATTCTCAGCCATTGTCTCTTCTAAGTGGTAACAGTTGAGAGTCACTCAAGTTAATCACTGCATGACTAAAACAACCTCTTGGTTGTAACATAAAGATGCATTAAAATCACATTTTTATCCAAATAACATATATAGATATAAGAACAATAAAACTGAACATAGCTTTGCACTAGCTACAGTTAGAGACTAAATGCCACAATAGTTAACCTAATTTCGGAGAATATCCATGCATGTCACACAGTAAACCTGCAAAGTATAACTTGTTCTTGTAGTGAAAAGGTGACATTTGCAAAGCCAGGGGAGTGATTCTTCCACTCTATTCAGTACTGTCCTACACTTCAAGAAGGATGTGGACATATTGGAAAGAGTCCAATGCAGAGCAATAAAAATTATTAGAGGCATCAGAAGCAAGACTTATGAGGAGAGGATGAAAAAGCTGAGATTATTTAGTCTGGAGAAGAGATGATAGAGGTGGGACTTGATAGCAGTCTTTCAGTTCCTGAAGTGTAATTATAGAGAAGATGGAGACAGTCTTTTTCTATAGTCATATAAAACAAGACTAAAAGCAATGGCCTTAAACTACAGCAAAGGACATTTAGGTTGGAGATAGGAGACACTTTCTGACAACGTGAATGGTCAAGCAAAGCACTGGAACAGACTACGTAGAGGTTATGGAATCATCATCCCTGGGAATTTTCAAGAGCAGGTTAGACAGACACTAGTTTGAGAAGAGAGCTAAACTACATGGTCTTGTGAGGTCCTTTCCAAACCTCGTTTCCTTCAATCCTATGACTGTTTGGTAAATGTATATAGAAATAAGTCTTATTCTTCATTGTATCAGCCATTAGGAGTATGAAGAAGTTGGCATAGGCTAGAATGAGACCTAAACAATTACCTGAACTGATATTGAATGCCCATTGTCCTTCTTCACACTGATCAACTGGTTATGGGCAATGTTGTGCCAGGTAAATCAGCTCCTCACAGGTGTGTTTAAACACAGCAATATTTTCTAGTGAAATCCTAAGTAATAACCTCTCCATCTACATCCACCCAAGTTCCTGTCTTCAGACGCTGCCTTTTGACATGAGACAGACATATGCAAGATTTATGTGTATTGGACACATGAGGTATAATTTTATATTGTGCACACAAAGTTTTATTTAATTTCCACATAGGTAAAATTGTATTGCTGTTCCTGGGCCCAGAGCTCATAGCATTGTCAGTGGGGAAAAAACATGTACAGAACTCACTAGAAGTTAACAGTAGCATACATAAAGACAAATAAAAAGTGTCAAAACTGATCTGAATTTCTGTAAAAGTATATTAAAGAATTCCTGGCTTTCCTTTTTCACTTCCTTGAAGGTTGCTGAGCTGAAGCTGAGTTATCCAAGAAGCCAGTTTAGGCTAAAGATGTAAGAGTCATAATGAATTGATCATTTGGAGAAAGAACCCCTTTTTTCCAAAACATACAGCATCTTCCTAGAACAAAGGACTGAATAGAAATATCCTGTAGTACAGATATGTGGCCTTGAATTAACAGATGTAGAAAGGGAAAAGTACCTGGAATCTGAGGCAAAAAAAAAAAGATTACTCATATTCTAAACCACAAGATTCATTGCAATCTACTATATTATGAGCATGTATGGTCACTTTTAATATTTTATGATTTTTGTTTCTTGTTTATTTTTTAATTTCTGTAATTATCTTAATGAAGATAAACTAAATTGCCTTGTTACATTGGGATAATTATGATGAACCAGCCCTGGGGTTACTAATAAACTTGAACATTCATTGCAGAGAAGAGCTCTATAGATGTGTCATGAGAGCACTGAGGCAAAAGAACAGGAATTGGAGACCCATCTTTACAAAAGTCTGGCGGGGTTAGGGAAAAGCTGAAGACTCTACAGCTAAGGGGTTCAGGTACTTACCTTTAAAACAGGAAATCAAGTTCCTGGATGCAGAAGAACAGAAACCTACAACTTCTCTACTGACTGCTTTCAGAAAATTCATTCCAACTGAGAATCATCTTCCAGCTAACTGTAAGAGAAAATCAGAAAAACTTCAGCAACCTGAGATTCTATTTAAGTATATTTTACCAAATAGGAAATATCATGTACAGAGTATCCTGTTCAAATGCATGGGGTTTCTTGTTTGTTTGGTTTTTTTGCTGTTGATTTGAATTTTATTTTGCTTTCCCGCACTAATACTGCAGCTGATATGAATTTTGGGAACATAACTGATTTCATAGAGCTGCATCAATTTTTCACTAGTTGAGAATCTAGCAAAATGTATTCTTCTGTAAATGTGTCATATTTTATGTGCTATAAAGAACTTTTTTCTATTTATAAAATGTCTCTGATCCTTACTTATCTGGTATGAACAGAACTAGCCAGAATTATTTTTTGATAAATTTAAAGCGTATTTTTATTCTGATCAATTTTTTTTCTGTTCTTGTAACAAATATTTACTTTTTTGTGAAAAAGATTACAGTTAATAAAAAAAAAATCTATGAAGAAATGTTTCAATTTAAAAAAAGGGTACGTCAGTCAAACTCTATTGAAGTCAGCAGAGATATGCTGATTCACATCTGCTGAAAACCTTAACCAATGCCTTAGTCCTCAATTTTTTTATATAGTCGTGGCTTTACTAATACTTTTGATGGATAGCAGTGGAAAATTTCATTTTTTTTACATGTTAAACATTTTTCTTTGTTTTTGAAAACTACTAAAAGCATCAGCAATTTAAAGTTGTTTTGGGGACCCATGCCATACATCCAAAGCAGGTCTGGGTAACCTAGAAAATGATATAACTTTAGTTTATATTCCTGCTTGATTTAAAAAAAAAGGAAATGCAGCACCATAAAACAGTAAAAATCTTTGGTATTCCACTCATCTGTAACACAGCCTTGGGAACTGCATCTTTTACAATCCCACAATTGCTGTTTACCTGGAAAAAAATCCTTCTGTATTTTGGTCACATTTTCCTAGAAATACTTATCCTGATTCTGCTTGGAAGTGCCAAGCATTGGTGCATGTCTCATTCATCTACCCATAAGCCAAGGAAGTCCATGTCAAATGTTGTCTCACTTTTCTATAGTTGTAAGTAGATGGTAAACAAAGAAAGACAGTGAAATTCTTGACATTTTTCATTCACTTCTTCCATCTTTGCTACACTTTTAGTACATTACTATAGTTCAGCACTGACAGGGCTTACAGACTTAGAATATCACTTCTACAATGTATTCCCTACCACCAACCAAAGATGATTCCCAAACAGTTATCATTTTCTGCTTTTGCATAAGATGGTATTCATTACACCTCCTCAGCAAGACATGATTTTTATTTGGTCACTGTAACAACCAGATGGTGAGATGAAAACAAAACATTACAACTACTTTAGAGCATGATGTTTATCTGCTATTAGAGTTACTCTTTATTTTTAGAGTTGCCCAACAGTTTCTATTTAATCCCTTTATTTTCAATCACTTACAGGTCCCTGAAATGCTCACCTTTGACGAAATTTAATAGGGTTTTCTCTACCTGAAGTCCAAACAAAAATGTGTTAGTTTGTAAGGGAGAATGAGAGTGGAAAAAAACCCTTTTTCTCCATTATAATTTTTCCAATAATTTTTAACAGTGCTACAATGGAAATAGTTAAGGAAATTGAAATCACCAAGTAGAAAGCCCTGCTTTAAGTAATTGATATTAATCAGCTTTCCCATGTGTACATCAGTTATTTTATAAAGAAAGGTTTGCATTGGTTGATGTAACATGAAAACATTTAGATTTACTACTAAATAAAACTTTTGCACTTGGGTTTAAATAGACTTTGTGCTTAGAGAGGAATCAGCTGTGCCGGAATATGCCCTGAAACAGCTGATTTGTTTCATTGGCATCCACAGATGCTGCCAGAACTATTGCCCCACAGGGTCAGGACTCTGCCACTCCTGGGGCTTCATGAGCCTGATCCTGTGCTCCTGGGTTTCCCTGCTTGCAGATGCATGCCCCACATAAGGTAAGAGCATGATACGTTCACCACAGGAATCCCCTGCAGGAGGGTTACCCCTTCTGCATTGCAGATAAATGTTCCTAGAGTTCACCTGCAAAGGGATTCCCAAAGCATGCAGGAACACCTGCCCAGGACAGCCGGAGAGCTGAGGCAGCCCTGGGCTGCCTGTGCTCTCCTGCAATAAGCAAATTGATGTTGGCCACAACAAGGCTATAGAAAGTATGACTAGGAATTGTTGCACTTAAAAATTTGGGCATTTGTGGCATGATAAGAGACTAAACTTTCTATTCACTTGAGGTTTTTGCTGTCAAAAATTTTATGGCTTCACATATGCAACATCTATTTGCAGTCCTAGCATCAATATTTCTTGCTACCTAAATGGTCAAGAAATATCTGAATTTTGAAAAGATTTAAGAAATAAAGATTTTTGTGTGTAATATCTTTTATTGGACCAATTGCATGGTTGAGATAAACTTAGACAATCTTTCAGGTACCAGAGTACCCTCCTTAGGTCTCTTAACAGAGAGTTAGCTGTGCTAATTGTGCACAAAATAATGGACAGGTATAAAAAAGATAACAAAGTATTAGAAAAGGCAATATATGAAGTATCTTGTATACCATTATGTGAAGCAACGAAACCTGAGTAAGGATGCTGTAGTAGCCAAAAGCTTCACTGATTCCATCCCAAGCATGTTGTTGGTCCAATAAAAGATTCCATCCACAAAAATCCTTGCCGTTTGCATATTTCCTGGACCATCGTGGCTACAATATCATATCAACACTACCATAAGAATGTTTAAATACTTTAAGAGGTTAAAAGACATTTAGGTCTTAACATATCATATTGAATTTGGATTTTATTTTAAACAGGTTTTTTTTTTAAAGAAAAACTTATCAAACTTTGTAAAACAAAATTTAACATTCTAATATGAAAACCAGAATGTTTATATTTTTAACTTGTTGATTTTTATCAACCTTGTTTTTAAACCATGCAAAAAAATGGCCTTTGTAATGATCTTTCTGCCATCTCCATCCTTCAACTATTTAAGGCATATGCAAAATCTAGTATTATAGTAAATATACACATTATGCAGAGGAGATATTTGCATGAATAAATCACAGTTAATATAGTTTTATTAGAACATTAGAAAAAAGAATAAAGTATAAAATATAAAAAATATAGAATATAAGATGTATATCTGGAAAAAAAAACACCTCAAGAATCAAATCTGTTATATTGAACCATTTGACAATCTGTATGTGGTCATATAATAAAATATTGCATATAATAAATACATAATTTGATAAATACATCTACTGAAAAAATATCTGGGCTAATTGTGAATAATTTAACCAAGAAGTACTAGGGCTGTGTGAAATGGGCTTTATTTGATTTGGATGCATATTCAGCCCAAATTGGAGACACTGATTCAATTCACTGATTCGAATCACTGTCCCCGATTCAATTTGGTCAAATCTGAATCTGAAGATTCAATGCTGATTTAGAGACACAGCTTGAAATGTTTTTTCTACATACCTTGAGGTGCCAGGTTTGGCTCATGAATGCTGTGAAGCTGGGGTGGATGGAGCATCCCATAGGAGTATAGCCCCCCTCCCCTCCCCGCATGCTTGGCAGTGAACCTGGAAGTGGACTGGAAGTACTTCTGGTCCACGTCTGGGTCCACCAGGGAACATGCAGGGCGGACCCCCCAAACCCCTCTGGTTCAGTGATCAGCCACAGGGGGACCCCGGGTGCCTACCCAGACCCAGGAGACACCAGTCACCAAGCCGGGGGGCCATAGGGGGGTTCCCCTGTGTGCTCCCAGGGGACTCTCAAGTGGACTGGAAGTGATTCTGGTCCACTTCCAGGTATGCTGCTGAGCATGCTGGGTAGCTCCCTGCACTCCTGTGGGATGCTCCATCTGTCCCAGCAACACACCATTCACAAGCTGCCTAGTACCATGAGGTATGTAGAAAAAACATTTCAAGCTGTGTCTATGTCTGCATTGCCGAATCTTTCTGAATCGCTCCGAACCAATTCGGAGGGTTCTGATTTGATTGAGAGAGATCAAAGGATTTCTTGATTCAATTTGGATTCAGATATTTGGCCACCTAATCAGGCCAAATCTTCACCAAATGGAATCAGGGACTGAAGCTTCATACAGCCCTAAGAAGTACCAAAAAGATAAACAAAATATTCTAAAAGATAATGTATCAAGTATATTCTATGGGAAGTAATGGAGATCAATGATATCTTACCTTTTCTGTTTATCACCATTCGATACATACATAATAAGGCTGAACTATCAACTTTCATTTTGTCAGGTCACAATTTTTAACATTCAAGCATGCAGTCTTAACGTACTCATAACACAGAGGTCTTTACATTTGCATCTCAATGGTACTAAATAATTTAAAATTTAAATTATTCTTTCACTTCTTATACATATCAGAGCAGACTACTAGCTGGGGAAAATGGGCACAACATAATTCAAATCTATGGAATTTTATTAATTAACTCCAGCTAAAAATTTAATCCATAGTGCCAAATTCATCCTGTTCAAACTCCATTTACCCACAAAGAAATTATACCAGGAATTAATTTAGGCAGTATAAGAATAGTTCAGTAGGCAGCATATTCCTTAAAAAAATGAATACTCTCAAAAATATCTAGTAAGAAATAAAATATCACTTACAAAATGTAAATACAGGTATAGGTTTGTTATAACATGAACATCTGAGCTTAAACTTTGCAAGAATATTACTTTCAAGAGGAAATTGTGAAGAGTGAAAAAACAGGTCTGGCCATTTTATTTTCTTCTGTGACACCAAAAAACACTCCACACAAATCTCAGCAGTTTACCCAGAAGAGCAGCACTTGTTATTTGCCAAAGGCAAAGTGAAAAGTGTTTTAATGTTCTTTTTCTTGCTTGCCTTGTTTAGCATCAGCTTTGTATAATGCCAGACACATGATCTGTGCCACATTTGTTATTGAACATCCAAAGGGATTACATTTCATATATTCAGCAATGGATTGAATATGCCTAAAGAAAAATGTGAAGCTAATAAACTACTAGATTATAGTTTATGACACCATATGCAGTGTCATCAAAGAGGGTATAGAGCAGTCTCCAAAACAAACAGTCTCAGAGGCAGCAAAAACATTATATTCAGATGTTCAAGAATGAGCAGTGACTGGAATGTATAGTATGTACATTAAATCCTAATGAGACAGCAGATCTGTCATGTTTTAAGCTTTCTTCTATTAGATACCAGACAAGTAATCAGTCCCAGATATCTTTTTAATAAATGCTCATCTATCTATTAATGGCTCAAGTAAACAAGGAAACAAAATCTGGTTTATATGGCTCTTTAGCTGGTTTGAATCTATGACAAGAGACTTAATACTCTCATTTCAATTAGGTGAACTTTCAACATAAGTGAATAACCCCAAATAATAAACAATCTCCCAACTTTGGCTGCAGGGAATTTAACTGACAAAACCAGATACATGTAATAACCAGCCCAACCCAGGAAGGAACACTTTTATAGACATGATAATGTTGTACTGTTCCATCTTTTGGCCACAGGCACCTTACATTTCCACATTAGACACATGCAGAAAAATCAGCTTCATTCTGTCTGCTGAGCACACAGTTCCTCACTACACACACGAGAGTTATGATCCACATGCCACTGTTTACTTCTGTGATTTTTATTTGTCATTTATTCTATAGATAATAGATTTGTCTTTATTCCAGAGCCATCCTGTAATAATTAAAGCAAATCAAAATGTCAGCAGTAAGGCTCACATGGGAGAATTTCATTAAAATATTCATAGTTTTTGCAGTCAGGTCAAAATCAGTCTTCCCCCTCTTATTTGTAACAGGTTTATTAGCTAGTGATAGTTTACTAAGGCTTCTCAGTAAAGAAGGAACTTTCTGCAACATAAATATAGCTATGTCTTTAAAGAGATTCAAATGTAACACTGGCCCATATACTTTGTCTGTAGTTTAGCTAACATCAAAGGAAGGATTAGATTTATATGATCTAAATCTAAACATCTCATCTTAAAGAATAGAAGGCCTGGATACTGCAGATGATTTGAAATGACTGTCCTGTTTTCAATCCATTTAATGCATTTGCTTCTACTTTTCCTTTATAGTTCCCAAATATAGTTCTTATTCCCCATGGCATTCCAAGTCACATTAATAATTTAAAATGAAGCTTTTAGTCAGGAAAATATGTATACCTTCAGGAACTGATCCTAATCCTTCTCTTCCTTCCTTCATGTAACTTTTTACAATCCTGATGGTGACAGGTATCCTACAGCACCACAATTTATTTCCTTACAACACCCCCTTCCCTCTCCCAGGAAGACTGTGGAAGGAATAAACATTGCTGCAATATTCTCTTTCTGAACTGAGACTTTAAAAAAAATCTTTTAAAAAAAGCAGAGTAAATAAATTGGGCCTAGGGATTTACAAAGATGCCTACAGGAGCTAAATACCAAATTCCAACTGAGCTGTGCACTTTTGACAATTCCAGCTCTAGTATTCACAAACATGTGTCACAAATAACAAGGAGCAAAGGTAAAAAAATGCAGCCTGTGGGCCAGATCCGACCCACTCATGAGGCCTGTGGAAGACCTGCAAATTCAGGGTCAGGGTTGCTGCCCAGATCTAGAGCATCAAACCCAATAGATGCATTTTTGTGGCAAGGGATGAGCAACAACTGTATTAACCCCTACATCTGCTCACCCCCATTGATTCTGACACATCTGGCTCTGGCCCAGCAGACAGCCTTCCAGTTCAGATTCATGCTAGGGGACAGGGTGAGTTTGACACCCATGGCACAGAGTAGTAAGCAAATATGTCATGCTCATTCTGTGAACACAGCTAAATGCTGAAAAGTCAATATTACCGGGGAAAAAAAATCTGAAATAGTGGGTTGAAACATTTCATTTATTCAGTTCAGCTACCTTCAAGCCTCTATTGTTTTCATTGTTTCTTGACATCCACATCTTTTTACTAGTTCAGAAGCAAAGTTTATGATTGTATACTTAATTGTAAAATGGCATCTTCATAATCATTGACTAAAAAGTAGAAGCTAAGATACATGGCTGGTAACTTTCATTTTAATTTATTCTTTCTGTCTCCGTTACAAAGTTTACAAAGTTATAGTTAAAAGTACAATGCCTATTTTGTTCTGATAAGTACTGTGGCCATTTAGTTGGTTATCTACATTGAGGTTTCATAGGAAAGCTCTCCAGGTAGGCATAGAAACCATACTAACACTTTGCATTTTAGGAATAGGTCCTGCCTTAATAAGATCTTTGCTTTAGCAAGTACTACATGATTGTGCAGTAACCATTATTTTTCCTGCTAGACTCATACAAATGTAATCCATAATACTTTTTTCAAAGGCTTTCCCAATGATGGAGGTGAGATTAACAGGTCTATAATTACTCAGATCCTCCTTCTTCCCCTTTTTGAAAATAGGGACCACATTGGCCCTTTTCCAGTCCCCTGGGACCTGCCCTAAGCACCATGAGAGCTCAAAAAGTTTTGCCAATGACACTGGCCAATTCCTTCAGCACCCTTAGATAAAGATTGTATGGGCCTGCTGACTTGAACACATCAAACCCCTCCAACTGTCCCTTCACTAGGTCGAGACTAACCATTGGTGGGCCAGTGTCCTTTTTGTGACTGTCTTTAGTCCAATTTGGCGATGTGTCTTCATCCAAGTTCAAGAATGCTGGTGCAAAAACTCATTGAAGAGCTCAGCTTTGTCCCTCCTATCTGTCACTAATGACCCTAGCCTTTATGTTACCATGCACCTTCTTGTTGCTCCCTGTATATCTGAAAAAGGACTTCTTGTTGCCTTTAATTTCTGTTGCAACCCCGAGTTCCATTGCTGCTTTGGCCTTTCTTACCAAATCCCTGCAAGTGCAAACCAAATAGGTATATTTCTCCTTGGTGGCTACCCCCTGCTTCCATAGTCTGTATGCTTTTTTTTTCATCCCCAGGTTTTCCTGGATTTCCCTGTTCAGCCAAGAGGGTTTTCTGGCCCCCTTGCCACCCTTCATGTGCAATGGGATTGTCACCTTCTGCACCCAAACGATCATTCCCTTGAGGAATGACCACCCTTCCTGGACTCCCATCTCACCAAGGCACTTGTCCTTCAGTGCCTCACTTACTAACCTCTTGAGCTCATTGAAGCTATCCTTTTTGAAGTCTAGCACTTCTGCCCTACTGGTTATGTTTCCTACCTTTCAACGGTTAGTGAATTCCAACAATTGGTGGTTACTATCTCCTAGATTACCCTGTATCTGCAGATCTCCCCCCAGGTCATCTCCTGTAGCAGTCCTCAGTCCATCTTTCAGTGTAGACATGTCCTAAGAAGCTAAAGTTTTAGCATATTTGAACATAAAACAGCATTCAGGAGAGGGATCTCTACTGGAGCTATGTTTGACAGGCTTTATAGAGATATTTGGATGTGGAAAGATGGATGATGAGCTGTGAGCAATGCTCCTTAGAGCTGATTAAAAACATTTGGCAAAGCTTCCTTTTTTCCACTGAAAAATACTGCATTATTGTAATGAACGTGTTTAACAGGATTTTTTTTATCTTGAAGTGTTCTTAGATCCATGGAGTGGAAGGAAAGATTAAGTATTCTGCTTCCATCTACACTAAAAGCCAAGAAGAACGTGGAAGAACCAAGTTAAATTCTCTACTCTACCTGTTTCTGGTTAGGAGTTTCAGTATGTGTTGCCCTCATGCCAGGCAAGTGCCCTAACTTCTAAGCTTTTGAGTATTCAGGGGTGATGCAGGATACTGGCTCTTTGGGGGTGGAAGTCTCATGTTCTGTCATGAAATATAATTCAAAAGATCCCATTTTTTTTCTTTTGATGTTGAATGAAAAATAATTCTGAACCTGACAATTTCATGAAACACAATTTTTACTTTCAGGACAGCACTACACAGGCTTTACAGGCATCTCATTGTGTGGTCCCTGTCTGTTTATTGTCTCTCATGTTATACTTGCATTGCAAATTCCTGGCGGGAAACACCCTTTTTATTAGGGATGTATTTGGCAAACGTGTTGATCTGAGACAAAAAGGAATGCAAAAATCCAGACCTCTTGGTTCAGAGATTATACCTTTTATTAGGCCAACTGGAAAACCACACAAAAAATAATCTTTTTCTGCATGCATTTGGGCTCAAACGTCCTTCATCACTCTCAGGGAAAATTAAAGATAGTAAAAATTTGTATTATGTATTTGACTGAATTTAGCATATTGTGCCTGTAATTGGGTCCCCTATGTCTTATCACAATACAAATATGTGAAAATGACAACAAATTAAAGAGTGAAAAATAAATACCCCAAAAAATTAAAATTGCACCAAGAAAATTTCCTAAACCAAAATTTGGGGATTTTTTTTCCCCAAAAGCACAGTGTCCTTGATAATTGCTTTCAGTTAAAAATGTTTTCACACATTTGATTTTTCTTTCTTACCACAAAAATAGCTAGCTGTACATTTGTATAGCACCATAAATGTACAACATAAATGGCATATATAGCAACATAAATGTACACATATATAGCAACATAAGTGTACACATAAATGGCAAACAGCATGCAAAAGTATCTAACAAGCAGCCTATCAGGAATCTGAAGCACATGATGGAACATAACACAACAGAACAAGAACAGGCCACATCCTGCAGTCCGTGACTGAATTTAAACTGCATAAGACCTAAGGTGCTGTTTGCAAGAGAAGCAAAGCCTTTATATGGTGACTTTTATGAATAATAATTTTCTTTTGAGCTGACTACTCTTATTTGAAGTACTCATTAGCTTTTTGACTCAGATCAAGTTCAGTATCAGTTTAATACATTATATATTCTCTGTCAGAAGACTATATCCAGCATTTCAGACATTCAGTTATCTAATAGGACTTTTCAAATGCTAACTTGTATGATTATACGCCTTCATATAATACGATTTGAAATTGATATAATATTAAATCTTCACAATGGCAGGTTAACTTTTAATATATCAACTCTCTTAGCAACAGTATTACACAAAAAAAGGAGGAAACTACTAGAAGCTGGTTCATTGGTCATATTGTAGACTTCTTTCTGAATATACAAAGATCATCCTATAACTTGTCAACTAATTTTTCTTTAGTGATTTTGTGAGTTATAATATTTCTGTCCATTTAAAAAATCATGAAGCCATATATATCTTGCTATCAAACTTGGGCTGAAATATAATGACTGGTATTTTAAAACAGTTGCATAGTAATAGCTCCCATTCCCCCATAAAATATTTTAACTGGATTGTTATGGTTTATGAATGATGGTTTGTTTCTGGTACAATAAAAAGAAAAATTGCTTTGTCCATATATTCATTCATCAGGGCTCAGAACACTGCCTGTTAGTATGCAGGATTTACTTGAGTTGCATTTTGATATCTACAGTACTCTCTCTTTTCTGAAACTATAGTTATGTGGTGCATAGAACACATGAAAGAATGGAAAAAATATTCATAAATAATTAGTTTTTGAGAATAGAATGTCAAGATACGAAACAAAATTTGCTATGAATTATCTTATCACCTCTTCAAAGGCATAGCATGAATTTTGTTTTTCACATGTCATATATGCAAAGTCTCATTTACCATTGTGCTATTCCTATGAAGATGGAGAGAAATATTTTATTGGGACTGGAAAGCAATAGTGGATTAGATCCACTATTTCTAATATTAATGAGGCTATTTTTTAAAAAATGTTGTTTAGCCTCATTTTTCTAGGCAAAATGTTGTTTTGCCTACTTTCTAAGCAATGCCTCTGACTTTTCTTTAAAAAAAGAAAGTTTGGAAATCCAAATCCCATTCATGGAAAGCAATATTCCATTATTTAATTTCTGTGTTAATCAGCTCAAGATGATAATTCACTCTTGGTAGGAGGGGAACAATTTAATACACTTACATCCTACCTTAGTTTTAAAAGAAATCCACAAGATTGCTTTTTTTTTGCTGGAAATTTGGAACCAGATGTAAGGCTGTATCTATTTTGGGGGGTACTTGTAAGAAGTTCCTACAGCACTGAGCTTCAGTGAAGACAAAGATAACATTGTTGAAAAGGCTTCAGATGGTATTTTCAAAAGACTCTGCAGTAGCCTCTCATTACTCCTTCTGAAGTCAAAAGGAGAAGAATTAAACCATCACTTACACACTCACCCATAATTCTCAGTGCTAAAAATTCCATACGCAGATTCTACGTATTAGCCAGAATGCCAAGTTTATGAAATATTTCCTTAGATTACCTACCTGGCAACCCAAACACAATACGGAGGAAAGAAAGTACTGAACAAGACATGCTTTCTGTAAGATCAATGAACAGTTATACTCAGGGTCAGCTGAGCAGAGAAGCTAACAAATCAAGAGTAAGAATTAAATGATTTAAAGGAAGAAGTAAACTTTCAACACGTTTGATACACTTGTATAAAGATCTGCAGTTATCTTCTTGTCATAGCTAAACTGTTAACTGAATCACCTGGAAGAGACATTTTCACTACGTAATAAAGTCAAAACACCCTGTGTCAGATGCTGGACCCTGGTCTAACTATATATCGTGTTTTATTTTGCTTCTTATTTGCTGTCTGGTAAAATGTTTGGATTATACTCTAGGCAAGGGATAACCGGCCTGTGGCATGTATGCCACAAGCAGCTTCTGTGTGGTGCAGGGCAAATCAGGGAGGGATCAGGAAGCACAGTGGCAGATATGGCACGCAAGAAACAGAAAGTAGAGCAGCGGGTTGGGAAAGGGAAGGGGAATGGACTGTCATTCAGGGAGGGTAAAGGGACAATTTGTGATGCTCCTGCCAAAAATGTTGGCCCTCACTGATCCAAACCATGAACCTATTCCTACAGCTAGGGCTGATGTTTTTGGTGTAATTTCTAAGATGATGAGATTTATTTGCTTATTTTTCTTCTCTATGTAGCACAAAGAACAAATGAATTAGAATTAAAAAGTTGAAGGAATCTCTGAGGTGGCTCTTTATATCTAAAATAATCTGTTTCATATTACAATAGAAATAGAAAGATGAATATTGTTTTAATTTTCAGTAGCTTAAGAGTATTTGTTTATTACTTCAGGCTAATACACGATGACAATGGATTGCACAAGACAAATTTCAGTACATGATTGTCACTTTGCAATAGGGTATAAGAGACATATTATTGGGCAATTAAATTAAGCCAGCTGACATATATTCAAGAGGAGAGGGGGGTTTTTTTCTGGATCCCTATTGCACCTCTTATAGTACTTTTTTCACTGAGAAAACTCACCCTAAAAATACAAGATAAGAGTGAAAATAGACTGAGTTAGAGATAGTTTCTCTCTC
>JAGPOW010003395.1:29832065-29849493 GCA_030014935.1 Caiman crocodilus
TGGGGAGTCAGTTGCCAGGCAGATTATAATGTATCAAAAATCCAATGTCTATGTTTAGTCCATGATCTCTAGTATCCAGCAGGTTGATGAAATGGAGCTTATAGCCTCATCTCTGGGAAGTGGTGTGTAAATTTCCATTGAGGATCAGGACTGAGAGATTGGAGAGAGCGTGGCCCTCCTGTGAGAAATGTGTCCCCACCGGTAATTGAATGTTTCTGTCTTTGATGGATTTCCGGTGTGTTCACTATCATGCCAGGAAGTGGGTGGCCAGGTCTGGGGTCATTTGGGGGTGGAGATGCTAACCAAGGTCAGGATGGAGGAACAGAATCCAAAGACAAATGAGATCAAGGAGTCAGGAAGGTAAGCCAAGAGCAGGGTACAGAAGTGAGCCAAGTCAGAAAGTTGGAGGATCAAGCAGAGGTTTAGTAGGTGAATGGATCAGGGAGAACAGCAAAGCAGTCTAGGGTCAGGTTAAGCTCTGTTGCCCAGAAACTTCCTGTTCCACATCAGAGGTTTATATGAAGGGTCAGCTACTTTGGTGAAAGGGGGTGGGCTTCAGGCCAGCCTTGACAAGTCTACGGTTCTAGCAGGCCTGAATGAGTGACCCTTAGGTTCAAGACCACAGCCTGAAACTCACCCACTGGATTTGAGATCCCTATGAAAGCAGGCCACAGCTTATGCCAATCAGTTGGTGACCTCACTGTGTGTGCACCACACATCCAAAAGGGGTTGCTGTACCTTTTTGCTCAGTCCTGTATTCATCCACGGATATGCTGTGATCTCTTCTACAGCCTCAAAGTTGCAGTAGTACCTACAACAGGTTAACTCTTTGATGGAAACAGTTACCTCTCTGATGGAGACAGTGGCTAGTGCATTCATGTAATGGCATATCTGCCACTTACACCTCAATAAGTCTCTGGTCAATCTGCTAAAACCCTCTAGCAATGGGATACAGGTAATCCCAAAGACCAGAGCTCTGTAGCACGTAGACTTTCTCTCCATGGTGTCCCTATTGCTCCCATCTCTTCTCAGAAAACTGTTGGATCCATCATACCAAGGACATCTGAATCAATGGACTCAGAGCCCTCCACTGCAAAATTATCACAGCCATTAAATGGAAGTGCCAATACAGTACCTCAACTCTGGAGAGTGTCAGAGCACATAAGCACTTAAGGCAACCACCACCATTTAGGGTGCTGTAACACTGACTCAACAGGGGTAGAAGCTTTAGATACCTGTACAGAGTATGGAGAGATGGAATGGTGATTCACAGCACCAACATGGTGTGTAGGGAGGCTCCTACAACTAGCCTATAGGAAATTCTAAGCGCAGGATTACACCTTATCTTCTGCTCTTCCTCAGAGTTGAGACATGTGATTCAGGGCAACATATTAGGCACTAAATACCTTCATAAGCTTCCAATCTTGAATGCTGAGAGGAGAGGTGTCTCCATCATCTCTTAAGGTCCAAAATGCCCAGAAGAGAGGGCAATAACAGCAGCATGGACTTCAGGATAAAGCACAGGCATCTCCCCTCCCCCTGCCAATTAATAGTTTGCTACAGAAAGTGATGGCAGTCACAGTGGTACCCAAATTGATACCTAAATTTTGTTCAACTAGGAAGTGGAGACCTAGGTTCCAGGTCCTCCAGTGATGAGCATCATTATTACACCCTAGATTTGTAGACCTAATAAACTAACACATAGATTAATTGGCTTAGCTTGGTATAATGTTGTACATGCTGTTAGCCTGCCTGACTCAGAAGTATTTCCTCTTTCCAACATTTTAAACGCATACACAATATATACTTATTTCAGTTCATCCCAGAGTAGTTATGTGATTTGTTTTCTAGACCAGCGTTCTATGGCTTCTGATTTTTGGAAACAGGAAAAAAATGGCAAATAGAATTGCTAAGTAAAAACTGGTGGTGATACTTCTGAGTAATTCCAGCCTATGGGCTAATGCATTTAGTCAGTTTTCAGAAACAGGTATTGCATTATGTATATACCAATAGACCAGAACATTTCAGGAGACCCTGTCAATTAAATGAACGTGTACATGGGTTTTCACAAGACATACTTGATAGCTGTAGCAGCAAAATATTATTCTATCCACTAGTTAGCCAAGAGAAAAAAGAAAACTCTGTTTTCTTTCTTTACAACCAATGAAAGGCACTAAAAAAACCTAAATTATTCTTATGTAACTTACGTAAAGATCCCGCAGAAATCTAGAGGAGTTTTTGTGAAGGCAAGTAGAACTTGAATTTATAGCTATAATTTTTTAACATACGGCTCACATATTATACTGTTTTTCTGCTAAAGTAACATAGAAATTTCTGTATGTGCAAGAATGCAAATATCTGCATGCAGAGTTTAAAGGATTTTAAAATCCAGGTTTATTTTAATTTTTTTCAAGAACATAATGTATACTATATTGAGAATCAGGTCCTTGGGTTTTGAGTTGCCAACCAAAAAACACCATACTTTTCCCCATTTCACCATCTACAGAATGATAAAATACACTGTCTAAGTAACCAAGCAGTTCTGAAATAGTACCACGTTTTGTTCCTATTTACTAAGGGCCAGGTTTTATAATGCTTACTCAGGTTGAATAGTCTTCATGCCGATAGTCCAATTAGCTTTAATGGGGCTAATCAGCAACAGTAAGGGTTGCAAAAATTGTCTCTAAGTTATTCGTTCAGTGAGGGGAGGTATCTCTGAATGTTAGTAACAGTCTTCATACAAAAGAAAATCCACAATCAATAATTGGCTTCTTAATCTTTTTCATATGTCTAAATCTGCAAGACCTCTGAGGAATTATCAGCATTTTTTTTAACTATTTGTTCCCCTTACAAAGTAGCTTTGAATAAGAAATTCATTTATTTTTAGGTAAAATACAACTTGTCAAAAGGGGCATTTTCATTGTGTTATATGGTAATTTACACCATAATACTTATATATTTATACTAGAGATAGTGTATAAACAAGGTCTCCTGTAATTCTCACTAGTTCTGCTTATTAATAACAATGTTTTTCACAGATAATTTTAAACAGCAGAGCCTTGAAGTATCATAATAAAGTCATAATTTCTAGTCTAGTGCATTTATATTCCAGGAAAGCATACTCAACATACATAATTTCTGTAAAAATAGTACAAAGTGTGTATCTGCAGCACTTCAGAAATGGCAAAAGCCCAGATTACTGATTCTTTGCTTCACTGCCTTTAATACAAGCCATCTAACAAGGTAATGAGGTAGATGACAGGAAACTTAATATTAATTTTGTGCAGCCTAGTCAAACCGTTTTTATAAAAATCTTTTGTGGTTTTACTTAAGCTGATATCAACTAGTTAAAGGCATCACTACCTGGATCTTTATACATGAAACAGTCTGGTGTACTGTAGCACAGAACTTGCCATATCCAACATTATCCCTTGCCTTAAGCAAAATCATAAAATCCTGGCTTTATAAAGCAAACCTCCTTTTATGTAATACTGCAGTTGATTTCCTTTTCTGCAATTGATTTTTATTATATTCCATAGTCAAGCACTTTCAATGAATTTAAAGATTATCTGCAATATATATTCTAGGAAGAAAACTGCTGTAGTCATAGAAGACAGTTCTTCAAACTATTCCTATAAATGCAACTCACAATTTAATATCATCTGATTAAAGAAAGCCTCACTGCGCATTCTAAATGCTGAGAGAAGCAATTTTTTGCAAAGGACAAATCACTGATGTTAGAGTGACTACTATACATACTGTATATGAGATTGTGGGAAACCATTCAATAAACTGATTTTTTTTTAATTTTTGGAAATCTCTTTTTTTTTTCTGTGTGTGTGTATATTTGTCTTCATGAGTAGTGTTTACCATAAAAACAGCCTTTTCAAGTTTCTCTGTTCTGCCTACATTATTCTAGTAGATAGATAACTAGATATAGCATCTTTTCTGAGAAGCAGAAGATTGGCTGAAGCCTATTTTTCTCTTCTATTCAAGCAGTCATTAAAATTGTAACATATTCAGACATACACACTGAAATCAAGTACAACTGATATTTGCTGCATCAGTGATTTGTGCCTTGGAGTCAATAACACAAAAATGTGTGAGCAAACGTTAAATAGTTCAACAGTGACCAGAGATGACCTACTCATTAAAGTGTAAGTATTTTGCAGGGCAGTATACACTATAAATAACATAGTATACCTTGGATATATATTCACTTTTAACAAGGAAGAAAGATTCATAACACTCATTATTTGTATGCATTTCAGCACTGGAACATATTTCCTTGGAAGGCAAAAAGAAAAACAAAATAAGATTTAGAAAACAACATTTTTACAAAAAGGAGTTTATTTTGATATTATATTAATAATTTAGTAATCTTCCTTTATTGATGTCTCCTTTTTACCCAGCAAACTAAGATTTCACATTTTCCTTTAATTGAAGAGGTGCTGTTTTCTCAGTTACACAGTTCATTAGCAGTGCAAAAGACTTGAAGCTCTGCCGGTATAAATTTTTTAGAGACGTTCACCTTTCTCAAGGAGCAAATGAAAAGGGCACAGTCATGACATAATTTCTCATTTTATAATGGGGAATTTATTCAAGCATTTTTCCCCCCATTTATCACTGAAGACACATTACAATTAAATGCCTTCATTTGCACATAAGTAGCCTAAAAACCTTTTGAATTCCCTAGGTGCTCACTCCAGGACTTCTTTTTCCTCTTTTTTTATTTACTCCCTGAGACAATACCAGCTGAGACTACTCATTCACATAAATACATTCCACATGTGTATGTCTGAAGGATCAAGTCCTTAATTAATAGCATCAGTGCTGTCAAAAAAGCAAATAGAAAATAATCTACTTTACAAACATGTTGGAGAACACAGGACCAAAATGTGTTTAAGAAGGCAGAAAGCACTGAAACAAACCATATATTGTCTCACCCAAACTCTGAATATACTGGTTAATTGAACAATTATTTTCCATTCTGGAGCTGACAAAAAATCAGGCACTCCTAAAATCATGAAAAAGGTTTGTTAATGGATGATATACAACATCGTCTGGTGAACATGACAAGTTAATTCTCAGCACGCCAGAATGATCCCTTTACCCCAATGGACTAGTGGCACACATATTTATATAAAGATGTCCTCATTTCATAGGCCCACATTTAAAGGCATTAACAAAGAGGCTCTAGGTTGCATGACTGTAGTTAAAACTGATACTGTGAAGGTATGTTTCATTGTTTCATGAAATATTTCTTTGTTTGCAGATCTTTATTTAAAATGGTCTCTCAAACACTGAAAACTAAGTCTATCCCTCTCCTGATTATTTTCTTCTGTCTGGTCTGCACAGTGGCTCACTGGAGCATAGGTGTTCATCCTGAATGCTGGGTTCTTGACACACAGATTTTATCTTAAAGGGAGGTTATTTAAACTGTAAAAAAATACTGTATATTGAACAGCACTGATCATGTCTCTACAATGCAGGGAAGGAAAGAGTGGGCCACCTAACTAGGGTGACTCTATAAGAGCAACACACCAATTGGTGCAAATTCACCAAATTGGGATCTGGGAAGGGAATTGTTAGTGGTCGTATTTGTTTCTTGCTCTGGGTAGGCGGGTAATCTTGTATTATATCTACCTGATCAGCTAAGGGTCTAATATGACCCTGCCCTACTAGGAACCTCAAGTATTTAGTTTCAGCCTTATCCAAAGTACGTTTCCTCAGGTTTGTCATTTGGCCTGCTTGTCTCAACTCTTGCAGTACTGCCCGAATGGCTTTTATATGTTGGTCTCATGCCTCCAGGTAGATAACAATATCGTTGATATAGGCATAGCTTTGATGTTTGATAGCTAACATCCAATCTATTAGTCTTTGAAAAGTAGCCATGGCTCCATTAAAGTCAAACAGCATCAGCTTGAATTCATACAGGCCTCATGGGGTACCAAAAGTGATTTTATCCTGGTCTTTCAGTCCTAATGGAATCTGCCTATAGCCTTTGGCCAGGTTGAGTGCTGAAATAAATTTTGCTCGGCCAATCCACTGTAGGAGCTCACCTCTCTGCAGCATAGAGAATGCATCAAACTGGGAGATCACATTTAATTTCTGGAAGTCAATGCACAGATGTAAAGCCCCATCTGATTTCAGCACAGCTATGATAGGACTTTACCAGGGATTTTGTGTTTCTGTGATAACACCTTGCTCCAGCATTTTATCTAATTTTTCTTTAATGGGTTGATACCTATGGTAGGGAATCCTCCTCCCCTTTTCTCTAACTATCTTCCCTTTGGGCAAAATCTTGTCTTGTGTACAGCCTATTTTACCTGCCCTGATGCCTCACTAAAAACTTCCTCAAATTCTCAAATGATCTGTCTTAACTTCCCTTGTTTCTCCATTAGATGTTCCCCTAAAGGTAGCTTGACCCCAAAGTCCAAGATCTTTTCTACTTCCTCCACTACCCACCTGAAGTGCTCCTTTTTAGATTATGGGGTCACTAAAAAGCCCTCTGGCTCATGCCATCATTTCGATAGGTTTTCATGGTAGACCTGTTTTTCTTTCCTGTTTCCTGGCCAGAACACCTCCTAATCAAATGGGCCAGCTTGTCTTACTATGTTAAACAGTCCCTGTCAGCAAGTCAAAAACTTGCTGGTTGAGCTAGTGAAAAGAACTAATACCCTCTGTCCCATCTGAAACTCCCTCTCCCAGGGGTTCCTATCATAGTGCTTTTTCTATATATTTTGTGCTTGCTCAAGGTTCCTCTGGGCTACCCTCTAAGCAGCCTGCAACCTCAGCCTCACAGAATTCACATAATGGGAGGTCTCCTTACTGAGCTCTTCTTTGTTATCCAATCCATCCTGAACTAGATCCAATAAACTAAGGGGGCAGTGTTCTTACATCATCTCAAAGAGGATATACCCCAAAGATGCCTGAGGGGCTTCCCTAACTGTGAAGAGTAATGGCAACACTAAGAGATTCCCACCTCCGAGGATCCTCTTGAGGACAATGGCAGAGGATATTCTTTAATCTACCATTAAAGCATTCACCACACCCGTTAGTCTGGGGTGATAAAGCAAGGTCCTCAAGTGCCTGATCTTTAAAACATCGCACATGTTCCTTAGGACATGGGACATAAAATTGGACCCCTGGTCTGTGACTCTCTCAAGGAATTCCCACCCTTGTGATCCATTTCATAAACCCTTCTGCTACTTTTGGCCAGTAACTGTTCTAAGAGGTATGGTTTCAAGGTACTGGGGTACCATGGTCTATCATAACAAGTAAAAACTGGTACCCTGAGGAACTCTTTGGCAGAGGACCAACTATGTCAAGTGAGATGCATTTGAAAGGATCAGTGATTATTGGTATCACCTGTAATGGAGCCTCATGGGGAGGGGGAGTCACACTTCAGGGGCTTTGGCACACAGGAAAGGTCACACAGAATTGGTCTACTTCCTCATATATATGAGGTCAAAAATACCAGTGGGGGAGGTGCCTCAGTCTTCACCCTATCCAACTGACCTCCTAAAGGGTTTTTGTGGGCCAATTGCAACAAAGGGATCTTAAGAGGTTGAGGCACCATTATCTGGGTTACCTCTTCTCATAGATTCATAGAGGCTAGGATCGGAAGGGACCTCAACAGATCATTGAGTCTGACCCCCTGCCTAGGCAGGAAAGAGTGCTGGGGTCAGATGACCCCAACCAGATACCTATTCAGCCTTCTCGTAAAGGCTCCTAGGGTAGGGGAGAGCACTACCTCCCTTGGAAGCCCATTCCAAATTTTGGCCACCCTTACCATGAAGAAGTTTTTCCTGATATGTAGCCTAAATCTGCTCTCTGTCAGTTTGTGACCATTGTTCCTTGTTACCCTAAGAGGTCCCCTGGTGAACAGAGCATCTCCGATCCCTTGCTGCATCCCCCTAATGAATTTGTAGGTGGTCCACAAGATCACCTCTCAGCTTTCTCTTACAGAGGCTGAAGAGGTACAGATTCCTCAGTCTCTCTTCATAGGGCTAGTCCTGTAAGCCCCTAACCATACGAATGGCCCTCCTCCAGACCCTCTCATGTCTATCAACATCCTTCTTGTAGTATGGTGCCCAAAACTGGACACAGTACTTCAACTGCAGTCTGACCAATGCCGCATAGAGGGGATATATTACCTCTTTGAATCTATTGGTCATGCATCTGCTGATTCATGATAACGTGCAGTTAGCTTTGATGATAATTTCATCACACTGACTACTCATGTTCATCTTGAAGTCCACTATGACTCTGAGATCCCTTTCCACTTCTCCGCTACTGAGAGGGTCACTTCCCAGCCAGTAGGTGTGCTGGATATTTTTGTGCCCTTGGTGCAGCACTCTGCACTTGCACTTGTTGTACTGCATCCTATTGTGTACTTCTCACTTTCCTAATCTGTCTGGGTCTGCCTGAAATTGTTCCCTACCCTCCACAGTGTACTTTACCCCACAATTTAGTATCTTCCATAAACTTGGACAGAGTACACTTCACACCCACATTCAAGTCATTGATGAAGATATTGAAAAGCATAGATTCAAGGACTGAGCCCTGCGGGACCCCAGTACCCACATCCTTCCAGGTCAATACTGACCCATCTATTATCATTCTCTGAGTACAACCACAAAGTCTATTTGCCACCCACCGGACCATGTAAACATCTATGTCACAGCCTCTTCATTTATTTATGAGAACAGGATGAAATACCATATAAAAGGCCTTGCTAAAGTCCAAGGAAATGACTTCCACCTCTACTCCTGCATCTAAGCAGTTTGTGACCCTGTCATAAAACAAAACCAGATTGGTTAGGCATGATCTACCTGCTACAAATCCAAGCTGGTTTCCCTGCTGCGTTATTTTTCCTGCTGGACTCCCACAAATATGATCCTTCATAATCTTTTCAAAGACCTTTCCAAGGATGGAGGTGAGACTGACTGGCCTATAATTACTTGGATCCTTTCCCCCCCCCCCCTTCTTGAAAATAGAGACCACATTGGCCCTTTTCCAGTCCTCTGGGACTTGACCTGAGTGCCACAAGCACTCAAACAGCCACATCAGTGATTGTGCTATGATACCAGCCAATTCCTTCAGTACCCTCGGATGCAGCTCATCTGGGCCTGCTGCCTCGAACACATCCAGTTCATCCAAGTGACTCTGCACCAAGTCAGCGTCGACAGTTGGTAGGCTCGTGTCCCTCTGATGCCCATCTAAGAACCCATTAGGAGGCTTATCTTGAGCCCTGTTCAGGAACACTGAGGCAAAAAACTCATTGAATAGCTCAGCCTTGATCCCCTCTCTGTCACTAATTGCTCCTCCTTGTTCAGTAGGGGACCTATGCTTCCCTGCACTTTCCTTTTACTCCCTATATACTTCCCTCTGCTTCCACCACCTGTATTCCTTCTTTTTTGTCTTTAGCCTCCCCTGGATTTCCTTGTTTAGCCAAGGAAGTTTTTTGGCTCCTTTCCCCCTTTTCTCTCATACTGGGATAGTCTCTCTCTGTGCCCAAAGAATTGCTTCCTTTAGAAACAACCACCCTTCCTGGACTTTTATCACTCCAATACTCTTCTCCTTCAGTATGTCATTGACTAGTCTCCTAAGCACACTGAAGTTAGCCTCCCTAAAGTCAAGCACTTCCATCCTACTAGTTATCTTACCCACCCTATGCTGCATGGTGAATTCAATTGATTGGTGATCACAGTCCCCAAGATGATCACGGATTTGCAGCTCACCTATCAGGTCCTCCCCCGTAACCAACATCAGGTCCAATAAGTCATTCTCCTTAGTGGGACCACATACCTCCTGCATTAGGTGAAGGTCCTGCATGCGTGTTAAAAACCTACATGAACGGTTCGATTTGACTTACTGCTCCTCCCAGCCTGTTTATAACTATAAAGAAGTCTCTTTCTAATTTCACACCAGGGCAGCTGATCACAGAGGTCAGGACGGAATACCTCATGATCCCTATGTGCCAATTCTGCCTCAACTACAGCCTGGAAGGATTCCTCCTCTCTTTGGCCTTCCCTAAATTGGGAGTTGCTGGCCAATCCCTCTACATCAAGGGTGTCTTCTGCCTCCTCCTACATCCAAGCTGTCATATCTCTGTCCAGTCTCTCCCCAGAACCATCAGATAGGGTAAGTCTGTACATCAACACTTGACATTGAGCAGTACACTATCTGAGCTCGGCTAACAAGTAAAACTCCTAATTGGTCATTCGTCTCGTCTTATTCAATCTCGATGATACTGCAACCTGTTTGAACGTCTTGAGGAATGATTCAGGGTCATTGTCCCACATCATCTTTGGCATTTTAAACTCTGTCAAACTCCAATGGACCCATTCTTGTTGTTGGAGTAACTTTTCCTCTAACAATATCTGCCAAGCCATCTGCTGTTGTTGTTATTGCAGAAGCTGGCCCATCAAATTCAACATCTGCTGTAGGACCTATTCCCCTGCCATTGCTACTGGCTGAAGATCCATGGCTTCCTCCTGGACTGCACCATCATCGATGTTCCTGGCCATACCAAATTGTTGGGATTAGGTGCTGTATGGCCATGGCCCCTGCCTGCACAACATCTCACCAGAGTAAGCCATTAGGGCACCAGACAGTACCACCACTACCAATCTCCAATGTTCTTTTCTTGCCTTCCATATCCTGATGTTCTTTAACTACTGGGACCTGGATGAATGGGTTGGTGGGGATCCTGGTGGGCCCTCTTGGAGGCTTTTCTTCGTGGAGCTCCACCTCCCCTCACATGCCACCCTAACTACCTCCTGTATGATGCACTTCAGGGCCCAGATGTTGTATTACCCTGATGCTACTGGCTGCTAAATGCTGGTGTACCAAACAAAGGCCTAGGAGCTTAGATCCATTCACTTGGACTCCCTGAGACCATTTTAAATAAATCACTCCTTGATTCATAGGTCCATCAACTAGGATCAGCCCATCTAAAGCCCACCAGGCCAATGACCTTATATTTATTCCTCCCAAGTTCCTTGGTTAATTAGTCCAGGCCTGTCCCTTAAGGACTGAATGATCAGATAATCACGTGAGTAAAAAAAAAAAGGAATTAAACTTAAGATAGCTCCTGTGTCTGGGTTAATCTGCCCATCTCAGTCCTTTAAATATCCTGATCAAATAACTAAATAAATAATCAAAACCCAATGAAATCTATATCACCCAGGTTCCTGGGTCAATTAATTTGGGTCAGCCCCTTTAAGGATGATTCTTCTCATCAAACAAAATGAAAACCATTATGCCAGGTTCTTCCCCTGCTTTGGTTCCTTAGGGTCAGGACCTCTGAGCACCTTCCAGGAAAGAAGTTCTCCCTCTTTAACTACTTTACCCAGCACCAGGGGAGGGGAGTGTGGCAGAAATGCCACCATCTGTGTCCCTCTCCAGAAATCTGTCTCTGCCAGTGTGAGAGGCTGGTTTTGAATTCCTCAGGTAGGGGGATCACAAAAGCCTGGTGCCTTGGGTGTGGATTCTCTGGTCACCTGGGAAGTGGGAAGGGAAAATCCCACTCACCGGCCCAGGTACCCAGTGATGCTTTTTAAATTGGTTGGCTAGTGGCCAGCACTGGCAGCTTCGATTGGACCAGGCTGTTGAGGTCAGAAAAGTTATTTAAAGGCCTGGTCCAGGAAGAAGGCAGCCATTAGCCATATGATCATCCAGGTGACTCTGAAACTGGCAGAGGAGCTTCACCATCTGAAACTGGCTCTCCCCTCATAACCGCATGCTCAAAGAGTGACCTGCCTCCAGGGGAAAACTCCAACCACCTCTGGATGATGGGTGTGAGTAAGCTACTCGAGATCCAACTAGATATTTAGCTTACAGTAACTCAGATGTGTGATCAAAAGGGCTACCTTGCTGGTTTGCTCTATGGGATTCCTCTGATATTCCTATGATACTGCTCTACCTTTTAACCTGTTTTCACCCTACCCCCTGTAATCCGTACAGTTCTCCTTTGTGACCGGTGTGGGAGACTAACTGAGGGGTGGTTCTAAATTATGCCAAGGAGGCCCCTTAGGTCTGTGGACTAAGGGAGACTTTCCTATTAAGCCCCTGACTTGGGTAAGTGCCCCAAATGACTGTATTGGGTCTAGGACCCAGTGGATGTTCAGGCCTGTGTTTTCCAAGGTGTGTAGAGCCAGAATTAAGTCCAGAGTCTTGGATGGTGGCAGCAGGAACCCCAGGCTAGTGGGTGTCCTCCAAGGAAGGGGTTGGCCAAATGTGAGGCACCCCAGGGAGGGCACTCAGAGCCTGGAAGGTGGTTGGGCACAGTGAGGTGGGCAGCTCAACGCAGAAGCGCCCCTTTCTGGCCCACCACAGGAAGCACAATCCCAAAAACAACAGAAGAGAAAAAGAACATAAAGAACATAAGAAGCAATGGAGCTGTGCCCCTGGAAAATCATGGACCATTTCTCAGAGATTCTGCCTCTCTCATCCTCACCCAGTCATCTTCAAGTGATTTCTGGCTTGACGAGTTCAGAATCTTATTAGTTTGTAGTCCTTTAGCAACCCTGACTAGAAGATCTGCTTCCCTCTCCTACTGCTGGCCGTGGGTCACTGTGAGCAAAGGAGACTTCCAGCATTGCCCCAGTCTACCAGCCATGATCTTCTCTTGACTGGCCCTCTCTGGGGCTAGAAATACCAGCCCATGCCTTTCTTCCACCAGCCTGCAGAGAGTACACACTGCAGAAACATGGCAGCATACTCCCTACTCTGGCTAAACTTTCTGCTGCACCTGGTGTGAGTGTCTCTCATTTGAGTTTCCCATGGATTTCCTCTTGCCCCATTCTTTTCCCCCTCATACATTATAGCATCCTGGTGCCCCAACCAGCCCCTCTGCAGCATGTTGAGCTGGGTCAGAAGAGCCCCAGGCTGGCAGGCTGACCTCCTGGATGCCCTGCCAGTACAGGGCTGCTCTGGCCCAGCTCAACATGCTGAAGTCCCAGGCACATGTGTAAACTCCAGTGCAATATGCACCAGTTTATTGCTTTTAATTAATTGCCTGTGTAGATGCACCCTGTGTGTTAAACAATTAACCCTAGATTTCTTTAGTCCAAACCCAGGTTCCTATCTATTAAAGCACCCTTTCTACCTTTGTATGTTATACTTTTTAACTCCCTCCTTCACCTGTCTTTACTGTAGTGATTATGTCTTTATGTCTTAAAAGATATATATTTTAAAAAAGGTTCAAGCAGTTTTTATTGTAAAATAAAATATATTTTGATCAAAACAATACATGTGACTGAGCATTTTTTAATTACATTTTCTGCTTTTTTTTGGCCATAACACAGAAATGTTGTATAATTTACTGTGTCAAATCTTCATTGCTACTTGTAGCTATTCCCATATAATAATATGTTGAAGGGAATTTTATTCTTCTGTGTTTTCAAGAAACTCCAGGGGATTATAGAATTCATTATGATATAAAAAAGCATTGAAGTAGACACATTCATAACTACTGATCACATGGTGAGTTGAAGAGCAGTGGCCTTGTATCTCTGGGTTATTGGTTCAGGTAAACCTGAAATCCTGAAGGAAATGAATACAGTTCATCTTTCAACTGACAGCCTTTTGCAGTGCATGCCACCTACACACATAATTCAAAACAATTTGAAACAGTAGATCTCTGTGTAGTGCAGGCTTATCCTTTCCTCACCATAAAAAGTAGGATGGCAGATTGAAAGGTAGAAAAATATCAGCATGTTACACATTTGTATAAATAATGAATTGCTTATCTTCAGGAAGGGGGCACCTTCTGATTATGGCTTACAGCATGGATCAAAACTGGGGCAATGCTAGCTCACAAATCATGGCCAATCTACCCAAATATTGAATATGTCTATTGAGGTTGATGTTCCATTTCAGCCAGGGATTATCATTATTATAGTTATTTGTAAATGCTCTGCATTTGGTTCCATAGGTTACATTATGCTAATGATTCTTAACAAAATGCTGTAAACTAAAGCATACATTATATAACAAATGAGGTTAAGGGACATTTTCTGTAACTTGGCCATACCATTGTTTGGTAAACTAGAAGACAGCTGGCTGTTTATGCATCTTGGATGTGTAAAGGTGGGCACAATTTGAGTTCAAGGATCACTCTGGACTTGTGCCAAAGGTAGCTCTTGCCGTACCTATATACCTGTGTTTTCAGCCCATGGACTCAAAAGACCAGATATGATATGTATTCTATCAGCTCCACTGTTCTCCCACACTGCTTTCTTTACCTGGAATGACCTTCTTCTTCTCCTATGCCAGGCTCTTTGCACCCTCAGTACTTATGTTTACTTCTTTCAGTCAATTTTTAGAAATATAACACAAATGCCTCAATTTCTACAGAATGTAATGTTTTTAAAGCATTTGATACATGTATTGGGTACTATATGCACATGACAAAAACATCATGATCTTATGTTCTCTCTCTGTATCTATTTATTGCCATTGCAAAATACCAGGTCCCTGTGTCGTGTCTAACAAAGATAACAAACTTCTCAGAACAATGACTTTTTTAGAAAAATGTATATGTCTTTATTTTACACCAATGTTCCATACAAATAATAGGTCTCACTGACTCCAATAGGACCGGAGTTGGTCCTGCAGTTTTAAAACAAGTATTATTTCCCCATTTCAAACTAGAAGAGTAATGTTTTCCTTTGAAATGGTGAACGTAATTTTAATTCATAGATCCAAATATTCATCATGGTTTGTTTCCATAAAATCAATAGTCATCTGATTTTATTGCTAGTATTTTGTGTTTCCTTTGAACGTCAAACAAATAAATCAGTATTAAATCATCTTGCTTCCTCCCTCACTCATTTGTCTGTCCCTTTGCAATTTTTTGCTAGCATCCTTTTCAAGTAGACCACCTCTTTGGTTCTAAATTATGTGCCATTAACAATACACATAACCATAGCACCTAATATTACATTGCAGTTTAAGTTTAAATCATACCTTCTTTCCTGCCGTTGACTTTGTTGGGTTTTAGGGTTTATTTTACTTATCCAGATCAACCTACCATGTTATTTCTACAAGTACACACCATGGAATTTATTAACAGTGTTATTCCCTAAATAAAAACAGTTCTTCCTTTATCACAACAAAAGAAAATGAGAGAGAAAAATCAATGTTAAAAAAACCATAAAGACTTCAGTTGTGGGGTAACATAAAGTATTACCAACAAAAGCAGAGACATTTCCATAAAGGTATAAACAAACAGGGGCAATGGCATAACCTAGCCTTTCTTTCTTCATATGGGAAAGGAATATTAATAATGCAAATGTTTTCATCTGAATCTCTTTACCTACCATAAAACATACCAGACTTGTTGTTTTTTTTAATCTATCTCACAGATTTCTTTTCACAAAATTCAGTAACTGTATGGTTGATGTTAATTTTCTAAATCATATTATAACCTTTGCATGTAAAGAATAAGTGTAATGTTTTATTACATGTTCATTATCTGTACTACTAACAGATCATTTCTGAACTGACATTAGTTTTTGTGTAATGCCCCAAACAGGAATAACCTATACATATAAATCATACATGAGAGTTTCCTTTCAAAATGGTAGCTATCCATGAATACTGTGCTCTGGAGATTTACCTAGTGATAAACTAGGATATCACAATGCATTTCAATTAAACAAACTCTATTTATGGCAGCGCCATTTACATTTAGCACGGTCAAGGTAAATACAGACATTACATTTAGATCACTCTAACCATCTTTAGGCCGTAATAGCTGATTCTGCAGGCATTCACAGGGCTTAAATCACCCTAAAAATGGCACAACCAATCCGAAGTTAGTTCTCATCCAGTGAGAACTAACTTCAGATTGGCATGGGTTAATCTGATCTAAAATGAATTAACCTGGCCTAATTGCACATATCCCCAGCAGAGCCCGAGAGCTGGGAAAACCCAATAACTCTCCACAGTCTCAGGGGTATGTTGTTTTAACACCTTCCCTGCTCCCCTGACCTCCTCCCAACCAGCACACCATCAGATGGGGCAGTCCCCTTCCCCTCTACAGAGCCACCAGGCCCCTCCATGAACCTGCCAACTTCCCACCCCAACAACAACCTGTGAGCTCCCCCTCTGACTTTTTAACCCCCCTGATTTACCCTTGACTGCCCACATGAATGCCTGCATATGGCAAAACCCAACTCTGGTTTATGTGGCTTGAAGTTAGCTGCATAAATTGAGTCAGGTCATTTGAAAATTGTTTGCACATCTTGGACACCTATGCACATGCCAGATATCTGCTCCAATGTGTGCTACTTAGCACATATTGGAGCACACTCGATTAACTGAGTCTGCTGACCTCAGTGTCATGTGTATTCAGCGTCCCCACACTTCAAAATGGCAGCAGGGGCACATTAGGTAAAGCTCATTGAATGAACTTTGGTTAAATTGATCCCACCACTATTTTAAAGTGCAGGATGCTGAACACATGTGAGCCAGTCTAATTAAAGTTGCCCCCCCCATAGTCTCCTCCCCCCCACACACACAACCTGGAGCATGCGTAAAGATATTCTTAGGTATTGAAATATCCAGTTCAGGAATTTCCCCATAATAAGGGACTTAGTCCTGCATTTTAGTTATTTGTCCTCTATAAGTCCAGCAAGGCCACAGTTTAGGAAAACCTATTTATATAAAGGACTGGTATGCCTCCTATATGTAAAGGAATGGTATGCTTCATCAGAAACCTAAACCTGTTTGAGAGAAGGGCAACTTGAAACCCTATGGATCAAGATACAGGTGGGACAAGGAGAAAGGGACTTGATGGTAGGCATCTACTTCAGACTGCCACTAATCTCTATTTAAATATATTTAAAATATGAAATATTTAGTTGAAATCTAAATTTGCTTGAAAAAACCATGAATTAAATCTAAAGTTTCAGTTTCCTTTGAAAAAGTGTCAGCTAATCTCTTTGCAAACATCTCAGAATTAAAATAAATAGACAAAGGTATACTGTCTTAAAATTATCTACTGAATGGTAATTATGTATGTAAAGCAAATTTTTACCAGGAGAAAGAACTGGATCTGGAATTTTCCAGAGAACTGATGGAGGCTGCACATTCAAGGGATATGGTTGTCAAGGATGACCTCAATTACCCTGACATCTGGTGGGAGGAGCAGTCAGACAGATCTGGTCATGTAAGTTTTTGACCTATGTGGAAGCACTTTATTTAGCACAGGAGGTGAACGGTCCATCCAGGGGGAACAATTGGTTGGATTTGGTTCTTCCAAAGGGAACAACCTAGTGATCTGAGTATTGAGGGTAATCAGGAAGACTCAGATTGGAGATCTGAGTATTGAGGGTAATCAGGGAGACAGTGATCATGAGATGATGGAATTCACTAGCCATCATAGGACAGGAAAGTCAGTCAGTCAGTCAGT
>JAGPOW010003395.1:29849593-29904862 GCA_030014935.1 Caiman crocodilus
CCACTGATCCAGGCAACAGCTAACTAATCCTTTTCACAGAGCTGTATCTTCCTTCTGAATGGTTTCCAAATATTCCAGCTCATTTATAGCTTCTGAATGATACAGATAACAAACGACCACTCAGATTCCTTTTACTTCAACTGTCTTTAGACTGACCAATTAGCAGTACAAGTCTTGCATTCTTTTGATAAGGCCATTTTAACTGCGCCACAGGGCCTTACTACTTCTAGGCTTTGCTAAATTTACTAGGCCTTACTTTATACAAGACCTTACTACATCTTAGACTTTAATTAGGTTTTTAGCAACAACACATAGATTAATATCTAAAGAAATACAGAAAAAACACTTGATCAAATCTTCATAGGGCCTTCAGCAAGCACCTTTATCACACAGGCATAATTTCAGCTGTCACAGGAATAGGATGTGGATCCAAGAAGACCTGAAAAAGCTAGAAAGGTGGGCAGAGCAGAACCAGATGCAGTTCAATAAGAATAAATGAAAAGAGCTTCACCTGGGGAAAAGTAACTAGTGACAATAATGTAGGTTCGGAGGAGATGTCCTGGCCAGCATGATGGCTGAAAGGGATGTCGGGCTTATGGTTGATCACAGGATGAACAAGAACTGCCAGTGCGATGCTGTAGTCAACAAAAGCTAATAGCATACTGGGATGCATTAGCCAATGCATTGCAAGCAGGGTTAAAGAAGTGATACTTCCTCTCTACTCGGCATTGGTGAGATCCCAGCTGGAGTATTGTGTCCAGTTCTGGGTACCGCACTTTAAAAAAGATGTGAAGAATCTTGAAAGGGTCCGGAGAAAGGCCACAAGAAAGATTAAGGGCCTGGACGATGAACCTTATAAGGAAAGGCTCAGGGATCTGGGACTGTTCAGCCTGAGAAAGAGAAGACTAAGGAGGAACTTGGTAGCCATCTATAAGTATATAAGGGGTGAATATTGGGAACTGGGAGGAAAACTGTTTACTAGGGTACTCCAGGGCAAGACAAGGAGCAATAGCCCTAAACTGTTAGAGGATGGTTTCAGGCTGGATGTAAGGAAGAACTTGTTTAGAGTAAGGGTGACCAGAATCTGGAATAGACTTCCCAAGGAGGTGGTGTAGTGTCCAACCTTGGAAATCTTCAAGAGGAGACTAGACAGACACCTTGCTGGGATCATTTGATCTCAGCAGTATTCCAGCCCAGAGCAGGGGAGTTGGACTGGGTGATCTTTTGAGGTCCCTTCCAGCCCTTAAATCCTATGATTCTATTATTCTGATTTCTGCTATACATTTTTTCTAATAATTTTAAAAGAAAACAAATAGTTTGCATTCTATCTGAAACTATATATTTTGTAGTTTTATATTATGAGGAAAAATTGTATCTGTAACAAGCATTCTATTTAATTTAAGGAAATACATTTTGTTCCACGCATTACGTTTCAAAATTTTGAGGTTTTTTTTCCTTTCTCTTATTTAATTTTTTCAATAAAATGGTTCTCACTTTTCCCCTGAAAAATGGAAAATAATTTTTAAAAGTGAGTATTATTGCTCATGAATTTTAATCTTTTTTTCAACTTTTTCCCTTTTCCATTCTGAAAAAGACAAAGTTGTTGCAATTGTTTTCCTGCAACATGTCATTCTTTTAGAACTTCTCTCAGCTTTTTAGTGGGAAAAAAAGGAGAGAAAGAAAAGCTAAACCAAAGCAAGGTGGAATGTTCCCACTATTCCAAAACAGATTTTTAAAGTACTATTTTAATTAAATATATTTTAAATGTGAAGTATTTACCTGAATCTAAATTTGCTTGAAAAAACATGAATTAAATCTAAAGTTTAAGTTTCCTTTGAAAAAGGGCCAACTAATCTCTTTGTAAATCTCTCAGAATTATAATAAATAGGCAAAGGTATGCTTTCTTAAAATTATTAACTGAATGGTGATTATATATGTAAAGCAAAATTTTTGCACCCCAAATTGTGCTGTGAATACAAAACACATATTGCCAAGTTACTGATCTAGATTGCTTATGATCTCATTTCCCAATCCTGAGAACACAAATGTGCTTAACTTTAACCAGGTGAGTAGGTGCTTGCATGCTTAAAGTTAAGCATATCTACAAAGATGTTTGAAAGATCAGGTCTAAACTGAGACTCAACTCAGTTGAGGGTATAAAGAAACACCTTGCTCATGACTTGAGGATCATGGCTATATCTACATGGAAAATTACTTTACATGTAGGACCTAAACACAATACCTTGGTAAGTGCCCAGCACAGGGAATTCCCTTAAAGTTATGACAGATTCCAGGAAATAGGGGAGTTCATAGGACTAAGAAGTACCCTTATGCCCTAATTTATACTACTCAGATTTTGAGTCTTCACAATTAGCAGCTATGTGCTACACGTTAAGTTTATTTAAAGCCCCCTGCTACTGACCTTCTTAGCTTCACAGTATAGGTGAGAGAGTCCAAGAAAACTCAGTCACCTATTGCAAGTATCATATTCACATATCACAAAGGGAGCCAAAGAAGAAATTCTCTCATTCTATAGGAGGACACTGGGCAACACAGCTATGCATTACCTTTACTGTGGGTATGTCTTTGTGACCAAATATAAAGAAAAAAGAGGTTGAAAAGAGGCAACATCAAAGAGTTTTAGAGTTTCTGGAACTCAGGAAGATGTGCTAAACTTTCAGTTTGTTCAACGGTTCTTGCAAGGATTTGAGAATTATTCTGAACCATCTTGACAGAGGATCAATTTTTCATCTCCTGCTTCTTTTGGCTATTATACTTACCACTATCTGCCGCCATGTAGTTTTGGCTAAAGTCAAACTGTTGAGTAGATACTAAAAGTTTTGAATCTGATTCTAATTGCCATGTGTTAAACTGGAGCTCATTTTGATAATGTGACAAAGCAAACATGTAACTTGTCAGCTTATTTTTAAATTGAACAAATGCATTTTTTTTAAAGAGTGACTTTATCTATTTATACTGTGCCATTTTACATGGTGTATAATATTTGAAGAGGGAGTGACTATAGATAATGAATAGGAGGGTCATGGTCTTTCACTTCTGATCAGGGTCTGGAGAATGCAGTTTCAGTTCTGGCAGACAAGAGATGAACTTAGCATTTACCTCTTTTACACAAGGAGTTTTGAGATGGGTTTGTCTCAGGGAAGGACATTCTGTACCTTCTTCTATTCAGGGACAACAGGAGAGATTTTATGCTAAAGTTATATATTCAGTATAACAGTGATTTCCATTTTCAGATTGCTGTCATGGAGATACTGATAATGAGGGAGATTCATAAAAATCTTTGTGATGCAAGTGTTTTAAATGTTGCAAGACACAAGAAGACAAACTTAAAAAATAGTGTTTGGAGGCTCATTAGAGTAATGCAAGGAAGCAATGCCAGGTTTTCAGAAATACTCCATCAATAGATGAAAAAGGAAAAAAAAATCATAACAAGAAATACATTAAATCCCTCTCATGACTTCAGAGGTCCCTTCAACAGTTCAATTCAATAATACAAAAGATATGGAGAATAAAAACAAGGAAGAAGACTGAAAGGGATGGAACTTACCATCTTAAAAAAACGCTATTTCTATTGGCCTCAAATGGCTTTCTTATGGGGGTATTTCACAGATACTTTATAACTGGAAATACAACACAGTGTAAACTAAGCAGAAATTCACCTAAACTACTGAGTTCAAGACATAAGGATAATGTTATAATTCCAGAATTAATAAGTATGTAACATAGTGTGGCAAACCCAACTCCTTCAGGTTTCAATAGAATTTATTTGTTCTGAGAACTTCTATTGTTTAATAGAATTACAGACACGAAATTGCATCTACTCAGTGCCTACAACATGAGGCCAATTACTCAACCCTAGTAAAGCAGATTCTAACTGATATGAGATTAAAGGGTTTTTTTTAAATCTTATACTAGATGAAGTATCCGTCTTCACCTGGGTTGTTATTTTTGTAATTACAGTGTTTGTTTATTTTAAAAGAATTTAGCACAACATATTTAGGTAAAAGTATTGTTTATTTTTAAAGAATGTAGTACAACATATTTAGCATTTAATATTTAATGTGGAGCAAAAAAAAAAGGCAAGCGTCAATATAATGACACCTGAGTTGAAAAAAAAGGCAAGAGTCAATATAATAATGACACTTGAACTGAATTCACTGCATCCAAAATGGAGTGGTACCAGTTTGTTATCTGAGGTACAAAGTAATTCCAGTCACTGGAAGACCCAAAAAGGGTCAAGCGAAAAATAATTCACCTATAATTTTCTTCAGGTAGTATTCAGTGATTTGGGAAGTTTTAGACTAGATAGGACCAGACATGCTTGAGTTATAAGTGAACATACATACAAACAGACATACACTTCATTTTATATATGTAGATTTGAAAATTCTGGGACACGTTATCAAACATTGCTGCCTATGTTACAGCAGGCTTTCTATCTAAGTTATACTGCTATTAACTCACAGATGCAAATTGAGAGACTAAAAGAGATACTGCATACTTAACTCAGGTCAATTTGCACAAGATCTAAATGCTATCGGTAGTCAATACCCATGTGTCATGCATGGGAACATCAGGGTTACTACAGGGGACCTCCAAACCTAAGTAAAAATATGACATATAGTTAAATATATATACCTGCACTCACATACTGTATCCAGCTCCAGATGTTTAACTATATAGCTGACATCCTACAGTCATCTCACCACCTCCTCACAGCCGCAGCAACAGTGAAGAGATTTCCATGGTAATTCTGAGGAGATTATTCTCCTCTTCTATCTTTAATCAGTCATAATTTGTAGAGGCAGGCCCGTGACAACCTGCACATGCCAGGACAATCTGCTATTCATGCCTTCGAGGCAGGTATCCACTTATGCAAACAAATCTTTTATGGAGCACAACAGCCTGTTTTGTTGGAAAATGCAGATGGATGTGTGCCAGTGTATAGGGATTTTTCCCTTTTGTCTAAAATAATCTCTGATGGATGATTTTTTGTGGTGGAAGGACTACTTTTTATAGTGGCTGGTTACCAACAAAATGCCACAACACACCTGTAATAATCTAGGACCATAACTTTGGCTTTGCTGTGTATCATTGGCAGCAGCAAGTCAAGGATTCAGACTGACATTTCAGAAATGGTGCTAAAATTAACAAGCAAACTGAGAATGTAACATAAGACCGAGATGGAGAAGAGAAGAGCTAGCAATGGAATCTGAGAAAGGTAGAGGAAATGATGGGTAGGGTGAGCAGCTCAATAATGCTATAGTTGCTATAGCTATAGTGCTGATCTGTTCAGTACCCTGATTTCAACATACAGGATGTTTTTTCAAGTGTTCCTATCAAATGTGACCCTTATAACTGTCAGCAGATCTACAGCTAAAATGACAGAAATGTGCAAGGGTTTCCTTTCGTTTGCATGCATCATTCTTTGTATGAAGAGAATTCATAAATTCTAAATGTCTTAACTGATTTACTTCATGGTTCACAGATCAGCCATCAAGAAGGTGTGGAAAGAGGAAAGCAAGATGTGGCAAATATGACAGGTTGGATGTGCCAGCCAACTACTGTTATTGATGTGACATTTTATTTATGCTTTCACCTTATTAATGAAAGAATTGTGCAAGGTTTACCCTCAAATTAGAGCTCCAGACTCATTTCCTGGCATCAAACGATTTTGTAAAAACTAGGATGAAAGAAAGATACTGAGATGAAAGGTGACTTGCTATGTCTCTGCTGCTGTCAAAGCTGGTAACCCATTCTATTGGAGAAATGAAGAATTGTAGGTTAGCTGTTATGAATGATTTACCATTTGCTTTTCTCCAGGAGAGCTGTGTTTTTGTTGACATGAGAAAATAAACACTTACCTTTCAGAGAAAATGTCAAATCAAGGTCCTGATCGTTTGTGGTCATTAAAATTCCCTCAGTACCTTGAGGGGGTCTACGTACAGTTTCTTAGCAAACTTCATCTCAAAGAATGATATAATTACATACATCTCTCTTTTGTAGTTTCAACTTGATTATTACTTCTTTACATCCTCTCCCAGAAAGCAGCTGTGTTGATGCAGAATAATTTTCATGTTCCAGAAGTAGGATATATTTCTGTGTTGAATGAAGTGATCAGAGTGTATGCGCATGTCCCTCATTCTCTAACATCCTCAGTCTGTATTGTGCTCTTTTCAGAGAATCCCATATGCATGCAGACATGCGTACACACACACACACAACTCACACACACTTTAGGATTACTATGTGCTGTAGCAGCTGCCATAGCAACTTCTCTGACACCCTCACCAGCCTGCAACTATAAGAATTATGTCCATGAAAAAGTGAATGTTCAAACCAGAGTGCCCCTGTAGTCTCTGATGTCCAGTTACCTGAAGGACTATTTGTCACCTAATTAAGTTAGGGGAGATTAATGGATCTTCTGACTTTGCCAGGGACTAGACCGGCACCTGGATGGACCACTTAAATTACTGACACCCCTCCTTGGCTGGATCAGAAAACTGGGGACAATTTTTTTCTGTGTTACATTAGTTTACAATAATGGTGTATAAATATTTTCTTGAACAGGGGGCAGTAACCTACAGCTCACAAGTCAGATCAAGCCCATGCAGCCATTGAATTCAGTCCATGGAAGTGGAGCTTCTAGAACAGGGGTGAGGTGGGGCGAGGGGGCTGGCAGCATTCAGCAGCAAGGTCTGAAGAAAATTTAGGGCATTAAAAGAACATAAATGTCATTTCTTGTGATGTTTTGGCATCTTATGTTGAGGCATCACAATAGTGGCTAAGTGTAATGGTTACATGTAGATGTCCCTGACTAGGGTTAGGTGGATCTGAATGTTAAATTGTACAAACATTTGGGGAGTTTAGATCATGCAAAAAATGGCCAGTCCAACCTTAATTCACCTAAGGATGGGCACTAAGTTAGAACGAGAATGCATTAGGCTGATCCATTGAATGCATATTCAAAGCACAGTGACTGCGAAAGCCTAGCTACTTGCTCCAGCCTGGGGCTGTGTCTCTCCTACCCCCGACCCCCACCAAGATCTTTTCAGCATCCTGGTCCCCACCATCAGACAGACAACCCCCTCCCCCAGTCCCACCAAACCCTCCCCCAGACCCTTAAAGCTTTCCCAAGGATCAGCAAGCCCTCCTTAATCCCGCCTACCCCTCTCCCCACCCTGACTTACCTAGATCACATTTCTGGTATCATTCTCCATATACGCAAATGTGTGCACAAGCAGGGACCACAATCTACAATCATGAGGCTTAAAGTAAGTTGCTCAAATGTAAATTGGGTCCCTGGAATGTCTGCATGTGTCCAGCAATGTATAAATTAGATATTGACTCTGTCAAAAGACCCTGGGTACCTCAAAAGGCAACATCCCTGGATAGCTCTAAAATATAAATGATGTTAGCATTCACTTATGCTGTGATCTAAGTTACTCCTGCATTAGCAGTTGTTACTTACAGTATTTCTGGTGGTAGAAAGTAATAATAACCACCACCACTAATGCTATTCTGATATGAAAATATACTGATTATACTTAAATGATTATAAAAACTATATGCTTAATGTGGACTGTAACATGCTTACTCAGCTCTGCTATATTTTTTTATATCTGACAGTTCTGCTGTATTTTGTAATTACTGATTAGAGAAAATGTCTTGTACCATCTACAGTTTGTTCAGCTTTAATAAAGTACTTTTTATTTACTCCATATATTTTATATCATATTTAAACCTCACTACGTTAAACCTTAATCAAGATGAAACTCAGAAAATGATGGAGCTACACACATGAAAGAGCTAAAGGGAACAAAAGTGGCTTTCATATAGTTTTTAACACTTTTTATAAAGGGACATAAAATATTGAAACACATCCTTTGAAACTGCAAGATTATTGCTAGGAAACAGTGTATCTGGAGGAGTGTCATGCACATTTTAGAAGAGATATGAAAACTGTGTATAAAAGAAAGACAGAAAGAGAGAGCGAGAAAGAAAGAGAGATTGAGTACTTTTAATGCTCCCATTTCCTGGGTTTTATCTTTGGAGACAAAGACATATAATATGGTAGTTACCCATTCAACCTTCTCTGTGCTGTAGCAACAATAATAGAGACAGCAGCTTCATCATGTTATAGTATTTGCACTAGCTAATGAAGCATCATGGCGAACTATCAACCAAGTGACAAAGCTGGCTCTACTATGGCAGGAATCCTCTTATTTCATTTTATTCTTGCTCTTTGAGCTTTGTAAAATTATGTTATTTGTGTACAATATCCAGTATGCTGCCCTACAATTTTTCCACTCAGGCAGAAATTCTGCAACCTGTGTTTACGGTGACAAGCTTTCACAGTATACACAGTGGAACTCCTTTGTACACAGTGGAACTACTATTATAAGTAAGGATTGTAGTATTAGGCCTTTAATAATATAACTAAGAGATGCAGGACTTTCACTACTCATTCTGTGGATTTATGTTGTGCTCAACAGAGCTCTCAAATTTCCCAAATAAGGTATGTTGCCTCAAGGAAAAGATACTGCTTGCATGTTTGGTTCCCTAAGGACAACTAGCAGCAATGCAGCTTGTGTCACTGCTAGGTGTCCTTGGGGTACGTCTGTGTCACTTGCACTCTGGTGTGCAGCAAATTACCCTGGGTGGGTTGGGGAAGGCTGGGGCCAGCACTGAACTAGCCCAAACAGACTTACCTGGTGTCCTGGGGGCCTCGTTGGGCTGCATCCATGTCACTCCTGCTGCACAGAGCCTGGCCAGCAGCAAAGCATGGCTCCCGCCAGCCAGGCTCCAGATTTGGGCAGTGTGCACTGCTACCACGTGCGCCACTCCAGGTTTTTTTTGGGGGGGTTGGTGGGGGTTTTTTCACCCCTAGATATCCAGAGGTCAAAAAAACCCTCCATACTGTTCTGTATTGCTCCCTTGCAGCACAGATAATAACAGAATGTGCACTATGTTGTGCCACAGATGTGTCTGCAGTGCCACATAACACATGGCCACACTCACCTGGAACAGGAAATCTACCTGTGTAGTGTCTCATCTTTTGAGTTGCTGAATACCAATTAAATTGCTCTCAGTGCCCTCCATTGCTGTCAAAAATTGCTCAAGACTCATCAAGATTGACTAAAGGTGAAACTTAGATGACAACAATACATATGTATCAAGAAAATGGGAACTTGACATATCATTTCCTAAGTCTTACAGTACATTGAATTCTGCCTTTGAGGCCCTACCCATAGTCAACCTGAATCCATAATAGTAAAGTATGTAGAACTTAAAGCTTCAGAAAGGCAGTTTGCAAGATTTTTCAACAGTAACCAAAATACCTATTGAAATGAATTAAAATAAGGTAGTTTCAGTAAAATTGGAATAAAATATTTAATTTCAAATCAGTTTGTGCCTGTCTGCACCAAAACAGTACCTTATGAGAGCTGTAACTCTGGTGTCTTGTACTCTCATTCTCCAGCATGGACTGCTCTTACTATCTAGACTACAACTGCCAGGAGGTATTCCAAGCATTCAGGGGGACACAGCAGATTCATGCCAAATGGATATGACTTAATTTTTCAATTTGCAAACAAGCCTTAATGAAATTCACGAATTTGGGAGTTCCAGAATATTTTATTGCTATTGGAAAGGCCACGGTGACATTTTCCAGAAAATTTTGTTCTGTGCAAATTTTTATACTCTTTTTGTCTTTTTCAGGATTAAAAAATGAAGTTGATATGCCAGGTTTCCCATAGACCAAAACTCTAATTGTCAAGCAGCTCTTCCCAAAATCTACCTAATCTGAACATTTTCCTATAACCAAATACTTGCACACATCTCACTGCCAAATATACATTGTTTCCTTCCTGAGACTGCCTCAAATTTCATTCTTCTGATTGCTTAGTAAGCTAATTTGGTCCCATTCTTTGTCCAGTAAGTTTGAAATCTATAATTAAAATCACAGCTGTAGACCAGAGATTCTCCATCAGGGTGTCTCAAGAGTTACGTTGTAGCAAGAAACCTTTTTCCTGCCTCCTCCTCAAATGTGAAGCTCCTCCATATGGCAAAAGCCCCTTTTGCAGTAATTGCACCCCTTAGGAAATGCTTTCTCTTTTCTACTTTTTCTTCCTTCCTCTCTCTTTTTCTTTTGTAAGATTATTATTATTTTTATAAGGTGTACTTGTAGTGAAAATAGAGCTTGTAGATGCTTTTACAAATGTACTAAGTTCAAAAGTAAGTAGTACCATGCAACAATGTAAGCAAAAACTACAATTCCATGGTGATCCTGTGAGTTGGTCCTTTGTAGCCAACAGTTTGTGTAAATGTGATTCACAAGATAAAAACAAAAGAATTGCCATTTACTGGGTCAAACTATAAGTCCATCTTGTCCAGTATCCTGTAACACACAGGATGTGTCTACACAAAATGGCACTGTGCAGTGGTTATTGAGCATTTATTTAATATTTGTAAAATCAAGTACTAAATAAATGCACAGCAACCAGAGGTACTGTGCAGTAGCACCAGTGAATGCCTTTTAAATGATGCTAGGGTGCAGTAGCTTAATAATATTGTGCAGTAACGTATTAGCCCTGTTGGTGTGTGACATGCTATTGCACAGTATTATTCAGCAACTATGCAGTCAGTGCCTCATGTAGATATGACCACAGTAGCAGAGTGGGTGCTGAAAAGGAGAGTGAACTGGGTATGACCAGAGTTTTTTCCCACTGCCCCTTTCTCACTTGCAGCCTCTAGCATTTAAGGTATAGGAAGGCTGTATCCCTAAACCCAATTCTCAATAGCTACTGATGCCTCATTCCTCCAAGATACACCCAGAAGCACAAATAGTAATGGCACAAATTTGTGCCCCATTCTATGCCTAGCCAGGTAGGGAGCAACATGTGGGCTGCCTGCTCCCCCATCTCCTCATGCTGTGAAGCTCCCATGCTAATACACCCTCCACCCTGGCCAGATGTGGAGCAACTGCTGGGATACAGTGTACCTCAAGATTGGTACTCCATGTGCCTCAGCATGGGGGCTCCACAGCGGTGCCCTCACACTGAAGCATACAGAGACAGGGAAGCAGCTAGCTCAGGGCTGCCTGCTTTCCTATCTTGGGGCACTCTGCACCCCAGTCATCCAGGGAGCAGCCCCCTCAACACAGGGGCTCCACAGCTCACAGAGGTTCTGGAGCAGGCAGACAAGAACAGCTCAGGGCTGCCTGTTCTCCCATCTATGTATTTGTTCCAGCACACCACACTTTGACATGATTTGCACCACTTTTTTTTTTTCAGGGTTTTCTTTGCTATCAGGAAATCCCTATAGCAATTTTTTCTCTAGTGCTACAAATTAGCAGCGCCATGCATAGTTAGTATGCTACATGTGAGGTTTTCAGCACCTGTTGTGACCTGCTGTGGTCTTTCTAAGTCCTTTTTGACAGAAGAATTGTTCTATTATTATTCTGTAGTCAAAAATCAAGTAAAAAATAAGATCTGAGAAGTGTCTTGTGTCTATCAAAGCATGTCTTGAGTCTGAAATGGTTGGGAATTACTGGTCTAGATTTCCACCGCTGAACTACATACTCTTGCAGATGATTCCTAACCCAAAGTCAGGGTAGTGAGTACATCTGCAGTGACACCATGGCTGGCATCTGGGCAGGGTGTTGGAGAGGTGGATCCCCAAATCATCAACCTGCTGTGCCATGAGTCACCCCAGAAGGAGGAACCCATAATTCCATCATTGAACCCTCCTCTTTTTCATTAACACCAGAGGCATGGCAGGAGAATCAAAAGGAATTCCCTCAGGGTGCTGACAAATAACCCCATCCAGAGTGTAGGTTCTACCGGAAGCTACTTCAGTGGAGATCTCCAGCTCCACTGTGCACTCTTCTGTGTAGGACTGACAAGGTTGCACATGCACACTGCTCTCTTCCTCTTACTCCAGCCTCAAACTTCTTTCTTTTTCCATTGACCTCAGGCCCTAGGTGTTTTGGGAAGTTGTCATGCAAATTAACAATCAGCACAATTCTGCAGACTGCCCCCTAGTTCCTTCTGCTGTTACATGCATTACAGTCACATTACAGTGTCACATTGAGCCACTTAGATAGATTTTTAGATCCTGCCTCCATCTTGCGCAAGTCACTAGGTCCTTCTGAGTATATTGCTATCTCCAGGCAGTTCAGCCTAAGTGAAAGTATATACCTGAAAACCCTTCCTCCCAAATACTATTGTCAAATATTTACTATTAGGTTCTATGGAGTCTCTGTAAGCACTAAACAAGCTTTCCTACCTTTTATTATATTATAAATGCATAGAGCTACACACAGTAACTCATGTGATAGCAAAAATCCTTCTTTTCTCTATCACAGAATACTGAAGTTTGTATGTGGGGCCTCCTTCATAGTCAGTTTCAGAAAGATGATGATGAATTAGGCATATAAATATGATGCCTTTAATTTGTTGAAGAAGGCATGTATGGAAGAAGTTTGTCCCTGTGACAGGCTCAAAACCCACTTACTATAGTGCTGGCATCCACACAGCCAGTCTGCAGATGAGTCGCTTGGCACCCTACAACTGGAAGGTGCTCTACCACTTGGTCCAATGACAGAGGGCTTCAGGCTTAAAAGAAGCCCAAAAGTGGAGCTGGGGGAGAGAAAAAGGGGAGCACTGGCAACAGAGTTGGATGCTCTCCCCATGGCCAGAAGGGACCCTGCATGTCCATGTGGGACTAGCACACCTGGAGGGACAATGTATGCCCAGAGCCGCATGCTGCATAGTCGGCAGGGAGCTGGCAGCTCTCTGGAGGGCTAAAGTTCCTGAAGACATTATAGGAAAGCCAGACTGCCCGGGAAGCACTGAGAACTCCAGCAGATGCCAGCTAGATTGTGGCAGCTGGAGGGCTGAGCAGCCCTGACCCAATACTGCTCCCCAGCACCCATGATGGGAGCAACACACAGGTCAGGAGGGGCTGGGAGAGAATGTTCCAGTGGGCACTGCTGAAGCCTCCCAAGGAGAGGACCCAGCACAGGGCCCCACTGGCACCACACATCCCCATCATGGACCCAGAGCACTCTGGCAATGGACTGCCAGGACTGTGAACATCATACAGGTGCAGAGGGATGCACCTTGAAACATTAGAGTACCTGGCCAGGCAGAACTTGGTCCAGAAAGCATGCCCAGCAAAGAGGCATCCTTAACTTAAGAATCCATGGAGAAAGGGTGGACCAGGCACCAACATACTCCACACACTTGGTGCAGGGGCATCATTGCCCTTCCCTGACACAATCTAAGCTATATGAGTTGAATTATTGTTACATTGTAATTTTTACAAGCATACAGAACCACTGCTATACCTCCTGCAGATATCCTGGTCACAAGCCACCAGTGCAGGAGGAGAAAGCCCCACCACCACATCTGAGCATCATTGAGGCTGATTCTAAACAAGTAGAAAGGGATGAGATGTAGGGCAGGAGGAGCCCCATAGAAAACATGCCAGCAGAGTCACCTAGGGTTCCATGGGAACCACTGAACACCATCTCTAGAGATAAAACCCAACTTAACAACAAGCTGTGGCAGGAAAACACACCCCAGTGTCACATAAGCCAGGAGGCAGGGCATGTCACTAGCTGATACAGTGGTCAAGAGCCTGTCACAATCCCCCAAAAAGGATGTCCCTATCACTGTATCTCCAGTTCTTGAATGGAGCAATAACACTGCAACAGATTTTGACTCAAAAGGCACACTGACTCCTAAACATTTACATTATTTATATTTTTCAAGTTATTCTTGACATGCTAGTAGAATTATATTCTTTTTTCTCAACCAGGATCCTATTGAAAGAGTTGCCTCTGGTACCAGGAGAGGGTATGTGGAAAATTGATTTTCAATTACCATAGCAAAGCAAATTTAAAGAAAAAGACGAGAAGAAAATTGGTTCTGTCCAAACCAAAATGAAAATTGTTCGATTTTTCTCACTAAAATGAAGACCTGGAACACTTTCATTTGGGATCAAATTAAACATTTTGGGGGTTGTTTTTAATTTTTTTTAACCCCAAACAAAAGGTTTTTTTCTCATTTCAAGTAATTTTAACAGCAACAAAACATTGCTAAGGAAGAGCTACATTCAGGTTCCATTCACAAGATGAGGTGTTAGAGAAGGAGTAGCATCCTACTTTTAACTATGTTTGGGGACTCACACAGGTTGTGGAAGGCTAATTTAATTCCATCTTCTGCCTGAGAAGACCTGACTCCACAGCTACAGGGATTTTGGCTGTAGGTTACTTTCAGGGCGGGGGGTTTCTAATGTCACTCTTTCATTTTATATGAAAAACTTCAGTATTCATTGGAGCTGGACTCAAACCTAGGCAGGTGTCACAAATATCCTAACTATCTGGCTATTGAGCTATATATTGAGCAAAATATTGCACTCACTTTCTCTCTCAATTAAAAAAATACAAATTTTATGCAAAGTGGAACAGCATGAACAAGATTTAAAAACACCCACTCCAGAATGTCCTGTAGCTCAGTGAACTGGTTATTTTTTCTGAATTAGGACAGACCTTAGATATGATACCTGCTCTGAAGTAAGCAGTACTTGGTCCTTCCCCTTCCCAGCTTATTGTCCTAATCACCAAACTACAGGAAACGCTGAGGTAGGGCTCCCTCAATCTAACCTATGGGTCACATTACCAGTTTTGTGAACCGAGCTAGAAATGTATATTATCCAAATCTGTTCGCTAAATTTGTGTTGAATTCATAAATAGTTTGGGGATATCTAACCTGCCAAGGTCTAATCATTGATATTGGGTTTATGGCACATAATTTATTCAACTCCTGAATTCTTTCCACGTAAGGAAGATGAGATTAACCCTTCTCCCTTATGCTAGGCCTTGATCTGCCAGTAAGCAGGTGTTTTTCTTCTGCTAATTGTGTGTCTGCTACCCCTGAGAATTTCTTTCAGCCCCTTCCCTCTGCTGTATTTCACTGTGCTGTGCATGGCGTCCTGTTACCAGAGACCTAAGGAAGAATGTCTTGCATTCAAAAAGCTTGTCTAACTCTGTCCCGGGTACATAGTTGGTCCAACAAAAGATATCATCCTAAGAAAGCCTTGCCTCTTACATCATTTCTGGACCATTGTGGCTACAGCATTAGTCTTACACTACCATTTTGTTATTAATGTGTAACATTTCCTGGAAAAAAATCCATCCAATTTTAAGCCACAATGAAGAGATTCTTTTACCCAGTTGTATTTTCTGAGACAAATGAAAGCCTTTCATGCATTTCTCTGCTGCTAATCTTATCAAGCCAAACTATGTAAGTGGCTCATTGTCAGTTAAATAACAAACAAATGCATGCACCCAGATTTCTAGAAAGCCTTTTATGAGGCAGGGTCTGGCTGTATCTTCTTGTGAAAAAAATTAAATCATGTCAATAGCTCAATCTTACAAGTTCATTTCCTCAAAAATTCTTTAGCACAAATGTAAATCTCCCAACAACAGCATATTCTCAACACACCAGTACAAATTAGTTTTTTGATAATATAGATCCCTGAACAAGATTTTAAAAGTCTATTGAGTTATAAAATTGTTTTTAAAAAAATACTAACAGGTATAAAGCAATGCATCATCAACAGAAAATGAGGAACTAGGTTTAATTTGTTTTGTTGGAAAGCAAACCCACTCCTATAAATTAACTTAAAACTATTCTGCTGGATCATACTGTTCCATTTTGGGGACTTAATTTATTACTGAACAGTTGAAGAGGCACTTAAAATATTATAGCAAAGTATTACATGTTTCTTGAAACATTAAAACAATTTCCCTAAGACAATTTCTGAGTCACTCAGAAAAGCTTCCATGCAAAATACAATACATTTCCTGCATGCAGCATTGATCTACTGATAAAATCTGAACTTTTTACTAGAAATCAATTATGTCACTATACAATGAGACAATCTGGACTAATATGTTTACTCTAATTCAGTGCCCTAGCAAAATTTTATACCAAATAATTTTTGTTTTCATGTACATATACTTTAGTGAGTAAATAGAACAAAAGAAAAAGAAAACACTACTTGAAGAATATTTGATGCAGTCCAAAATTAGCATATGCTTCAACTATAAATCATATCAATCTTGTGAATAATTTGTTACTGATTAATTATTAACTGTGCAGTTATTTTGCATAGTGCAAAAACATCATGCTGAAACTAACCTTAGATAACTTGTAAAATGTCCAATTATTTTTTCTCTGAAAGCAGTTACTAGATTTTTAATGTATTTAGAGATAAACACATCACTGATTCTGTTTGCTCATTACACAATGAAAGCTAATTAGGTAACAAAAGAGGGATAAGTATCCAAAGCCTCACAGTTGAATTTAAGACAAATTTTTCAGATGTACTATTTCTTATTCCAGTTGAAACAAGAACACTAACTAGTTCTATTGTCTACTCTAATGCTTCTATATAAGTTATAAAAGGAGAGTATCTGGGGGAGATGGCAGTGTTTATAGGAACAGTTTATCCATATTTGAAGGGTATATAGGAGGATTTGTCAAGTAAGAATTAAAATAAGATAATAGGAACACTAAATAAAGTGAGATAATGGGAACACTAAAGTAAGATAATAGGAACACTAACAGAAGGCCAAACCTGTTTGTGCATAAATACAAGTAGGAATGGAGATTCCGGGTTTTTTTCTTCTTCTAAGGTTCTCCTCCTTCCAGTCAAGGGGAAGGGCCTTGGTAGGAGCAGATGCATCCTGCAGATCTATGCATAACTGCACAGATGATGTCACCGGCAAGGCTTTGGCTTCTTTGATCATTGGATGTTGTTCCAGGAAGTAGGATTGCTAAGAAGAGATGTGATCCACCTGATAAAGAGAGGGAAGAGCATCTTCACAGACAGGCTCACTAACCTAGTAAGGAGGGCTTTAAACTAGGTTTGGCAGGGGGTGAAGACCAAAGCCCTGATATAAATGCAGAAGCAGGCAACCTGAAAGAAACACAAGTGGGGGGACAACAGGGGAGGACTTCTTATTTTTTCCTGACAAAGTAGGGCAATCAGCTAGTTACCTCAGGTGTCTGTACACAACTACACTGAGCCTGGGAAACAAGCAGGAAGAATTGGAAATCCTCATATAGTCAAATGATCACATGATTGTGATTAGAAAAACAGAGACTTGGTGGTATAGCTCACATGACTGAAGCATTGTCATGGATAGAGAAGAGGAGGAGGAGTTGCACTTTATGTAAAAGAGCTGTATTTTTCAGAGCTCAGTATGGAGACAGGCCTGTTGAAAGTCTCTGGGTTAGAGTCAGAGGGAAGAGCAAGAAGGGCGATGTCATGGTGGGTGTCTGCTATAGACCACCAGACCAGGAGGATGAGGTGGATGAGGCTTTCTTCAAACAGCTAGCAGAAGTTTCCTGATCACAGGCCTTGGTTCTCATGGTTTCAATCACCCTGATATCTACTTGGAAGGCAATACAGCAGGGCACAGACAATCTAGGAAGTTTTATAGGGTGTTCAGGACAACTTCCAGGTACAAATGTTAGAAAAGCCAACACTGCTTTTCTTGGCCTGATGCTCACAAACAGGGGAGAGTTGGTGGGGAATGTAGTAGTGGATGGCAACTTGGGCAGCAGTGACCATGAGAAGATTGAGTTCAGCATCCTGAGGAAAGGAAGGAAAAAGAGCAGCAGCTTAAGGACCCTGAACATCAGGAAAGCAGACTTTGCCTCACTTAGGAAACTGATGGGCAGGATCCCCTGGGAGGCCAGTCTTGGGGAGAAAGGAGGCTGGAAGAACTGGCTGTATCTTAAAGAAATTTTACTGAAGGCACACATCCCAATGCACAGAAGACTAGCAAGTGTGACAGAAGAGCTTGGGTTAGCAGCAAACTCTTCAGTAAGATAAAATATAAAAATGAAGCTTATAAGAAGTGGAAACTTGGACAACAACTAGGGACTGGTATAAGAATATTGCTCAGGCGTGCAGGGATGAAATCAAGAAGGCCAAAGTGCAACTGGAGTTGCAGCTAGCAAGGGATGTGAAGGCTAACAATATGGGTTTCTACAAGTCTTTCAGCTGTAAGAGGAAGGACAGGAAAAGTGTGGTTCCCTTACTAAATGGAGAAGGCTACCTAGTGGCAGATGATGCAGAAAAGGCTGAAGTACTTAATGCCTTTTTCACTTCAGTCTTCACACACAAGGTCAGCTCTCAGACTACTGCACCTGGTTGAACAGTATGGAGAAGAGATGAGCAACCAAAAGTGGCAAAAGACCAGGTTAGGAACTATTTTAGAAAAACTGGATGTGTACAAGTCTGGGCTGGACATAATGGATTCAAGGGTGCTGAGGAAATTGGCTGTTGTGATTGCAGAGCTGCTGACCATTATCTTTGAAAAATCATGGTGACTGAGAGAGGTCCTGGATGACAGGGAAAAGGCAAATATAGTGCCCATCTATAAGAAAGGGAAGGAGGAGGATCCAGAGAACTATAGACCAGTCAGCCTCACCTCAGTCCCTGGAAGAATCATGGAGCAGGTCCTCAAGGAATCTGTAACTAAGCACTTGGAGGAGAACAAGGTGATTAGGAATAGTCAGCATGGATTTACCAAGGGAAAGTCTTGCCTGGCTAATCTGATTGCCTTCTATGATGAGATGACTGGCTCTGTGGATATGGGGAGAGCAGTGGACATGTATACCTTGACTTTAGCAAAGTTTTTGATATGGTCTTCCAAAATATTCTCACAAGCAAGCTAAGGAAGTATGGCCTGGATGAATGGACTGTAAGGTAGATAGAAACCTGGCCAGCTTATCAGGCTCAAAGGGTAGTAATCAATGACTTGATGCCTAGTTGGCAGTGTCATGTGGAGTGCCCCTGGGACTGGTTGTGTTCATCAATGATATGCAAGATGGGATGGAGTGCACCCTCAGCAACTTTGCAGATGACACCAAGCTAGAGGAAGTAGTGGTCTGATTTCTAGCCCTATCCTCTAGTCTGAAAGACCTCAACAAATTGGAGGACTGAACCAAAGAAATCTCATGAGATTCAGTAAGAAGTGCAAAGTCCTGCACTTAGGACAGAACAATCCTATGCACCAGTACAGGCTGGGGACTAACTACCTAATCAGTAGCTCTGTAGAAAAGGACCTGGGAGTTACAGTGGACAATAAGCTGAATAAGCCAACAATGTGCCCTTGTTGCAAAAAAGGCTAAAAGCATACTGGGCTGTGTTAGGAGTAGTGTTGCCAGCAGATCAAGGGAAGTGATTATTCCTCTTTATGTGAGACCACATCTGGAGTACTGTGTCCAGTACTGTGCCCCGCATGACAGAAAGGATGTGTATAAATTGGAGAGAATCCCGGGGAGAGCAACAAAAATGGTTAGGGAGTCGGGGAACATGACTTATAAGGAGAGGCTGAGGGAACTGGGTTTATTTAGTTTGGAGAAGAGAAGACTGAGAGGGGATTTAATAGCAGCTTTCAACTACCTGAAAGGTGGTTCCAAAGAAGATGAGCTAAACAGCTCTCAGTGATGGCAGATGACAGAACAAGGAGCAATGGTCCCAAGATCGCAGCAAGGGAAGTGTAGGTTAAATATTAGTAAAAACTTTCTCATGACGAGAGTAGTAAAGGACTAGAACAGGTTACCCAGAGAGGTTATAGAATCTCCATCCTCATAGTTTTTTAAGCTCAGGATAGACAAAGCCTTGAATGGGATTATATAACTGGGGCTGATCCTGCTTTGAGCAAGGGGTTGGACTAGCTAACCTCCTGAGGTCCCTTCCAATCCTAATTTTCTATGATTCTATGGTTATGAAGGAAGGGGCAAGAAGTAGGTGAAGCTTAACAACACCCATCCTCAATATTCCCTGTGGCACAGTTATATTGTCAAGTTGGGCGTGGCATAGAGTACACCTCAGTGATAGGTTTGTTGCAGTTCACTTTCACCTGGAGCCAATACATAAGCCCTGGAATTCCAGAGCATTGGAACAGACTTGGTTAATTGAGTCTGCTGGAATGTGGCAATTGCCTTCTACATCTTGTGTATCAGCTTCCTTGTGCTTAAAAATGTTAGTAGGGATGCTTGAACTAAAGCTCATCTAACAAGCTTTAGTTCAAGCATTTCTGACACCATTTTTAAGCACAGGGATGCTGATAAAGGAGTGCTTTAATACAGGTTAAATACAATGGTGCTTTAATTAGAGTGGTTCTCAGATCTGCTCTAATTAAAGTGCCCCTCCCCCACCTTGCCCTTGGAGCACATGTAAAAGTGCCCGGAGGGACTAAAGTGGGGGCTGTGACTTGAAGAGCACTAACAACACTTCTTTATGGTGTCTATGAGTCAGTCATCCTCTACTTCAGGTAAACCCAACGGAAAAGATTCTGGAAGCGTGAAATAATTATGAAATGTGTGTTGTATCAGTTGTTCCAGGTGAGACACATAGTCCCAGTAGAGCAGTTGCATTTGTTGTTTTAGGCCCCCAAAATTGTACTAAGTCTCATTTTTCTGGTTACCAGAAACTCCCAACTTCCTAGATCATTATTATGCCATGGCTCCATGAAAAATACAGTACAGTTTGACAATATTTGGCCTGTGGATATGATAGATGAACCATTGCGGTACTTTTGTTGTATGATTTGCCTCTCAAAATTCAAGGTTGTGCTAACCTTTGTTCACTCTGTTTCCCCAAGAAAGGTGGAATGCAGGAGTTTACCTGTATTATAGATCCTTTCAACATTTCATTTAATTTTTATGATGTTGCACTAGGTTTAATTCTTTTGCATAGTGTCATGTGCACTTTGGCCAAGAACATAACACATAAGATAAATTGTTATTATTTCCCAGATCATCATATCAACCAGACAATATTTATGCCGTATTCAATTTAGTAACTGTATACTTCCCCACATTTACCTTTTGTCTTTGTAAATAAATAAGGACAATCTATCTCACAGCTCATTGACATGCCTATGGGTATAGAGTACATTATCCTAACTAATACCAGGGAACAAAAAATTAGATGCATTAGCCTTAATCATTCCAATACTTCCTAAAAGATAAGAAGTGCCAACAGGTCTTTTATTTCCTACCTATGATACATAAAATGACATTCAAACTCATTTATATGTTATTTCACATCATAGTTTGTGCTATCAGAAGCAATGAACATAACTTTGTTAAATGGGCTTATAAATCACACCAAACAGTCAGTTGCTTCCTGGTCTGAAAGAGGTATTCTTAGAAAGAGATGAATAACTTTGTTCCTGCTCATATAAATGTGCCATATCCATGTTTAGAAACCTACCAACCACCACAGGAGAAAGTGTGGCCCAGTGTATAGGACCCTGGGCTGGAATATAAGAGAACTGGTTTCTATTCCTGGTTCTGCCTCTGTTTGAACACATTATTTACCTTTATTTCCTCTTTTGAGGTCTTTCCACTTTATGTTTGTGCAAGACTTAGGTGCCCATGGCCAGTGTGGATGCCTAATTCTACAAGATTCTCAAGACCCCAGTTCAGCTTCTGCTTAACCTTGATGCACTAGAAGTGTTAGGTGCCTACATTTCTGCCAGTAAAGTTCTCTAGAAGCTTAAATGTCTCCATAAATCCTGACTGCACTAAGTAATTTAGTGCCCAGCTCAAGTCAGGATGCACATGTTAGGTGTGACCCAACTTATCTAACCTGAAGGATCTAATCTTGTAGGTGTGCTCTGAACATACTTACAGGATAGGATCCGAAAGGGAACTCAAATCACAGCATATATGTGATTTGAGTTCCCTTTCCACCTCTGCTTGGGAAGCTTAGCTTTTACAAATGCATACCTTAAACCACTAGAATATTATGGAGTGAAGCTATTCCAGTTTCTCTTATTGAATCTGTTCCAGTTTGTATAGACTACTTAAATATTCACAGAGCCAGAGAGATTTACGAGGTGAGGCTTCACCATCTCTTAGCCACCTTTCTTTTCAGGATTTCCTGCTAGCTAGTTAGGACAGCCTTCTGTCCAACATTTAGCCTATTCTGGAACATATTCTTAGGGCCTTGTTATGTGTTACATTTTAGGCAGATTCTGGAGCTCTTAACCCCTGGATTATCTGCACTTTAACATGTGAAACTAGTTTTAAGAACTCTTTAGGCAGCTTCAAGCTACAGGTTTATCTCTGATCTGTTACCCCTCTTCTGTTACACTAGCGTGAAACCACTCTAGATTACACGTTACTGTAAAGACCCCACCACCACCCATTTCCCACTGGCCCATATCAGGCTCACTCCCTCCAATTCCCAACCCAGGATTGGGCCCTCCACTCCTGTCCCACACCAGTCCAGAACAGCCCATTGTCCTTCTGATTACCCCAATTAGGCCCACCAACCCACACCCCCTCAGCACCCCAGATCCTCACTCACCCCTCCTGTCCTCCTGGCTTACTTTTGGCTGCCAGCACTGTCCCTGGGGAGCAGGCAGGGAAGCGGAAATCATCTGCCCAGCCCTTGCCACTGCCACCACTCTCTAAGCTAGACTCAGTCCACAGAAGAGCAGCAGTGGCAGTAGTCAGGACTTGGCAGGTTTCCCTTCCCTGCCTACTACCCTGGGACAGTGACAGCAGCTAAAAGTAAGCCAGGAAGGAAGACAAGTACTATCCTACAGCAGTGTTTATTGGTTTACTGCAGCCTAACAGGGCTGCACATGTAGATGCTGAGACTTTACTCTGGAGCTAATTAGTTATCTCAGCAATAAATGTCTCATGTAGGTGCACCCACGGCAGTGTTGTTTAGTGTGCAACAATGGACATGTAGATGCTGACCTAGATGGCTGAAGCATGAGGGTGCTTTAGTGAGGAAGCTGCCTACTGGCTAGCCCCACACTGCAAAACCCTCATGCCCCATCCACCTGTCCGCAGCACATTGATCCAGGTTGGAGCAGCCCTGTGCTGCTCTGCCCTGGATCAACATGCTGCAGTCCCAGGCACATATATAAACACAGTCCCCAAGATCAATAATCTCCAGCTCAAACTGCACTCAAGTTTATTGCATCACTCTAATAGCATATATAGATGTACCAACTAGATAGCAGTCTACTCCAAGAACTGTGCCTAATGGGTAGCTTCACAGAGTGCATCTACATGAGATATTTACTGTGCAGTTGACTAACTAACTGTTCATTAAACATCACAGCATCTACATGTGTGCTCCTATTACGCTGATGTAGGTTAATTTACTCTTTAGCACAATAGTACTTATAAATACTAAGCCATGTATGTGCAAGGCCTTGTAAACACAAACACTATACTGGTGTGGAGTTAAAAAAAACTCAGCAACGGTGCATGTGTAGATGCTGGATGGACTGGCTAGGGCATGAAGGTGCTTCAGTGCAAGGGTTGCCTGCCCGCTGGCCCCACACTGAAACTCCCCTGTGCCCCAATCAGCCCTTCCACAGCATGTTGAACTGGAGGGAGCAGCCCCAGGTTGGCAGGGTGACCCCCAGCACCCACCAACAACCCAGGCTGCTCTGAGCTGGCTCTATATGTTATGCCTGAATAAACCATAGCAAGTTAATTGCTCCTGGGCACACATTCAACTGGTATGGCCAGGAGCAATAAACTGTGGAGCAGAAAGCTCTACAGTTTATTCAGGTGCTGTAACTGCACATACAGACACACCCACACTGTCTTCAATTCTGTGACCACTATTCTTCTAAATAAAGCAGTGGGGTTAGTAAATAGAACCTTTGGCTCAAGTGTCTCTCTTTTTATTCTACCAAATGATCCTTAAGAGACCAAAAGCTGCTAGAGAGCAAGAGGAAACAATTAGAGTAGAAGGGGAAGAAAGAGGGGAATGAAGCTTTTTTCTTTGTTTATCTTTAAGTTTGGCAGACCAGTCTAGACACAAATATTTTAGAAACGCCAACCAAAAGCGAACTTATCTAAATATGAGAAATTGTGAATTGTGAAAATATTATTTTTATACTTGGCACAATTCTAAGTAGTACACACTGTATTCTCATTTGCTGTTTGGCAATGGATTATATACACTATTTTTGAAAGGAAGGAACCAGGTACTTAGTAAAGGACTGGAAAATTGCATAAAGTGCTTTATTGGATCCCTGTCATCCTCTGAACAGGAGCCAGTAATGAACTGTATTCTTGCGTGAATGAGGACACTTTTATACAAGTAGTAGTTACTGACTTACCTAATCAATTATGTAAGTAACCTGATTTTCATTTCTTCTTTAGATAGGATAGCAAAGCTGTACTTTTCCATTCACTGTGATGCAACATGACACCACTGTTAAATAATTACATGCATGTTTGCTAGACATATCATAGGTAATGCAGTGGTTAGCAATATATACATGATGGAATTAGTAACTCTAGGTCTTACACTGGAACTTTATGCATTTAAGGTTGCATAGCACACAACCAAGCTTTGCTCTTAAGCACAGATGGTTGAAAAATTCGGTGGAGGCAATTGGTTTATTTACTTTAACCTTTCTTTCTGTGACTCATCATGACTTTCCTGTATTGGGACTTTACAAACACAAAACATTTGTGTTCATGGCCTCTTCAAAATAACTTTACAACAAACACGCTAGTGTTTTCATTATTCAGAATATAGAGTATATGGACACAAGTCACCTGATAGACTGTTTGTTTCCTAATTGACTGACCTAACATTATTGTTAAACTGGAAGCTATTATTGACTGCCATCAATCACAACTCCAGTTAAAGCTTATGGATGTACTAAGCAACCTTCTATTAAATGGAAGCGACAATTAAATATCCTGAGTAATAGTTGCAATGATAGAAACCATTGCCCAAGGCCTGGATAGTACCTAAGCCTAGTACCTCTAGGGTGCAAAGGCTTCCCTAGAGATCTATTAAAATGCAGGGATGAGTGGATTGATTGACTGATAGCAGCTATTTGTATCTGTGTATGCATAAGAGCCAGACAGCCAAGAGAAAGCCAGATAAACTTTGCTGGTCGTGGGAGTTAGCCAAGAAATTGAATTACTTTCAGTCAAGGAAAAACAGACTAGGATTTCTGAAGGAGGAAAACTGCTCTCCAGTCCACTTTTGGTTTTGCAGCTGAGCACACTGGAGAGTCCCCTGTGCTCCTGTGGGATGGTCCATGTGCCCCAGCACCTCAGCGTTCACAAGCTGAGCTGCTACTTCAAGGTATGCAGAAAAAAATCTTTTAAGCTGTGCCTGTGTCTGAATCGCTGATTCACTGAATCAGCATCAAATCTTCAGATTCAGATTCAGTCAGATTGAATCAGGGACAGGGATCCAAATCAAGAGATCGAATCAGTGTCCTTGATTCAGGCTGAATCTGAATCAAATACGGTCCATTTCACACCACCCTACTGCATTCCACTATCAATTGCTCTTCCTAACAGAAACAAAACAGCAAGAACCTGAATTTGGTGTACTATTTGAATCAAATAGAGGCAACATTATAAAATGCCTCAAAATATTAGTAGCCTTTCATTTTAGCAAGACTTTGCAAGTGACGTGCCTCATAAATAATTCAGATAAAGATATGTGGTGAAAGACAGATGGTCATGTTAATTCTGCCCAGCAAATAGGTCTTTATTAATAATAAATCAAAGAGAGCAGTTATGAAAATTAATTTATTTACTGATATTTTATTTACTTGTCTTAACACTTTTTAATAAATTCACTCACATGGGTAGCATCATAGTATATATGATTGTATGTTGGATATAAATTTCAGGTAAAGAGGTAAAACAGGTGCTGTTTTAGGAAGATCAAGAAAGCATGGAAGTCCAATGTAGTTAACAAGAACACCAGAAAAATGAGATTTTTAGAATCAGCATCTGAAGCATCAACATACATGGGTCAGGACTGGAAAAAATTAATCTATCCAAAGTGTACAGCTTTTAGTATGTGTAGGTCTATAAAACAGTCTAAGAAAAATGGAGTAATTAGAAAGTGAGTAAGAAATCCTAACATGGGCATGGATGCATACAGCAGTACAAGTTATACAGAAGTAGAAATGAAGAAAACCAGTACATCTTGTCTCTGACAGAAGCAGTGCTTTAGAGAGATAGCATTGAACAGATATATCTAGAGGGATCTCTCTCCCCCTGTATTCATTACCCGCTTTGGCATTCATCTTTATTGGCTTAGATATGTCAGAGAAAATATTTTTTCAACTGTTCCACTGAATAGCTATCAATATGTCATCATGAATTTATCTAGTCTCTTTTTTAATCTAGCTATGCTATCTGCCTCTACCAATTGCTGGGGTAATGAGTTCCACAAGCTAACTACACATTGTGTAAAAAAGTACTTTCTTTTGTTATTTTTAAATCTGTTGCCTACTAATTTCAGTGGGTGCCTGTAGGTCTAGTATTCTGGGATCTGATGAATAACAGGTCCCTATTTACCTTGTCCACACCCTTGATGATTTTATAAATTTTCTTCTATCATATCCGCTCTCAACTTTCTCCTTTCCAAACTGAGGAGTCCTATCCTTTTTAGTCTCTCTTGGTACGGCAACTGCTCCATCTCTGTTGACCACCTCTGTACCTTTTCTAATTCTTCTACATCCTTTTTGAGATATGGAGACCAGAACTGCACACAGTATTCAAACTGTGAGCATACCACAGATTTGTACAGTGGCAGATGATGTTCTCTGTTTGTTTTCACTTCTATTCTTAATGAAGCTCAATATTTTATTGGCTTTTTTGGTCACTGCTCAGCATTGAACTGATGGTTTTAGAGAACTATATACAATTACTCCACGGTCTTTTCTTTCGAGTCATAACAGCTAATTCAAAACTCAGTACTGTGTACATATAACTGAGATTATTTTTCCCCACATGCTTTGCATTGTAATTTGTCAAAATTTAAGTTCATCTACCATTTTTTGCTACTCACTTAGTCTGATGAGGTCTTTCTGCAGCTTGTCTCCATCAGCTTGGGATTTCACTACCCAAAATAATTTAATAACATCTGCAAATTGGCCATTTCATTTAAGACTCTTTTTAAGAATGCCAAATAATAGGCTACCTATATATACATCTTTGACCACTCCAGTTCAAATGTAACCAGAACTTTAAGGTTTCTGTCTTTGCATTAGACAGTTATTGGAAGATGCTGATTAGGATGTTTCAGAGAGAAGATGAGAAACATTTTAGGAAAAGAGACATGAGATTTACAGAACTGAGGGACATGTTAAATTTAAATTAATTTCCTGCCCTGACTGCATATTAAAAAAAAAGAATATTATACTTGCCTGGTAGGGCTGTGCAAAGCTTCAGGCGGTGATTAGATTTGAAGAAGATTCGGCTTAGTTTGGTGGCCAAATCTCCCAATGCAAATCAAATCAGGGAACCAATTTAAAGGTCCAAATTGATTCAAAGCTCTCTGAATCTTTGTAAAAACTTTGATGATTTGGGCAGTCCCCAGTGGCTGCAGCTCCTAGCTGGTAAGTACTAGGGGTAGGGGAGGGGAGACTGGGGGAAGGGACCATGGAGGGACCCCTTCCAACACGCTAAAACCTGACCTGATCCCCTAGCTCCCCCATGGCTTCCCCCACTTGCCTCAGGTCCTGGTACTTTAAAAAATAACCCCTACTCACTGGGTGCCGCTGGGCAGAGGAGTGATCCCCACTGCCCTCCATTGCCCCCCACTGCATTGAGGGCTCTGCACAAGCCCCCTGCCCCACCTCCCTCAGCCCCCCCCCCCCAAGTGCCCCACCCGGATCAGCTCTGGCCCTTTAAGAAAAAAAACACCAAGAAAAGCCCTGTGACTCACCACTCCTGTGGTGGCCTATGGGCTTCAGGGGTCATGCAGAACCCCCAACATGGTGGAGGGTAGTGGGGATCACCACCCCCTCCCCTGCCAGCAGGCATGGTGAGTCTGGGGGCATTCTCTGGGGGGGTTCTTAAAGGGCCAGAGCTGACCTGGGCAGAGCACCCACGGGCAGGGCTAGGGGAGTGGGGGGGTTGGGGGCTCATGCAGTCCCCCCATGCAGCACATGGGTCAGTAGGGGGCAACAGGGATCACTCCCCACCTGGCAGCACCCATTGAATCAGGGCTTTTTTTTAACAAGAGCTGGGAGCTGGGGTGGGTGGAATAGCCATTGCCAGGCTGGGAGAGTGACAGAGGATATGCCTGGCCTGGCTGATTTGAGGATTCAGCAAAAGCTGAATCTCCAAATCAGATCTGGCCAAATCAAATCTGGACAGAGATTTGAATCACTGAATTGAATCACTGTCCCCTGAATTGGCTGAATCCGAATCCAAAGTGAATACTAGCCACTTTGCACAAGCCGATTGCCTGGCTGTTATGAGCCCAGGTTAAGCATAACTAGTAAGGCTGTGCGAAGCTTCGGTTACTGATTCAATATGGAGAGATTTGGAGAGATTTGACTATTTGGCAATAGACACAGTTTTATATGTTTTTTCTACATACCTCAAAGTACCAAGTGTGGTTCATGAATTCTGAGATGGTGGGGCAGATGGAGCATCCCACAGGAGCACAGAGATGTCCCACGCATGCTTGGCAGTGGACCCAAAAGTGGACCAGAAGTACTTCCAGTCCACTGCGGAGCATGCAGGGAGCCCTCCCTCACCCCCAGCATGGCAACTGGTGCCTCCTGGGGGGGGCACCCAGAGTCCCCCCACAGCTGATCACCCCACCATCTCAGCATTCACAAGCTGCACCTGGTACCTTGAGGAATGTAGAAAAAACATATAAAGTCATGTCTATGGCCCAATCACTGATTCTGTGAATCAGAATCGAATCTTCAGATTCAGATTTAGCCATATCAAACTGGGACAGTGATCTGAATAAGCTAATCAAATTACTGTCCCCCAAATTAGGCCAAATCAGAATCTGAATCAAATACTGACTGCTTTGCACATCCCTAATAACTAGGTTCCTTCTTGACTGAGGGCAAGAGGAAGGTAAGACAGATTTTTTGGCAGTCTAACATATTTCACAATTCTAAACTAAATTTTCACATTGAATTTGAATATATAGCATGAATGGCCTCGTTTATATACAAATATACTTTTTGCGTGAAAACACTTGCATCCATTCGAGCATCAGATCTTTACCAAACATGTATGCAAACAAAAACCAGTTGCTCAAATTGCTGTGAAAAAGCATACCTAAAAGTAAATCATAGTTGGATCAAATTACAAAGCCCATTGAACAATCATATTCTCAATTATATATTTTTTCCATTTGCCCAGTTCTTCTCTTAAAAATATAACATATTGCATCTTTTAGAAATATGCTGTCCTAGAGACTTTCAATAATTGACAAAACTGGTACAACAGAGACAAGAAGAGCATCAAGGCAAAATTCCTTTATAGGTCCCCACTCATATACATTTACTATGGTCTCCAGGGGTTAGAGGTTGAAAAGAAGTTCATTTCTCATAGACTGTCAATCCCTACCAGAGACCTTGAACAAGCAGTTTTGATGGCTGCCTTTTTAATGTTTGTATGTTACTAGTGCTATTTCTATGGCAGTGGTGTCCAGTTATGGCTCTATTTAATTTTAAATCCATCATTATTTTTACTGTGTTAATCAATCCCCGGAGCTCAATCTCCAGAACTCTGGTGTGTTTATTTAATACCAATATCTGAGTTAATTATCCATATGTTCACACACAGAGTTTCTATAGAGTGTTGGGCAACAGCTATAAAAATGTCAGCTCATTCCTTTGATGGGTTGCTCCTCGGAACAAATCCATAACAAAGCAACATGTAGCTCATCCCCAAGCCACCTTAAAAGAAAACCCAGAAAGCTATTACTACAATATTAAATAACATCCTACTGCAGTTCATCTTATCTTGTAATTTTCAGTCTTACTAGATTTTTGTGACACTGGGTACATCTACATGTGCCTCTTTTAATCAGGCTTAGCCTAAAATCACCATCTTTAAGGCACATTACTCTACATGTGCATGCCCTTAACAAGCTTTAAAAATAGCGATTTAAGGCTATATGAGCAATTAGCATACTTGCAGACATAATGGATACACACCACATTAATGTGCATTGGTGCATCTGCACATGCACTAATGCAACTTAACTAATCATACCTAAATTTAATGCACTTTAATGTGCATTAGTGCGACCATGTGTAGACACGCCTAAATCACCTTAATGCACCTTAAATAAAGGTTCATTAAGTTTAGGAGTGCATAAATACAAGTGTAGACATGCCCACTGAGAGCTTGATTCAGCTGAAGTGATGAAATCCTAATGAATATAAAAGATCAGCCCCAAATGTCCTTCATTTGCCATATTTCCTACAGGTTTTTCACCTGTAAAGTGACTTGCTTCTTTCTGCTACATTGATTTCTGCATTATGGCCTGCCATATTAATTGTTTTTATTTATTATATTGACTGCTCCATTTTTACCCACTAGAATGGTTGTCTTTTATCTTTCATATTGACTATTGCCTTATTATTTTTCATGCTATTATCTGCCATATTGTTTACAGCTGCCTTTTCACAGGATTGTCAGTTTCCTAGCTCTCATATTGATCAGCTGCCACCTGGCTCTACTACACTATTTTTTCACCCTTGCCCCCAAGTCTCATGACTCTCTACTCCTTTGTTCTCCCATGCCATTATCTAGATTTTCTAGAGTCCTACAGCATGCTTTCTGCTTGAATGCTCCTTTGGATCTGCGCATCTCCCCACCTGAAGTGTCCCCTGAGTCATTTTCTCCTTTTTTTTTGCTGTGTCCTCTCTTCTTATTTCCTTCTTCTCTTTACCTGTTGACTCATACCCCTCCATTCTTCACATCTATCCTCAAATCCTGCTTTCTCAAAAACAAAAGCCTTTCCTTTTTCTTGAAGATCCTTTTTTCATCTCCGTATTTTTCTCTGTGTCCTCTACTTTTCCTCTAGCAATATCATCCCAAACAATGTTTACCTTTCATGCCCACAATCATCTTCCACATACAAACTATAAGATCTACCTTATATAGATCCTAGACAAACTGCCTACACCTAAACCTTTCATTTTCTGTCATTTATTCTTGCTAGTATTTAAAAAAATAAATAAAAACACAGAGCAGACACTTAATATGCTTAATGAAAAAGAATAAAAATGAAAATGCTGGGAAAGCAACTTTTATCATCATGGTTTTATTATTCAAAGAAGAAAAATAAAATGGCAGACACCACACCTACATTACAGCAATTAAGGGTGAAACCCATGAAGATTTGGAAATTCCATTCCACAGGAAATTCCAATATTAAAAAAAGTTCTGATTTTAAATAATATACAAGCATTTTGGAAATGTTCTAAAAGAAGATTTCTCTACTGTGAATCTGTGAACCTTGACTCTGAGTATCTGGCATGGCTGGGTTTCTCAGGGACACTATGTCCTCATCATCATGGCTAAGATCCTAAAAGTTATAAGAGATTTCAAGTAGCAATGATCATGCCTCAGTTCAACCTCACAGACTACAATATTGCCATTGCGCAAAGATTACTAAGGTCTCCAGTCTCCCAAAACCTTAGTAGAGAATTTGGAACCATTAGGGTCAGAGCAGAGCAAACCACAAGGCCAGTCTAATCTAATCTAGAGAAGGGAAGATTTGGAAGATGCATAATAACTGTCTTAAAATCTGTAAAAGGGATTATACGATCATAGGATTATAAGAAAGTAGGGCTTCAGAATATTATCTAGTCCAGTCCCCTATTCAAGGCAGGAACATCCCTGATTAAACCATCCTAGTCAAATGGGATTAACCTCTAACTTGCTCTTAAAACCAAGGATGAAGATTCCATAACGTGTTCTCATGCTTAACTTTTCTCATAGTCATAAAGTTCGTCCTCATCTACAACTTAAATTTAGTCCGCTTTTAGCATATCTCCGAATTGTGTCCCCTGTGGCCACAAAGAAAATTCTATTTCCATTGTCTTTATAATCATTCCTCAAGTTTTAAAGACTATTATCAAATCCACCCTCAGTCCTCTCTTTTCCACACTAAATAATCCTAGTTCTTGCAGCCTTTCCTCATAGGTACTGCTTCTTAGGCCTCTAATCATTTTTGTCACTCTCTGCTGGACTCTTTCCAATCTGTCCACATCTGTCTTGAAGTGAAAGCCCAAAAGTGGACACAGTATCTGAGGTGAGGCCCTGCCAATGCCAATATAAGGATACAAGGGTAGCAGTAAGTCAGACAAACCCTGTCTCCTGTTTTGTGCAGGAGTCAGACAAACCCTGAAGATAGACTCCCGTCATTGGTCTCCTTTGTTACCCCCAACTCTCACCTATAACTCCAAGTAGTTGCTTATGAATGACAAGAGACACATATTGGGCAGTTGCCTTGGTTCCCAGCTAAATTATGTAGATAGTAAGAATCCTCAGGAGAGGAAAGGACACTCATCTTTTGCCCTAGTATTATGGACTACTATGGCAGATTAGATGGATTCATTATGTCAGATTCTTTGACTAGAAGGCAGTATAGCAAATCTTAGTAAATAGATTAAGTCACTGGTACACATGCATTAGGTAATCAACAGTAGGTTGGCCAACCTTGTAACATGTATACCACACATGCCCTATGTGTGGCACACAGAAGATCAGGAAGGGAAGCACTGCAGCAGGTAGGGCAGGAAGCAGAAAATGGAGCACTAGATTGGGTTGGGAGCACTGGGTAAAACAGCAGGGCCAGGGAAGGGAATCAGAAAACCAGGCCCCTCAGGGTGTGGATTTCTCTTTACTGGAACAGAGCATCAGTGGAGGTCATCATTCCCTATATGTTTGAGCAGCCCTTTTTAGGATTGTTCTGGTCACCTTCAGAAATTGAGGCAGAGGTTGGAAAAAATGCCTCCTCAACTTTGTTCTGGTCAGCCTCCTGTAGCTGACAGTCATCCCATTTTAAACAGCAAAATAATAAGAAAACTGAATTTGTTTTGTTGAGCATAGCAACCTGAAACATAGAAATGCTCATGGATAATAATATTTATTGTTAACCAGAATGAAGAACTTCAGTGATTGAATTTAATGGATACAAAACTAGCATTGCAGCACTGAGTGAAACTCTTCCTGCAGAGGAAGAGCTGCTTAAGGAGTCTGGAATTTGCCATATATTCTTTTGGAGCATTGAGTCCAAAGAATATCACCAAGAAGTTTGAGTTAATTTTGTTATTAAGTCTACTATTATCCATAATTGAGAATGCCTGCAATGGCATAAATTATCTATATGTGAATATAAGATTACCCCAGTCTGGAAGCTAAGCCCACTCCTACCATAAGTTTAAAACTAGTACAGCAGAGAGTAATACACAATTAGTCTCCTGGCAAGCCTCTACACCTTTTTGATCTCAGTACTCTGCTTTGATTTTTCTCCCTGCTTTCCTCCCTGGTCTTGTGATCTTGTTCTACAGGCCTGATTACAATTCTGGGTTCTTGACCTCTGGACTATTCCTGACTCTGGCTTCTGATATACGCCTCTCTCTCAATTGCTTACCATGCTTTCTGAAGCCATCCTGTTCCTCAGCAACTAATTCTAGTTTCTGCCCTTGCCTCCCAGCTCCTGGTTCTGTTTCCAGTCCAGTCCATAGCCAGTATGGCTGACCAACCACATCAGGGTTGTTGATAAGATAAGAATGCAAGGATAAAGGCTGTAAGATGCAAGGATAAAGGCTCTGAAGAAGTTAAATTTCAATGGATTAAAGACTGATACTTTAAAACAAATGTTACATAAAGCAGTAGAAAAGCAACTAAATACAGTTTCTAGAGACACTGAAGCTGACTTGAAGCTGATCTACACATCTGCATTGCATACCCTTGGTCCATTCAGAAATATCGCAGTTGGATAATGAGAACTCTAATATACTAAGAATAAATATGAAGAGATAGTTTGCTGAGAAGCAGCACATAAATTTATTTTAGATGACTGATGAAAATCGGTGCTTAATGAAACTGCTTTATGGTCTGAGCAACAATCTTCTATCTAAGCAAAGAGATGTGAAAGATTCTTGGTGAGCTACAGTCCCATTCTGATCAAAATAGAAGAGGCCTATTTACAATTTAAAGACCATCGTAGAACCTCCTCAGATCAAGTGTTGAACTAGTATCAGGTTAAATTGAACTACAGCTCCAGAAACAAAGTTTAGAAAAGTGGGCAGATCACTTTAAAAATGAGGAATCCAGTGGTAGTGATGAGGCAATTGATCAACTACTTTAGTGTATTATCAATGACATTGTCGCCAAACTTGTCACCTTACAGACTAGAGAGGCAGTCATATAACTGAAATGGTGCTAATATAATAATATTCCAACATGGCTGTTAGGGACCATGTACTCTAGCATATGTAACTGCTGCAGGTGGTATAATGCAGTGGTCCCATAGAAATAGAAATATGTCTTTTTGTCCATGAGGATGAAAACAAAGGCTGCCATAAAGAGAAGGAAAACAACTTTTCTCTCTTGCTGCAAAGAGCAAGACACAAACAAGTGGCTTGAAGATGCAGCCAGGTAGGTTTAGATTGGATATCAGGAAAAACTTCTTTACCATTATAATAGTGAAGCCATGGAACTGGCTGCCTATAGACTCTGTGGACTCTCCGTAACTGAAGTGCTCAAGAAGATGTTGGACAGCCACTGGTCAGGGATGACCTAGGCAGAGCTATGCCCATGTTCTACTATGAGCTTTGCCCATACTTCTGGGATTTGCCAGTTGCTGCACGGGGCTGGAGGAATTACATAATCCCCCACCCTCCCCCTTGCTGCTACATGTGTCAGAAGGTTTTTTAACCCTTCCTCAGAGGCTGGGGATTTTGACTGGGATGACTGGGATGTGCCAGTGCTCCTGCTGGGACTAAATAATGGAGGTATGTGATTAGAGGGTCTTGCCCCTCCATTTCAGGATCAGATCAATTGCCATGTTTGGGATTAGGAAAGAATTTTACCCCATGGTCAGATGGGTATTGCATTCCCCAGTAATGGAGGACATGGGTCTCTTCCTGAGGTCTTCTGAGTCTATATTAACAACATTTACAGAAGCAGGATATTGGTTGCCATGGTTGACTGTGTAGTTTTTCTAAGAGGTTAAACATCACGTCAACAGGATGGTTTGGATAGGGATGATCCTGACTCAGGAAGGGGGTTGGACTAGATGACCTACCAAGGTCCCTTCCAGCCCATGATTTCAACGAAAATGTTTAGGGGGACTAGGGCATATGACTTATGAGGAGAGGCTGAGGTAACTGGGCTTATTTAGTCTGGTGAAAAGAAGACTGGGGATTTGAAAGCAGCCTTTAACTGCCTGAAGAGGAGATCCAAAGAGCATGGAGCTGGACTGTTCTCAGTGGTGACAGATGACAGAACAAGGAGCAACAGTCTCAAGTTGCAGCAAGGGAGGCTTAGGTGGGATATTAAAAAAAATACTTTCTCACTGTAAGGATGGTGAAGCACTGGAATGGGTTACCTATAGAAGTTGTGGAAACTCCATCCTTGGAGGCTTTTAAGCATGGCTCAACAAACCCCTGACTGGAATGATCTAGCTGGGGATGGTCCTGCTTTGATCAGGCAACTCAACTAGATGACCCCCTGAGCTCCTTTCCAATGCTAATTTACTATGATTCCATAGTTCATGCAAAGCAAGCATCAGGGCAACTCTACTGGTCATTGCTGGCAGGAATCATACTCAGCCACTTTACCTACCATATGAATGAGAAACATCTGCCCAGTATCAGTCTGGTTTCAGAGAAGGAAGGAAGACAACAGACATAACCTTTGCTGCATAGAAAATACAAGAAAAATGCAGAAAGCAGAATACTGAACTCAACTATGTCTGTGTTGCTCTGCAAAAAACCTTTGCTATTGTCCCCCACAAAAGTCTTATAGGACTTTCTATCTAAAATTGCCTGCCCTGACAAATTCATTATAATGGTTAGACAACTTCATGGTGAAATGGTGGCAAAAGTGAAAAAAGAATACCTTCAAAAGCTATTCAAAATTCAGTTATTAAACTACTCTTCTTTTCCTGTTGCTTTACAGCTGTCATGCCTGTCTTTGCTGCTAATGGGTTCCTTTCATATTCAGTTTCAAGTTCACATTCTTAGTCATATTATAAGTCCCTATTCTTATTTTTTTAATTTATCTGATATGTGCACGTCAAATATGCCTTTTCTTCTTTCTCTTTAGGAAAGCATTGTGTTGTTATCTCTAGGGCAAGATTGGTGTTTGTGTACAGCACCCAATATATAAATAGTACTCAGTAGCTATTAATAATGATAATAGCAGACAGTACAAGCTAGATTAGATAATCTTTGTGAACACTTAAATGAGGTTTGGACAGAAGTTTAGATGTCTAAATTTTAAGGAGCGATTCCAAATGCCCTGATACCAACACACTCATACAGAAGAAAAACTCTAGTTTTTCACCACAGTCACTTAAGAAGTGTCTTTTAAACACTTAGGGATATCTACCACTTTGGAAGTGTGTCTCAGTCAACCAAAAAAATAGCCACATGGATGTTTCATTTCTAATGTCATGAGCAATCTAGGCTCAGACAGGGCTTGAACAAATTAAATGTTGCTGTTCATTTATGCCGTTTCTTTGCTCAATACACAAATCCAATTTGAAAGACATGATTTAGACTGATATAGCATTTTATGTTTTCAGATTATTTGATCTCCTCACCAGCAATTAAGCATAATTTAAGATGTAAGCAAGTCATTCATCTCAAGTAACATAATCGCCATGGACCTGGGTTTTCAGTGTCCCACGAAAAAAACAGAAAAAAATGCAGATTTTCCCTGTTAACTGAGAAAAACACAGATTTTACATTTTAATGTAAAACAAGTGGATTTTCCATTTTTGCAATGAGGTTTCTACAGGCTGGCAGAGTTCCAGCCTACAAGAGTTTGGGGGGATGGGAGAAGGGTGGTCAGGCATGGGGCACCATGCACATGTACATGCTCATATGTGCACATGGCCACCAGGCAGTCTGGTGAGCAGCTCCTGCATGTAAGTCTGGTGGGGAAGAGGGGGGATTGAGACCCGCCCACAGCAAGGCCGCTGCCAAGCTGGAGCAGTGCATGGGGCTTGGGGTCCAAAGCCAAAATCTGTGGTCACAGGGTTTGGGTGGGGAGCAGGACGGACCCACAGGTAGGCAGGAGGGGTGGGGTTTGTTTTCCACCACTGCACACACTTCTGGGGGGACATGTTCTTCAGATCTGTGCACAGTGTGGGAACAGGATGCCCACTGTGGGCTCAGGCCCTGCTGTCCTCCCCCAGGGTTTCTCCAGCTCAGCAGGTGGAACCCAGCATGGCCAAGCAGGGCTGGGTGAAGACAGTCCTTGTCATGGGAAGCCCCATGCCACCCTAGTGAAGTGTTCTCTTCCCACCAGGTAGTAGTGAGGTAAGATAGGACAGAGTTATGGCCCCTGCTGCTGGTGGGTAGGTAGGGGGCACCTCACCATGGTGAAATGGAGCTCCCATCAGTGGCACTGAGATGCCCCACTCTGCTTTGCCCTGCGGGGTCCTGCTTGCTGGGCTAAGGAGGCCCATGGCCAGCATGGCAGCCCACCCCCACCCTGCTATGGGCTCCGTTCTGGCTGTGCCACCCATGGGGGAAAGGAAGTCAGGGTCCACCACAGCAGCTGCTGACTCCCACAGGCAACAGCCAGGGCTCAAGTGGTGCTGTGGGGGTCAGAGAACTGCAGACCTGGGTTCCTGGCCCCATAGCTCTGGGAGGTGGAAATCCTCTCTAGCAGGGCTGGAGGTCTTGAGGGGCTGTGAGAGGCAAGTGAGGGGCACTAGCAAGGCCAGAGGGTTGTGGTTGGAGAGTGAGGGGCACCAGCAGGGCTTAGGAACTGTGGCTTGGGACTGAGGGACCTGGACCTGCATCCTGAGGTGCTTGTACATGTGAAAAAAATTGCCCATTTTTGCAGTTTAATTGCATCTCACTGTACACATGGGTTTTTTTATTATATAAATAACTTTGTTACATTGCAAACAAAACCACATCTGCAGGTAGTTTTGTTTGCAACTTAGTTATTTGTAACACTGCAGCATTTTGACAGCTTCCCCCCCCACCCCCCGCCCATGGAGGTGGCAGCCTGAAGACAGAAGTAACTGGCGGGGAGAGCGGGGCAAGATGCTAGTGGGCTAAACAGACCCTGAGCTATGGGAGGCCCCAGTTCTTCCCTCTGCGGCAGCAGCACCCCTCAGGGCTGTTTGGTTGAGGTGCTAAGAGACTGGGGGCTGGCCCTGAGCTAGGGCAACCCTCAGACCATGAGCAACCCACCCAGGCAGCCCTGGGATGGTGCTGCCACTGCAGAGGAAAGGACTGGGGCCCCTCACAGCTCAGGGGCTGCATGGTCTGTTGGCAGTGAATGTGAGCAGACTGCCAGAAAAAAAGAAAGGTGGGGGTGAGGAGCCTGATTTTTTTTTCATGAAGCCTGCCCACCTCTCCCACAGCCAAGGGACAAGCTTCTGGTGGGCTCTGAGCTGTAGGGGGGGCCTAGTCCTTCCTTCCATGGTAGTGGTGCTCCCCCACCCCGAGTCACCTGGGTGGCCTGCCGTAGCTCAGAGGCAACACCCAGCCCAATTCAACTGTTCCCTGAGCCCAACCTGAGACAGCATCTGACCTGCTAGCAGCCCACCCAGGTGGCCCCAGGGGCACTGCCACTGCAGAAGAAAGGATCAGGGCCACCTGCAGCTCAGGGGCTACTCAGCCCACCAGCAGCTCTCCCCCTGGTTGTGAGAGACACAGGCAAGTTCCACAAAGAAAAAAAGAAAAGGATCAGGCGCCTCACCACAACAGTGATGGAAGCCCCTAAATTGAAATAGTGGGGTTTTAATCATTTCAATTAAAGACTCACCATTTCAATTTAGGGGACTAAACCCTTGTCATATGTACAAGTTTTCCTGGTGAGCAAAGGGGGCAGGAGGAGATCTGATTTTCCATAATAAAAAACGCAAAATCAAATGCCAAAATTTATCAATACTTAGAATTTATTTTATTAGAGTTATTGAGGCATGGGTAGGCTTCCAAATTGCTTGAAAATTGTAAATATATCAATAAAACATTGTGTTCAGTTGATACTGAACACAACATTTTATGTTGCTCTTGCTCTTTGGCTACAGCTAAACATACATTGTAGGTCATGTGACTAAGGGAGCATGAGATTCTGAATGGATTTATATTCAAAACTGCAAGTACGTTTCCTACTCAGACTTTCTGTAAGCATTGCTGTAGATGAAACATGAAACTACCAGGCAATATAGCATTTTATTTTAATTGGAGATTTGGAGGATTTTAATCAGAGAATTAGCAGGTTTTATCAGAGAATTTGTGGTTTTTAAACAGAGAAAGCCAGGATCACTAATAATCACAGACATTAAGAAGAAATTGCTATCACATGTAATAAAAGCTATGGTATATCTAGTCTTGATAATACTGGATTTTTCATGCATGTCATTTGTTTGCCTATGTAAACTTTCTCAAGGTATGTAAATGCTTTATTTTGTCATGATTTACAACATTTTAGAATTGCTATAAAATAAAAATTAGGCAACAACCCAGTGTCCTTTTCCTTGATACATACCAGCAACAGCAAAGGCATTGTGTGAAAGAATCAGTCTTAGGATCAGGAAATACTCGGATTTTTATCCCAGCTCTTTTGCATTGCTTTTGTATGCAAGACACTAAGCCTCTACAATTCAGTTTTCCTTTCTTTAAACCTTGCTTACTGACCTGGCATGAGCAGTTTCAACTGCCCTTTCACTCCCATGGTATTGTTCTCATGATGATTAATTAGTCAATGTTTCTAAATGGTTTTAAACATGTAATGTTTTATGCATTATATTTTAGTACTGAATTTTAAGTAACACACTGTAGCTCTTACAATATAAAGCAAAACAAATGATGCCTCATGCTGTTATGGCTCCTTGGCTTTTAATGTTTTAAAATATGGGTGTTTGTTGCCATATACTGCTCTGATATTATTTTTATTGCCTGGTAGTTTCATGTTTCATCTACAGCAATGCTTACAGAAAGTCTGATTAGGAAACGTACTTGCAGTTTTGAATATAAATCCATTCAGAATCTCATGCTCCCTTAGTCACATGACCTACAATGTACATTTAGCTGTAGCCAAAGAGCAAGAGCAGCAAATGAGTAGTTATGTTTCCCAGTTACTGATGGAAGTGTATATATAAATACATACATATATATATATTTATTTATTTATTTATTTATATACATACATACATTCATACATACACACACACACACACACACACACACACACAAGAGATATGCTGATGCAAGGCACAGGGAGCTTATCATGTTTGTAGAATAAAATATTTATTATAATGAAACAAGAAAAATCCCGTAACCAGTTTCACCTGCACCTTTGCTCTGAAACTACTGATACCACTGTCACGGCAGGCTAATTGACAGCCTGAGCTCAGGAGGATCAAGAAATGCCATTTAATGCGGCAGGCAACAGACAGACAATTGCACTCAAGTAATCAACCATGGAGAAACTTTACTGATCTAAACTTCCTTCACCAGGAACATCCTAAAGGACAGGAACTCATTAAAATAAATTTGGATTTAGGAGAAGGCAGTATGCAAATGCACACAAAGGGTATGTGTTCTCTTAGTTCATTCTCAGGCTGGCACAGTCAAAGACTTCCAAAGCTTAGCTTGAGCCTTAATCCCTTTTAGCTGAAAGCTCCTTTAGCTGGAGGCTCATCTGCCAGCACTCTGTCAGTCCAGCTATTTCTCATGTCAGCTGGTGATGAGCAATTACTGACACGTTAATCCTGTATCACTCCCTCACAAGATTGACCTTTGGCTGAATTTCAGTAGAATCAGATGAGATATATCCACACTTTGGACTACCTGAAAAAAAATGTTGAAAACATTAAAAAGGAGGTTGGTCAGTTTGATCATGATTTGGCAAGATCAAGAGAGACATAAGCATCAACACATTCTATGGTTTATATTTAAAAGATGGTGCTTCCTTCTGAAAATAAAAGGAGTGAATGCCTAGTTTTAAGAAGATAGACAAGGTTCCTTGAGTAAATCCAAAATCTTTGATTCGACCAACTTAAATAGTTGGAAAAATGCTTCTTAGAAAGTTTTTGGGCACAAACACCCTTCATCAGGCCGAGAAAGTGTCAAAAGAAAATTTTAAATGCATGCAATTAAGTTGCAAGAAACACCAGAATCACTTTCAGAGATAGTAACTGCACAACTTCCATTTGCAACTTCCCTACTATTTTATCTCAGCTTTCCAATTTTTTTTTAAGCTATACAATTTGTGATGTCCAGATAGATTTTAACTTGAAGTTCACATAATCAGATACATATGCGAGCCACGGATTGAATTTCTAACTATCTACTTTTTAAGCAACTTTAACAAAGAAATGGAAACAAGGTACATCATCCAAGGTGAACCTCATAAAACTGTCATCTAAAAACTATAAGAGGAAAATATCAACTTTGTACCATTTTCTATTACACTAAAACAGTTAACCCATGAGATCAGATTAATGTTGTGTTAGACATGAAAATGAGATATCAAAAATTATAGTGCCACATATATTTTATAAAGTATAATGCAGAATACTGCTTTGACCTTTTCAATATGCTGAAATGTGATTGGTTTTCCATTCCTCCACTGCCAGTGAGGAAGAAGCAGAATGGCTGAGCAATTAACATGCATAGCAATGATAAAAGTCAGGTAACAACAAATTGCACGGGTCTAGCTATAAAATAATAGGATCCTATAGGTTTGCAATTTTTTTTCCTATCACCACTCACTTGCAACAATTAATAATGATGGAGCCCATTAGAATTTCAGCTGTATGAAATCTACAGGACTGATATATTATATTGCAGAACTGAAGTACATGGCTTAAAGTTTAGGACCTAATCTTCAGTTGTCATAAGTGAGTGTAGCCCCACTGAAATTAAAGAGCTACACTGATTTACACTGATTAAAGATCTGACCTTGTTACTTTATTCAATGGGATACCTTAATAAAAGGCCTTTTATTGCATAGTTCCTAACTTCTTTTCAGTGATAATTACAGCTACAGATAATTTGCCTGTCCCAAATTTAAAAGTCCTCCTCGAACCCACAAAAACAAAGTGGATGTGCAAATAATTTTCCTAATCATATCTGGATAATGTTTAAACAAATTTTACAATCATATGACATAGTAACAGTAATTATTTTCACATAAGCAATTAAAAGACCATTTATCCAGTGCTAAAAATCATTTGTTATTCCCTAGAAAAGCCTTGTATATGCAATGTCCATTTGTTGAGAAAATCTATTTGTGGTTCAGTGTCAGTACAGAGAAAATTGCTATAATGTTCCAATAGATGCATCTTTAACAAATGTCAACAATTGAAGATTGCTTAAAAGACTTCTGCCTCAGTCCTGTACCAACTCACATGAGCATAACTTTAAATACATAAACAGTTCATCTCTGACTACTCACAGTTTTAAGCTGTAGACATGGTCAGTTACTAACAGACCACGCTGACAGATGCAGGCTATGAACTTAGCAAAAGCCTAAATTATGAATAATATGCACTTAAGCTGGTATACAATCAATAATCAATAAGCTTGTTTTTAAATCATAACTAGCAGCTTGGGAAAGTAAAAAAAAAATTTATTTATTGAGGCCACCAATATTAAGCTAGGCCAAGAATGAATAACTGCTTTCAGAAAAGAGCTTAATAACAGCTAAAGGTAACAACTGGTGTTCTGCCTTTGGATAGTGCTAGGAACTGAGTTAGCTATAGTTTGCTAGAATCCTATTGAAATAATAATGTGTGTTTATTAACTTCTTGTCAGCCTTGGCCATTTACAAGGAACTTATACTAAGAAGTATGGCCAAAGCAGGAAGCCCTAAAGCTGTTTCACAGTGAATCTTTCAAGTGTTCCTGCCTAGTCAGAAAAGTAAAAGGAATGGAATATGGTAAGTAACATTCCAGATAGAGATAGAAAAAGATAAGAAGTCCTCTCTCACAAACTTGAACTGGTCATGAGAATATAGACCCTAGTCAATTGGTATCTTTCATGTCCACAAAAAATGGTTTAACATAATTCTCCATGTCTCAGTGAAACAAAGAATTTGAATACCAATCAGAATTTATTAAAGCGAGTCAAAATATTGGATGGAAATGAGGTGGGGGCGGGGAGAAGGGTTTGGGAGGGGGCGTGGAAAAAATTCATCAAGTTCAAAACAACTTGCTGCCATCTTCCTCCTCTGTCCTGCTTCTTCAGCAACTAGCATAGGTGAGCATCTGTATTGTGCTGTTGCAGGTAGCTTAGATAGGCACAGAGACAAATGTTCATTCTCGTGCTTTGTGGTTTAATCAATAAAGGGTTAGGTTATAGACCTGTCTCTTGCTTCTTTACCTGACTTGGGTGGTAGAAAAATCTTACCAGAGAAGAGGAAATGGAGGATCACTGGGGAATGTAATGATCGGTGCACAAAATGGGTAACCATTAAGGAATTTGTAAATGTCCCTTAAATTTGTATCTAAGATTGCAAAGAGGTCCTGATCATAGACAGGCCTTGTGTCTCTGAAGACCAAACAGACTGGGTTTTGGGTAACACTGTATTAACATTAAACATATATGCAGGTCGTTGCAGGTTAAGAACCTTATTCATCCAGAAAGCTCAATAGGATAGTATATCAATTTGATTCTTTAAAAGGATATAGTGAAAAAATAGGTGGATTATAGTCATTTTACTTCAAAGAGACTTTTATACTGCAAAAAATATTCAATGATATGATTTCTGAACATTTAAGGAGTTCACTAGTAAGATTTGTTTTTAAAATCTTCCCTGCCAGTTTACATTATTAATAGCAATTCTGGGGGTTGTTTGTATTAGTTTACAAATGTCTCTCCCTTACATCATCATACTGATATAGCATAATGTTGATTTTTGGAAAAAATCCACAAAGGAATTTAGAAATATATATGGTAAAAGACAAGGTGAGATGAAGAACCTAAGTTCAAACCTGTAATTTTCACAGATGAAAAGATTTGAAAAGATTTCCACTGTTTGACTTGATAGTTCCTTAACTTCCCTGGTTTTTACATCTGTATATGCACAGAAGATATCCAGAGTTAGTAGCTAGGCTCCTATATCCCCCCACTTATTATACAAAAAATGAGCATTACTCCACCTAAGTTCCCTGAGGGGCCCAGTTTGGTAGGTATTCTCAGAGCACACCTTAATCCAACAGGATTATCTCCTTACAAACTGGGATGAGAATACCCTACTATTATCATAGCCCAGTGGTTAGAACCCTTGGCCCAGAAAAGGAGGTCCTGACTACAATACCATTCCTGGCCTGAGGAAGGTCAAACCAACATTCCCCAACTCCCAAAAGAGTGCCCTAATCACCAGGATGTGGGCTACTCCTGTGGGTACTTGTACACGTGATGGTTGTCACAATCTACAAGTGACAAAAATGGAGTTTCTGTGGCTTTATGGTGTCACACATTGCAAGTGTGCCAGTTTGGGGGCTTTTAAATGACTTTGCATCATTGCAAACTAAACTACAGCTGGATGTAGTTGACTTTGCAATGTTGCAAAGTGCAATGATGCAGCTGTCAGCTCAACCCCTGACTGTGGGAGAGGTGGGCAGGCTCCACAGGAAAAAAAAAAGGATCAGGCCCCTCACTGCTTCTGCTGCAGGCAGTTTTAACTAAAAAGCCTAACCCCCACACTGTAGTAACTAGGATGGTCTCACTGAAGGTAGAAAATCTGAATTATTATCCATCTCCAAATTTGGCAAAATGGTTTTTTCACTGTCAAAGTGAGTGCCCTTATTGGGGTTATATTATATAACACTATACTTTCCCACTGTCCCTAAAAGACTCATCTCTGGCTTCTTTTCATAGTATCATAGTACTTAGGGTTGGAAGGGACTTAAACAGATCATTAGGTCTGACCCCCTGTCCTAGGCAGGAATGGGTGCCTGGATCATATCACCTCAGCCAAATATCTGTCCAGCCTCCTCTTGACTCTCAAGACTCTCAAGATAAGAGAGAGTACCACCTCACTTGGGAGCCCATTCCAGACTCTGGGAGACCTAACTGTAAAGTAATATCTCCTGATGTGCAACCTGAACCTTCTCTCTAACAATTTGTGGCCGTTATTCCTAATAACCTTGGGTGGTGTCTGGAACAGAGCCTTCCCTGATTCTTGCTGGTCTTCCCTGGTAAGTTTGTAAATGGCCAAAAGATCCCCCTCTCAGCCTTCTCTTATGGAGGCTGTATAAGTTCAGGCCCTTTAGCCTCTATTCATAGGCCCTGCCCCACTGCCCCTTGACCATGCAAGTGGCCCTCCTCTGGACCCTTTCAATGCTAACCACATCCCTCTTGAAGTGTGGTGCCCAGAACTGGATGCAGTACTCCAACTGTGGCCTGATCAATGCTGCATAGAGGGGGAGGATCACCTCCCTGGACCTGCTTGTGATGCATCTGTAGATGCATAACAAGGTGCGGTTAGCCTTACTGACAGCTTCCTCACTGTGCCCGCCTCTGCTCCAAAAGGTGTTCCCAGGCTACTTTTGCGTGGGTAGCTGACTGGGTCTGCCCTGATCCCAAGGGAGGGTCCCCAGAGGGTGCCCCAGGTGACGCTGGCAAACCCCCGGAACTCACCAGACTCAGTTATTAACTGGATCCTCAGTGGTGGGGTCCCCCTCTCTGCGGCCTCCAGTGCCTACACGCCTTTGGCGGGCACTCACGGGGCTCCAACCTCCCCTACACCCCAGCCAATGCCACCTTCAGCCATGGGTCTTCAGCCTCTTATCCCTGTTCCTGTCTCGGCTCTTCCCTTGTCCCCAACCCACTTGGCTCAGTGACTTGAGCTGGGTTCCAGTCTGTGGACTATGGGACCTGAGATTCTGTTGCCCCTGCCTTCTTCCTCCCCGACATCCCCGCCAGCTCTCCCACTGTTTCTTCCACTGGCGTCCCTGCCAGCTCCCTCTCCAGTTCCTTCACCAGTGTCTCGGCCGGCGTTTTCACCAGTCCCTTCACCGGCTTCCCTGCCAGCACTTCTACCGGTTTCTTCACTGGTGTCCCTGTCAGCTCTGCCTCTGGCTCCATCACCGGCATCCCTGCCGGCTCTTCCACCGGTTCCTTCACCAGTGGTTCCTGTCCCCACTCTCCTACCAGCTTTTGCATCAGCTCTGCAGCTGGGATCCTTGTGGCTGCGGCTCTCACTGCTTTCGCCACTCCTGGCATTGCAGCACTTACCCTACCCATGGCAGAGACACCCCATGGGTGTCTGCTTCCGGCCTCGGGCTTTCCTCCGGGCTTTGCGTTCTCCTGCCCTGGTCCTGTGCTACCAGGGCTGCGCTTTATTTCTGCCAGGTGGTGCCTCTCAGTGAAGTCACCCGGCCTCAGCTGAATGCAAGCGCAGCTGATAAACCACGTGGGTGGTTTCCCGGTGTGCGTGCCTCTGCTGCTCTCGATTCCTGCAGTGGGTAAGTGTGCACTTTTGTTTCCTTTGGGTTTGGGCTGGGGTTTCCCTCTAGCCCCGGTGTCCCTGGGACATAACTCCCCCCTTAAGTTGCCTTGGGGCCCTTCTTCATTCCCCGTACGGGTCATACCTGTGGGGTCGGTCCATCCCTTTACTTGACCTCCTTGGTTCCCGGTCTGGTCTTCGTCTCCACACCTGGACAAGAAGTCCGCCACTGTATTGGTTTTCCTGGGTCGGTATATTATGTGAAACTTGTACAGTTGGAGTGCCAAGGCCCACCAGGTAATCCGGGCATTATCAGTTTTGGCTGTACTCAGCCACGTCAGTGGGACATGGTCCATTATCAGCTTAAACTCCCTGCCCATCAGGTAGTATCTAAAGTGGTCTACCGCCCACCGAATTGCCAGGCAGTCACGTTCGATAGTCGCGTACCTTTTCTCCGCTGGTAGCAGTTTATGGCTTGCATATGCCACGGGTCTTTCATTCTCCCCCTCTTCCTGGGTGAGGATGGCACCCACCGCTGTCTCTGAGGCGTCCATCTGTAAAATAAAGGGTTTTCAGAAGTCAGGGGTGTGAATTATAACATCTTCGCACAACGCCTTTTTCAATCTTTCAAAACTTTGCACCATTTGTCTCATCCATTTTACTGCCCCTGTTTTCCGCCCTTTGAGGGCCTCCGATAAGGGTGTTGCCAGCTCTACGAAGTGTGGTACAAATCACCTGTAATAATTGGTTAGCCCTAAAAATGACCATAGCTGGTGACGGTTTTGAGGGTCTGTGAAGTTGCGGATGGTTTCTATCTTGTCAGCCAAGGGTTTAATCGTGCCTCTGCCAACCAAGAACCCAAAATTATTTTGTTTCTTTCTGAGCCAGGGCACATTTTTGGGGGTTTGCAGTCAGGCCAGCGTGCCTCAGTTCTGTGAGGATGGCTCAAAGGGTTCGGGAGTATATGACTATATCATCTATATATCATCTATATATGCCTCCATGTATTCGGTGTGGGGCACCAAGATCTGGTTCATTAGATGTTGGAACATTGCAGCGGCACCATGTAATCCAAAGGCATTCTAACAGACTCGTACAGTCTCCACAGGGTGCTAAACGCCGTCTTCAGCTGGTCTTCTTTGGCCACTGGAATCTGCCAATATCCCTTTGCAAGGTCAAGGGTCAAAATATACCTGGTATCCCCTATCCTTTCTACCAGCTCTGCCATGTGGGGCATGGGAAATGCGTCGAACACTGCCATGGAATTTAATTGCCTGTAATTCACACAAAGTCTTAAAGACCCGTCAGGCTTATGCACCGGCACCAGCAGGCTCCTCCAGGGACTTCTTGAAGGCCAAATGACTCCTAGCCTCAACATTGAATCAATCTCTTTGTGGACGGTTCCCAAGAGGTGGTAGGGAATGGGTCACCACCCCTCCTTCACTATTGCCCCAGGGAGCATTTTTATAGCGTCACACAAGCCCCGAACCCAGCCGGGTTCCTTACAAAATACTTCTCGGAACTCGTTTATCAAGCTTCGGGCTTCTTGCTGCTGAACAGAGGATAGTTCCTCTCCTATTCTAACCAGGGTTCCCTCCGGAGAGGGATCAGTCCCTCCTTCTAACCCCTGGAGTCCTAGGTCCTCATTATCAGCCTCGGAAAAGGCCACCTATCCTTCTGGCTCCCGCCATTCCCGTAAGAGGTTCACATGGAACCTTGTAATCCACTGCTCCCACCTGCCAGAGAATTTCAAACGGCCTTTGCCACTGCGTTAGGAGCTTGCTCGTGGACGTGGGGAGCAGCACCAGGTCTTTCTGCCCTGGCTTGAATTCTCACTCTTTGTCCCGGTGGTCATGCTGGCCTTTTTGATGGGTTTGGGCTTCTCTTAGGTTTTCCTAGGTCCCGGGCCAACCTGATCCTCCGCTGGAACTCCTATTCGTATGTCTTTGGCTCCTTGGAGGGTCCTTCTCCCTGCTCCCACTCTTCTCTCAGGACCTGTAAGAGACCCCACGGGCGATGTCCCAACACGAGCTCAAATGGAGAGATCTTCGTGGAATCTTGGGGGGTGTCCCTGAGAGTGAACAGCACTACAGGAAGGAGGAGATCCCATTTACGGGTGTCCCCTTGTATGCACTGGCGCAATACTCGTTTTATTGTCCCATTGAGTCGTTCTACTAACCCATTGGTTTGGGGATGGTAAACCAAGGTGCGGAGATTCAGCCATGGTGACTTGAGCTGGGTTCCAGTCTGTGGACTATGGGACCCGAAACTCTGTTGCCTCTGCAGTCTTCCTCCCCGACGTCCCCACCAGCTCTCCCACTGGTTCTTCCACCGGCGTCCCTGCTGGCTCCCTCTCTGGTTCCTTCACCAGCGTCTCGGCCAGCATTTTCATTGGTCCCTTCATCGGCGTCCCTGCCAGCACTTGTACCGGTTGCCTCACCAGTGTCCCTGCTGGCTCTTTTACCGGTTACTTCACCGGTGTCCCTGCCGGCTCTCCCTCCAGCTCCCTCACCGGCATCCCTGCCAGCTCTTCCAATGGTTCCTTCACTGGTGGTTCCCTTCTCCGCTCTCCTACCGGCTCTTGCATTGGCTCTGCAGCTGGGATCCTCGTGGCTGCGGCGCTCAATGCTCTCACCGCTCCCGGTGATGCTGCAGCTTACCCCACCCATGGCAGAGACATCCTGTGGGTGCCTGCTTCCTGCCTCGGGCTTTCTTCTGGGCTTTGCATTCTCCTGCCCCGCTCCTGTGCCTCCAGGGCCGTGCTTTATTTCCACTGGGTGGCACTTCTCAGTGATGTCACCCGGCCTCAACTGAATGTAAGCGCGGCTAATAAACCACGCGTGTAGTTTCTCGGCATGCGCGCCTCTGCTGCCCTCGACTCCTGCAAAGGGTAAATATGCACTTTCATTTCCTTTGGGTTTGGCCTGGGGTTTCCCTCTAGCCCCAGTGTCCCTGGGACACATTGGTTCCTCGTGTTCAATGCGAGAAACACCTCGCATTGGTTGCTCATGTTCATCCTGGAGTCAACAATGACTCCAAGATCCCTTTCTACCACCATGTTGACAAGGAGGGTGTTCCCCAGCCTATAGGTGTGTTGCTCGTTCCTTCTGCCTAGATGCAGTACCTTGCACTTGTCTGCATTAAATTCCATCCTATTCTCATCTGCCCACCTCTGTAATTTGTCTACATATAGCTGGATTCTGTCCCTCACCTCCAGTGTGCCCACCTCACCCCACAACTTGGTGTCATCAGTGAATTTGGACAGCATGCATTTGACACCCATATCCAGATTGCTGATAAAGATGTGGAACAGTACAGGCCCCAGGACTGAGCCCTGGGGGGATTCCACTGCCCACATCCCTCATTCCACTGCCCACATCCCTCCAGGTTGTGACCATCTAGCCAATTTGCCACCCATCTGACTGTGTAGGCATCAATGCCACACTCACCAGATTTTTTTAAGAGAACGTGGTGGGAAACTTTGTCAAAGGCCTTCTTAAAGTCCAGGGAGATGACATCTACCCCGACACCCTCATCCAGGGAATTTGTGACCTAATTATAAAAAGAAGCCAGGTTAGTCAGGCAGGACCTGCCCTCAAGGAACCCATGTTGATTCCCCTGAATAATACCTCCCCTGCTGAGCCCTTGCAGATGTGCTCCTTGATTATTTTCTCAAAGGTTTTCCCAAGGACCGAGATAAGACTGGCTGGCCTATAATTTCCAGGGTCCTCCTTTCTCTCTTTCTTGTAAATGGAAACCACATTGGCCCTTTTCCAATCCTCTGGTACCAGGCTAGTACCCCACACGCACTCACAGAACTGTGCCAGGGGCCTTGCTATGACCCCCATCAATTTCATCAGCACCCTTGGGTGAAGAGCATCTGGACCTACTGTTTTAAACACATCCAGTCCCTCCAAAAGTTCCCTAACTATGTCATCCCTGACCCTAGCCATGGTGCTGCCTCCCCTGGGTCCATCCGCAATTCTAGTGGAGAAATATGGAGGCAAATAATTCATTAAAGAGGTCAACTTTTTCATTTGCTGCAATCACCAGATTGCCAAGCCTATCCTGTAGGGACCCCATGTTACCTGATGCCTTCTTCTTACTTCCTATGTATTTGAAAAAATACTTTTTATTATCCTTAATTCTGGTCGCTAGTTCTAGCTCCATCTCTTCCTTGGCCTTCCTAACAGCCTCCCTGCAGTCCTAAGCAAGTCCTCCTTGGTGATAACCCCTTGCTTCCACTGTTTGTACACCTCCTTTTTTCCCTCAGGCATCCCTAGATGCCTTTGCTGAGCCATGGGGGCTTCTTAGCACTCCTGCCCCCCTTGGTGCGCATTGGGACTGACTCCCTTTGAACTCAGAGGGTCGTCTCCTTGAGGAACAACCACAAGTCTTGGACTCTTATCTCACTGAAGCTCTGGGACCCCAATGCCTCTTCTATTAACCTTCTTAGCTCACAGAAGTGAGCCCTCCTGAAGTCCAGAACCTCTGCCTTGCTACTTGCTTTCACCACCCTGTGCTGGATAGTAAATTGCAGCAGGCAAAGGTCCTTTGATCAAGGTACTATCCAATACGCATTCTCAGAGCATACCTCTCATATCATGCCCTGCAGGTGAGATAAGCAGGTGATGCCTGGCATGAAAATTTTACAGGAGTTTATATATAAGTTAATGATCCCCAGCACCTTAGCAGTGTTGGGGCATAGGTGGTTTGGCACATCACAGGTGAGGCAGCTGAGCAGAGTATTTTTCGAATCCTACTGAGGCTAAAAAAAAATTGACTTAGATATTTGAAGTAACATTTAAACACCTCTAAATCTATTGATTTAGCGCTCTGTAACAGCAAGACAATTTGCATATTAATAAATAATAATGTCAGAAGCACAGGATTGTATTTTCACTACAGGTTCAAGGCGGAGAAAATGAGTAACAAGATTCACAATTTATGATGTGTATCTCTAACAATTAAAATGATATCACTGAAAATGCCAGTCAAAGGAAATTATTATTTATAAAAATTCTCTTTTTAAATTTTCCAAAGTGCAAATGCATTCAGAAAGTAAATACATTTGTAGGTTTCCTATTACTTTTCTTTTCTGAGAAAATATGCATCTCTTAACATAGGACACTTCTGGGGCATTAAATGAAGTATACTCTGTTTTTAAAATTCACATGAAATAAGTACTTTTGTGTTCATTAATTTTTTATTTATCTAATTTTTATGTCTACTAAAAGAGAAAAATTGTAAGCCCATGTTATTCTTGTACCCTAACCCACAGTTATTTTGTTTTAATACTACAGGACAATGTAGGTTGAAACACTGTAACAGACTGCTAAACATGTATGCTAGGGTAGTTTATCATATTGACTACTGGCGTAGTTTAATCATGCACCAACTGAGAAGTGTGAAATGGCAAAAGAAGCAGAATCAGTGAATATAAATAAGGGTAATAATAATAATAAATGTGTTTTCTGCTCAATGATCAAGTTATTTTTACATAAGAAGAAGCATGTAAAAATCAGGCATATATGCATGCACATGCATACGTGTGTGTATGCATGCATGCATATGTACAGATAGTAAATCTAGGGTTTTCAAACTCTTTGTAAAGCAGGATTAAAAATTCAAACGGATCTTGATAAATTGGAGAACTGGGCTAGAGATGACAAAATGAAATTCCACAAAGACAAATGTAAGGTGCTGTTCACAGGAAAGAAAATAAATAAATGCAGAATGGGAGAAAACTGGCTTGGTAAGGGCCTGAGATTATCTTAGTGGATCACAAACTCACTGCAAGTCAACCATATGATGCTGCTGTGGAAAAAAAGACCTAAAACAAATATATTTTTGGTTCTATTAACAGAAGCAACAGAAGGTGATACTCAAAGCCAGCCTACTCATTCTACTCAAAGCCAGCTTAAGGGAAAGTGGCACCCTGAGCAAACTTGTGTTTTGCCCCCTCCCCCTGCCCAAATCAGTGGCAGTGCTGCAGGCAGAGGCAGGCAGACAGGGGTGCAGGATGCAGACCAGGGGGGAGGCAGGGTGGCATGGTGTACCAGACAGGCACTGCTGTTGCTGTGCAGGAGCAAGGCAAGTGAACTGGAGCAGGCACCACCGCACCTGCATATGCCCAGCCCAGCTCAGTCTAAGCAGCAGCTGGAGATGGGGGGTGGGCTGGGCACTGCTCCTCCTGTCTGGGGCAGGGTGGAGTGGTGGAAAAGTACTGCTGAGAGTGCAGGCTGCTCACACGTATTTGTGCATGTGTAAGTATGTGTGTGTTTAGCACCCCCACCCCAACCATGGTGCCCTAGGTGGTTGCCTATGTTGCCTACCCCTAAGACCAGCTCTGTAGTGAGTGATGGTTATGGCCCAGCTAGAGCAGCAGTTGCATTATAAGAAGGATGTAGATAAATTAGAGAGGAACTAAAGGTAGAAGATGATATAGGAGTTAGAACATAAGATGTCTGAGGAAAGTCTGAAGGAGGAACTAGGTGTGTTTAATTTGGAGGAAAGGAAATAGAAGGCAGATGTGCTAGCAGTCTCCAAATATTTGAAAGACTGCCATACAAAAGTTGGAGAAATAATATGCTCCCTTGCCATAGAAAGCAGGATATGCAGCAATAGGTTTAACCTGCAACAAAGCAGATTTAGAGTAAACGTCAGTGAAAATTTCCTAACTGTTAGAACCTCAGAACAATATGACAGGATGTTCAGGTAAGATATAGAATGTTCTTTCTTGGATGTGCTCAAGATGAAACTGATCCCAAAAGTATCTATTTAAGTATCAAATAACCCTGGATCCTGCACCGTCCCAGGGATTGGATGAGATGTCCCTCAAAGTCATCCACCCTCAATATTTTATGATGGACCTTACAATTGGTCAGCCAGCTACTAATGCTAAAATTATTACAAGATTTTAAATCCTAGACTAGCACCTGTCCCCTGCCTCAGCACACAATTGTGACATGATATTGTGACATAAAAAATTGGGGCTAGATTTTGAATCTCTGTTCTGTATTATTGAGCAGCTGTGCACTTCAGTAGCAGCATTGTCTTCAATAGGATCAAGTTGGCAAGTAAGTGTTTGAGGTTCATAATACAGCACTTAATCAAATTTATCATTTCATTTTTGTGAGTAGCATCTTGGCACATGTTTCTGTGCTTGGATAATAAAGTAGTAGTTAAAATCTCACATGGTGTCTATGCTGAATGCTTCCTTTGCTGAAATTGCTTCAAAAAAGATAATGTCATGTATAGGCAAGTCAAAATGTACATTTGAGGGACATTTGTGTGTATAATCCATTTCTCTGTGAACAGAGTGTAAGTTTACCTGGATATGTTGCTTTCCATATGAATCCATCACACTTTATAATAACCAGGATTTTGTCATTTAATGACAAGTGTTCAATCTGTTATGCAGTTTAACTTGAATGAAACTACAGTAAAATTTCACTTACCTATAAATAGAATCTTCAGCAAAATGAAAGGTATTCTTCTATCTCATGATCCATACAGCCTGCACAAATCAGGTATATTCATTAACTATACCTTTGACTCTTTTTCTTTATTGAAGTATGTTTTTCCAGCAGCTAACTTTAGTTTTGATTTTCTTTTCTCTTTCATATGACAAGGTCTCCATGCTAAAGTTCAATTTTTTTAAGTCTTTCTATTTCTGGTCAGATGTCATCTTCAGAACACATTTCTTTCTTTCTTTCTAATACTAAAATAGAATCATGCCAAATACAGGGGTGTTTTTAGCAAATTCAGCATAGGGACTTTTCAGTATATGGGCTTGCAATTCCTTCTCATTGGAAAAAATTGATTCAGAACCATGAACTTTGACTGCTGTATAAAAGTGAATGGAAATTTAGGTCACGATTCAGTACAGTATTTAGGAATATAATTCCTTACAGAGGACATGATTTATAAACAGAATTAAGTATTTTGGTTAAAACCAGATGGGTAAAATAGATGTTGAAATGGGTCCTAGGTAGAATTTGTATACTTGTGACAAAAAATCCAAAATTCGCTTGCTCCAGTATTCTCCAAATCCCGTAAGCACCTAATATAAGTAGAGGTACCCTTCATGCATATAGTTTTTGCCTGTGAAGCCAAGAATTGAGGAGTTACAAGTCAGGAGAACAAAAAAGAAGCCTAGTATCTAGAGCACTCAGCTGTGAAGAAGAGGATATGAGCTTAAGCTACAGCAAAGCAGATTTAGACCAAGTGTCAGGAAAAACTTTCTATTGTAAAAAAGCTAGTTCAGTGGGAAAAGATGCATAGGGAAGTTGTGGAATCCAGGAGATTTTAGAGGCTGGATAGGCATCTGTTTAGGATGGTTTAGGAAGAATGGATTCTCCATTTAGGTAGCAGAAGGCATATATCTACATGTACCGACTTAAGGCACATTAGTCATTTTTAAGGTGTATTAAGGGCACGGATCTATGTGTGTGTGTCCTAATTGAGCTTCAAATGGTGATTTTAGGTTTTTATGCCTAAATTTGATACCTACAAAGCATATCAAATTTAGGTGTGAATAGCTAAAGTTCCTTACTACACGTGTAGATGCGCAAAGGCATATTAACGGTGTGTATATCAACTGACCTGGGACTAACTTTAGGCATGCACCTCTACATGCATGTGCTAAGGCACATTAACGTGGTGTGTGGGCCACCTTGGGGCGAAATTTTGTCCCCAGTTTGTGCCCACACCCCCTTTAATTGGGGTTGTACATGCACCTGGAAATTCAATCGCGCATAAC